>CM043883.1:18818657-19277692 GCA_024034495.1 Camelina laxa
CAAGTTTTGTTCTTTCAAGTTTTTGGGTCACTAACCTATTAACTTTGTGCTTTGAGTCTATTCCCGGTTCTTTTGAAAATGTCTTCCAAGATACCAAGAAGCACAAACCGCTGCAAGCTCCATGGAACGTCGTGATGCTGACCTTGAATCAAGAGGTGAAGCTGGGAGAGTCACTCGACGGACCACTCGATCAACCACTCGACCGAGTGGCCGTTCGAGCAGCCGGTCGAGCCAGGTGCCGCGTCCAAGGAGAGAGCAGTTGAGGAAGATCCTGAGAGGACCGAAAGTGAGGAGGAAAGAGAGCCTACTCTTAATGAGTTTATGAGGAAGCACAAGGCCAAGGGAAGAGGCCAGCTGTTGAAGTTGAGCAAGAAGAAAGTGAAGTGAGAGTGAGGAAGAAAGTGAAGAAGAAGAATTGATGGATGATGGAGAAGCTGAGTCTTGTGGGCTGACAAAGAGGCAACTTTATGATGCTTTCATGAGGATGGAGTTCTTGGGAACTAGGTATCCACACAAGGAGACCATAGAAGAAGCTTGCTATGATGAGGATGTAGAATATCTCTTTGAGAAGAGCAATCTCACCAAGTTTATGGGGCTTTGCATGGAGGGCTACAAAGAGGAGAGTTGTGAGTTCCTTGCCACTGTCAAGCTGCACACATATGCAAGGAAAGATCCTGAGGCTGGGGCTGGTCACATCACCTTCACAATCAAGGGAGGAAGCATGAGCTTTCAATAAAAAAGATAGCCAATGTGTTTGGATTTGAAACTGGCAGCCATAGGAGCTTGAGGATACCAAGAGAGGAGCTCTACTCAGTTTGGGAAACCATTGGGGACAACAAGCTCTACTCCTCCTCCAACTCCAAGAGCTCAAAGATAAGGAGCCCAGTCTTAAGGTACTTCCATAAAGCCCTTGCAAACACCTTCTTTGCAAGGAAGGAAACTGGGAACATCAATGAGGGAGAGCTGAAGATGATTGACTTGGCTCTCAATGGGATCATCCTCAAGGCAAGAGATGGAACCATCATCCTTGGGAGCACTGTAGAGACTGATCTTGCAATGGTGCTCATTGACCACATGATTTACTTGAGAAGCTGGGTAGGAAAGTTGGAAAACAAGGGGTCAAGAGGAGCACTTACCATTGGGGGCATCATCACTCCAATCCTTCAAGCTGCTAAAGTTCCACTTAGAGGAGAGAGTGTCTCACCAAGATGGATTGACTCAAGCTACCTCACTTCTACTCTCATCCTAGCCAAGGAAATGCATCAAGGGAACCACATTTTCAACTATGAGCTTCCAACACTTGGGAAAAAGCAACTCATATTGCCTAACCAAGAACTCACCACCATTCAAGAGGGAGCCAACATTGACTTTTGGCCAGCTGAGGAGCATTGGTTTGATGGAGTGGTTCAACCTAGAGTTGAAGAAGCTGGAAATGCACAAGTAGCTGATGGAGAGGAGCAGTTCTACTTTGAAGACTATGAGCCCAACCCAAGAGATAGTAGAGGAGTGAGGGAGAATGCCAAGAGGTTAACTCTTTTGCAAAAGTGGGGCAAGTGGCAAGGAAAGAGGTTTGATAAGCTGAAGAAGAAGGTGACCAACATGGCTAAGTCTATCAAAGGCTTAAAGAAGGAGATTGCTGAGCTGAAGAGTGGAAACTCATCTCCTAGCCATTCAAGCCCTTTGAGGAGAAGTTGCTCAACCAGAGCACTTTCAAGGGTTGCGAATCCTGTGGAACCAGCTAGGGCTTCAATGTATGAGCCAATTCAGAGGAAGAGGAGCTCAAGTACCCGAGAACAGCAGCTTTCGAGGCACTCGACCGGGTCACTCGAGCACCCACTCGACCGAGCACCACCAGTGCACTCGACCGAGTTCCAGCCCAGACAACCAAATGGCTTCCCACCTCCAGCTGCTTATCCAGGTTACCCTCCCATCCCACCCCAATACTTCACGGATCCAGCCCTCTACCACCAGTTCTACCAACAGTTCTCCCAGCAGCAAGGACAGAGTTATGACATCCGCAGTCCAGCTCGACCCCCCCACTCGAACAGGTTAGTCACGGTCGATCGCCATCGTCGAGCTGCCCCAATCCCCCTCTCCAAGTCACCAACAAGACCCCAGCTACACCTTTGATAGCATCCAGGAGGATGTGGATAGTTTCTTCTACAATCCTTGAGGTAACAGTATCACATTTCCATTGTAAATACCATTTGCATTTCATATTGTGTGTTTTGTTTTAAGTCTTGAATCCTCAAACAAATTTCTTTCACACAAGGGACTGTGTGATTTAAGTTTGGGGGAGGGTTTGAGATAGCATTTGATATTGTGTTTTGTTTTCTTATTTCAAATTTTTAGCATCATCATGTTAATATTTGCATAGCATTTAAGGCATAGAAAAACCCTAAAAATTTGAAAATTTTTGCAAAAATCTTTATAAAAAAGAGTGTTCATGTAGTTTGCCTTGCATATTCAAGTATTTTGTTTATCATATAGGACTGCTTGCATTAGGGATCTATGATGAGTATTTCCTTGTTAGCTTGCTCATTCACTAGACTAGGATCAATGCCCAAGTTAATAGTACTTTGATGCTAGTTGAGTGGTTAGAAGCATAAGATTGAACCAAGCATTGAATTCCTGCATTGCATTTGGTCTAAATTGAAGCATGTTGTGATTTGATGCCATTTCCTATCTATAAGAACCTAATATTGACTTTCAATTATCAATGTGTGCATTGCTTTAAACTCATGGATACCATATACATATTTGGATCATCTTTCTCCTTTTTACCACTCTTGTTGATCCAAGTAGCTGATTTCCTCATTAAGAATCAGTTTCCCTACCCTTAACCAACCCTTCTTTCAAGCCATGTTTATTCTTGAGTGTGTGAGGCCTATTTTTAGGATTGAGCTTGGTAGAAAGTGTTAGGTTTGAACTGACAAGAGTAAAGCCTTGTGTAGTTCTAGTTTGCATTTTTCAAACTAGATAGGACTAGGTGGTTCATTTGTTGGGTTTGGGACTTGGAAGAAAGAAAAGAAAAAAAAAAAAAAAGAGAAAAAGAAAGAAAAAGGGTAGAGTCTTTAAGAGGAGATTGTGTTTAAGCAAGGTCTAGTGAAAGGATGGGAAGCAAAAAAATGTTGAAGATGGTTCTAGTTAAAGAAAAGAAAAGAAAGAAAAGAAAAGTCTAGCAAAAAGCTTGTATGTCTTAAGAATAAGAAGAAAAGAGAACCATAACAAATAAGTAAGAATCCCCCATCCCACTAGAAAGATCAAATAAGAAACCTCTCCTAAGACTTGAAAACCAAAAGAGAAAAGGGTGAGAGAAAAGAAGAAGTTAAAGGGTAGCACTAGGATCATTTGGGTTTAGATTGCTAGGATAAACACTTTGGGTACCTTTGGGTAGACAAGGTTTTATTCTTGTATGTGTCTAGGTGTTCTTACCTTTAGCATTCTTCTAAAGCTCAATCCATTTTTATGAGAGAACCTTGATATTGATAAGCCCCACTCTAAAAAGAGACCATCATTGTCTCAAAGCCTTTACCTCCAAGCCAAATGAGTTTAAGCATTGCATAGAATTGATTCATGTTCTTGATTAATGAATGTTAAAGGAAATGGTTGATTTGAATGCATGTGGATATCTAAGGCTCAAATCAGTAAAGGTTGTGACATGCTTGTCTAAAGTCTTTAAGTACAGCTCATTCAACTTGCATCATAGTACTAGTAACTTGGACATTGATTCTAGATGGTCTGTTTGCAAGCTTTAGGAGCTGAGATCCCACTTTCAAACCTCACCTACATTCTTATGTCTTGCTTATTTGCTTGAGGGCAAGCAAAGACTAAGTTTAGGGGTGTTGATGTTCATATATTTTACCCTGTTTTCCCTTAGTATATTCACATCTTTTGCATCTTTTGCTATCCATTTTCACCATTATTGCATAGCTTTAGGACTAATCATGCATTAGAGTTTAGTTGCATTGCATTTGCATCTTTTCATGCATAAACAGGTGATTTTGGAGCTTAAGGAGCATGGAAGCAATGCTGAGGAAGGAGTGAAGCAATCATGAAGGGAAAGCAAGAGAGTTAAGGCTGAAATAACAAGGTCCGGAGTCCAACTCGACCGCACACTCGACCAGACACTCGACCGTGTGCTGAGGAGGACTCGACCGAGTGGACAATGCACGAGAGAAGCCAGCTCGACCTGCCACTCGACCGAGCACAGGTCGAGTTGACCGAGCCGTTGACTATTTTGTCTTTTAGCATTTTTAGGGCTTCCACTCCCTCATATAAAGCCTTGTACCTGCAGCCACAAAAGGGTCAGCTTTTTAGATATTCTTAAAAACCTAGTATTTACCTTTTTGGGATTTATTCCTTTTGCTTTTATTTTCTAGATCTTGTACTTGAAAAAGACTAAATTCCTCATTATTGTTAGTTTAATAACTTTCTTAATATTGAGAATTTAAGTTTCATTTCTTTTTCAATATTGTAGATCTTTGTTTTATCTATCTAATGATGCAAGTTTCAATCTTTTCTGGGTTTATGATTTTGATGTTTATCATGTGTTCTTGTGAGTAGTTTAGGATCTTGAGGATGGGTTAGGCTGGGCTGTGAATGAGGTTTGTTTGGCTTGATCAAGCTTGATTGTTGTAGATCTCTTCTAGGGTAGATGTTCTTAATGCTGATCCTATATCTGAGAGGGTAGGATCTGATTTCAAGCATCTTAGCATCACACCAATGTTTAAGAGGCATAGATAAGGCTAGATCTAGAGCTTACCATCTTGCTTGCTAAGAGATTAGAAGTTTTGTTTGGTATGAGACATATTTCTTACTGCCTGCTTGTGTAGATTCTTTACTATGTGAGAGCAAGTCTAGAAATGCATAGGTTTGATTGTTTCTTGACCATGAGAGTGGGAGAAACTTGTCTTGGATTCATATGTCTAGAGATTAGCTCATGTTGTTTGAGATTTGTTGATCAAGTTAGATAGCCTCAATCATTAGTCCAGCCCATGAATCCCTCCTCAAGTCCTTCTTTGTTTATTGATTTTACAGTCTTAATCTGTTGCTTGATTGTAGTTTGATCTTCTTTGCATTACTCTGTTTTTATTGCATTGCTCTGTTTCTGCGTTTAGTCTAGCTCGACCACTCACTCGACCTACACTCGGTCGAGTGCTGGCTCGAGTTCATCCCCAGAACTCTGCTATTTATGATTTGTGATTGTCTTGTTTCATTCCTGTTCCATTTCTGCATTCATTTAGTGTCCTGTTCATTATTGTCTTGCATTTGTTCTTTATCTTAGTTTCATTTCTGTTGGTTGCATCATTACTGTCTTAATCATTCTATTTCATTTGCATTTAGTTCTTAGTTCATTTAGTTTACCTTCTGCACTTTACACTTTCATCATAGGATTGTTTAGTGGCAACATCCTTTTCATCTGGCTTAAATTAGATCTTTATGCATATCTTAACTGTTTACAACCACTCAAATTGGATTGATACCCCTTATACTGCAACTGCATAAGGAATTGAAACACCTTACCATCATTGCATACATTCATCATCATCCATTCCATCTTAACTTGTACCATAAATATCTTGTTTCAATAATTCAAGCAGCATGTCTTTGTAGGATGGATTCTGAACAAATTTGCTCAAGTCAGGCCCTCTCTCCTCTTCCTTGTAAGCAATGGTAATCTCTTGTATAGCCATTACTTCCTCCTTCTCAATGACAACATCTTCCTTCAAAGTCATCACTTCTTCCTTCTCAATGACTTCTTGTTGTTGCAAAGCCAACTTTTCCTTTTCCAATAATTTCCACTGAGTTCCATATCTTTTGTGCCTTGAAACGTCTGGGAATGGTAGAGGTGGTTTATAAGCTGGAGGAATGTACTTAGCAGGCTTGACAGCTTCTGTATTTGCTACTCGATCGACCACTTGATCAGGCACTCGGTCGAGTGCTGGTTCAAGCACTTGTTGAGTGCAATGTCGCAACTCAGGTTGCTTTGCAAAAAACATCACGGGGCCAGGCTGTAAATTCCCCGAACTTGGACTTCCTCTGTCCTCAGTGACTTCTTCCTCATGAACTTGAATGGCCTTGGCTGTGAACTCTCTTGGATTTTGGACAGCTTTTCCAGGGAGTTGGCTAGGTTTAGGGGCTGAAGTAGAGGCAATGTTACTCTCCATATACTTCACTCTTGAGTTAAGACCCTCAAACTTCATGTTTAGATCATTGTACTGTGATGTGAGTCTTTGATTCAACTCAGCAAGGTCCGGAGTCCAACTCGACCGCACACTCGACCAGACACTCGACCGTGTGCTGAGGAGGACTCGACCGAGTGGACAATGCACGAGAGAAGCCAGCTCAACCTGCCACTCGACCGAACACAGGTCGAGTTGACCGAGCCGTTGACTATTTTGTCTTTTAGCATTTTTAGGGCTTCCACTCCCCTCCTATATAAAGCCTTGTACCTGCAGCCACAAAGAGGGTCAGCTTTTTAGATATTCTTAAAAACCTAGTATTTACCTTTTTGGGATTTATTCCTTTTGCTTTTTATTTTCCTAGATCTTGTACTTGAAAAAGACTAAATTCCTCATTATTGTTAGTTTAATAACTTTCTTAATATTGAGAATTTAAGTTTCATTTCTTTTTCAATATTGATTGAATCAATGTTATTTCATTTGTTCTTTATCTTAGTTTCTGTTTCTGTTGGTTGCATCATTACTGTCTTAATCATTCTATTTCATTTGCATTTAGTTCTTAGTTCATTTAGTTTACCTTCTGCACTTTACACTTTCATCATAGGATTGTTTAGTGGCAACATCCTTTTCATCTGGCTTAAATTAGATCTTTATGCATATCTTAACTGTTTACAACCACTCAAATTGGATTGATACCCCTTATACTGCAACTGCATAAGGGGAATTGAAACACCTTACCCATCATTGCATACATTCATCGTCATCCATTCCATCTTAACCTGTCCACCAAACATAGCTTGTTTCAATTTGGCGTCGTTGCCTATTTGAGTGTGTTTTTGTGACAATTAGGATCCATAAAAGTGTAAGATTAAGTTCGTTTATCCACTTGTTCATTACTGATCTTGTTTATTCTTCTGCTTGTTTGTGATTGAGTTTCAGGTACCCGCTCGACCATCAACTCGACCACCACTCGACCGAGTGTGTGCTCGAGCACCTGATCGAGTCAGAAGCCGGATACAAATAGACATCAGTTCCCAGTCGACTCGACCACCCACTCGAGCCTGCGCTCGACCGAGTGCCTGTCCGAGTCTGTACTCGACTCTGTTGATGCAAACAAGGTCCAAGGGTCCTCACAATCTTCAGAGACTCCTTGATCACATCAACAAACCACCAAGGGACCTGAGACAGCAGAAAACAAGGATCTATCAGAACAAGAACAACAAGTTCTAATGGAGAATCAAGCTCAACAACCTCCAAGAGCAAGAAACATTGGTGCTGGAGATCACAAACACACATAACCAGAGAGATTGTGCCTCCTACTGTTGCCAACAACAACTTTGAGATCAAAAGTGGATTGATCTCAATGATTCAAGCCAACAAGTTCCATGGGTTGCCAATGGAAGATCCCCTAGACCACCTTGATGAATTTGATAGGATATGTGGTCTTACTAAGATCAATGGGGTCAGTGAGGATGGCTTCAAGTTAAGGCTATTTCCATTCTCACTTGGTGATAAGGCTCACCTTTGGGAGAAGACTCTTCCTACTGGAGCAATAACCACATGGGATGCTTGCAAGAAGGCTTTCTTGGCCAAATTCTTTTCCAATGCTAGAACTGCTAGATTGAGAAATGAAATCTCTGGTTTGCAAAGGAATAATGAGAGTTTTTGTGAAGCTTGGGAAAGGTTTAAAGGATTCCAGACTCAGTGTCCTCACCATGGCTTCAGCAATGAGTCCCTTTTAAGCACTTTGTATAGAGGGTGCTTCCCAAGATCAGAATGCTTCTTGACACAGCCTCAAATGGAAACTTCCTCAACAAAAATGTTGAAGAAGGATGGGAGTTGGTTGAAAATCTTGCTCAATCAGATGGCAACTACAATGAGGACTATGACAGAACCATAAGGTCATCCTCAACTGATCAGGAGGACAAGTACAAGAGGGATTTGAAGATGGTCAATGAGAAGCTTGACAAGATCCTTCTTAGCCAACAAAAGTCAATTCACTTCATTGGAGAGGAAGAGGCTCCAGTTCAAGAAGGGGAGACTGAGTTTGCTGAGTTGTGCTACATGCAAAACCAAGGAGGATTCAAAGGCTACAACCAAGGAGGTTTCAAAAACAACAATCTCTCATATAGGAGTACCAATGTGGCCAACCCTCAAGACCAAGTTTATCCACCTCAACAGCCTCCACAACAACAAAGCTACATCCCTAAACAACATCAAGTGTTCCAGCCTCCATTGTGTCCCCCACCAGGGTTTCAGACTAACCAAGGCCAGGAACAAGACTTAAGGGCAATGATGCAACAGTTGTTGATTGGGCAAACACAAGGAAAGATTGAGGAGGCCAAACAGTTTGCTGAGTTGAATCAACGACTCACATCACAGTACAATGATCTAAACATGAAGTTTGAGGGTCTTAACTCAAGAGTGAAGTATATGGAGAGTAACATTGCCTCTACTTCAGCCCCTAAACCTAGCCAACTCCCTGGAAAAGCTGTCCAAAATCCAAGAGAGTTCACAGCCAAGGCCATTCAAGTTCATGAGAAAGAAGTCACTGAGGACAGTGAAGTCCAAGTTTGGGGGAATTTATCAGTTATTGAAGCCCCAAGTGATGTTTTTGCAAAGCAACTGGAGTGCGACATTGCACTCGACCAGGTACTCGAACAGCCACTCGACCGAGTGCATGCTCGAGTGGTTGATCGAGTTGCAAATACAGAAGCTGTTAAGCCTGCTAGATACATTCCTCCTGCTTACAAACCGCCTCTACCATTCCCAGGACGTTTCAAGGCACAAAAGATAAGGGAACTGAGGGAAATTATTGAGAAAAAAGAAAAGATGGCTTTGCAACAACAAGAAGTCATTGAGAAGGAAGAAGTGATGACTTTGAAGGAAGATGTTGTCATTGAGAAGGAGGAAGTAATGGCTATACAAGAGATTACCATTGCTTACAAGGAAGAGGAGAGAGGGCCTGACTTGAGCAAATTTGTTCAGAATCCATCCTACAAAGACATGCTGCTTGAATTATTGAAACAAGCTATGTTTGGTGGACAGGTTAAGATGGAATGGATGACGATGAATGTATGCAATGATGGGTAAGGTGTTTCAATTCCCCTTATGCAGTTGCAGTATAAGGGGTATCAATCCAATTTGAGTGGTTGTAAACAGTTAAGATATGCATAAAGATCTAATTTAAGCCAGATGAAAAGGATGTTGCCACTAAACAATCCTATGATGAAAGTGTAAAGTGCAGAAGGTAAACTAAATGAACTAAGAACTAAATGCAAATGAAATAGAATGATTAAGACAGTAATGATGCAACCAACAGAAACAGAAACTAAGATAAAGAACAAATGCAAGACAATAATGAACAGGACACTAAATGGATGCAGCAGAAATGGAACAGGAATGAAACAAGACAATCACAAATCATAAATAGCAGAGTTCTGGGGATGAACTCGAGCCAGCACTCGACCGAGTGTAGGTCGAGTGAGTGGTCGAGCTAGACTAAACGCAGGAACAGAGCAATGCAATAAAAACAGAGTAATGCAAAGACAGATCAAACTACAATCAAGCAACAGGATTAAGACTGTAAAATCAATAAACAAAGAAGGACTTAAGGAGGGATTCATGGGCTGGACTAATGATTGAGGCTATCTAACTTGATCAACAAATCTGAAACAACATGAGCTAATCTCTAGACATATGAATCCAAGACAAGTTTCTCCCACTCTCATGGTCAAGAAACAATCAAACCTATGCATTTCTAGACTTGCTCTCACATAGTAAAGAATCTACACAAGCAGGCAGTAAGAAATATGTCTCATACCAAACAAAACTTCTAATCTCTTAGCAAGCAAGATGGTAAGCTCTAGATCTAGCCTTATCTATGCCTCTTAAACATTGATGTGATGCTAAGATGCTTGAAATCAGATCCTACCCTCTCAGATATAGGATCAGCATTAAGAACATCTACCCTAGAAGAGATCTACAACAATCAAGCTTGATCAAGCCAAACAAACCTCATTCACAGCCCAGCCTAACCCATCCTCAAGATCCTAAACTACTACTCACAAGAACACATGATAAACATCAAAATCATAAACCCAGAAAAGATTGAAACTTGCATCATTAGATAGATAAAACAAAGATCTACAGTATTGAAAAAGAAATGAAACTTAAATTCTCAATATTAAGAAAGTTATTAAACTAACAATAATGAGAAATTTAGTCTTTTTCAAGTACAAGATCTTAGGAAAATAAAAAGCAAAAGGAATAAATCCCCAAAAAGGTAAATACTAGGTTTAGAGAATATCTAAAAAGCTGACTCCTTTTGTGGCTGCAGGTACAAGGCTTTATATAGGAGGGAGTGAAGCCCTAAAAATGCTAAAAGACAAAATAGTCAACGGCTCGGTCAACTCGACCTGTGCTCGGTCGAGTGGCTGGTCGAGCTGGCTTCTCTCGTGCATTGTCCACTCGGTCGAGTCCTCCTCAGCACACGGTCGAGTGTCTGGTCGAGTGTGCGGTCGAGTTGGACTCCGGACCTTGTTATTTCAGCCTTAACTCTCTTGCTTTCCCTTCATGATTGCTTCACTCCTTCCTCAGCATTGCTTCCATGCTCCTTAAGCTTCAAAATCACCTGTTTATGCATGAAAAGATGCAAATGCAATGCAACTAAACTCTAATGCATGATTAGTCCTAAAGCTATGCAATAATGGTGAAAATGGATAGCAAAAGATGCAAAAGATGTGAATATACTAAGGGAAAACAGGGTAAAATATATGAACATCAAGAAACTACTACAATGCAAGAAATAAACCTATGCAAGACAAGCAATGAACAGAAAACTAAATGAATGCAGCAGAAATGAAACAGGAATGAAACAGGACAATCACAAATCATAAACACAAACTCTGGGGAAGAACTCGAGCAAGCACTCGACCGAGTGTAGGTCGAGTACAGGGTCGAGCTAGACTAAACCTGAAAATAGAGCAACACAATAAAATTAGAGCAATGCAAAAACGAATCGAACAACAATCAAGCAACAGGATTAAGACTAAGATATCAATAAACAAAGAAGGTCCTGAGGAGGGATTCATGGGCTGAACTAATCATTGTGGTTATTTAACTTGGTCAACAAACCTCAAACAAACTTTGAGCTAATCTCTAGACATACTATTCTAAGACATGTTTAATCCACTCTCATGGCAAGAAACAATCAAACCTATGCATTTCTAGACTTGCTCTCACATAGTAAAGAATCTACACAAGCAGGCATTAAGCAATACATCTCAAACCAAACAAGACCTCTAATCTCTTAGCAAGCCTAATGGTAAGCTCTAGATCTAGCCTTATCTATGCTCCTTAGACATTGGTGTGATGCTAAGATGCTTGAAATCAAACCCTACCTTCTCAGATATAGGATCAGCAATAAGATCATCTAGCCTAGAAGAGATCTACAACAATAAAGCTTGATCAAATCAAACAAACCACAAGATCAACCCAGCCTAACCCATACTCAAGATCCTAAGCAAACTACTCACAAGAACACATGGTGAACAAAGTCAAAAACCCAGAAAATAATGAAACTTGCATCACTAGAAAGATAAAACAGAGATGTTCAATATTAAAAAAGAAGTGAAACTTGAATTCTCAATAAAACAGAGCCAACAATATTGATGAATCTAGTCTTTTTCAAGTACAAGATCTAAGAAATAAAAAAGACAAAAAAAATAATTCCCAAAAGGGTAAAATACTAGGTTTAGAGAATATCTAAAAAGCTGCACACTTTTGTGGCTGCAGGTACAAGGCTTTATATAGGAGGGGAGTGGAAGCCCTAAAAATACTAAAAGACAAAATAGTCAACGGCTCGGTCAACTCGACCTGTGCTCGGTCGAGTGGCAGGTCGAGCTGGCTTCTCTCGTGTGTTCTCCACTCGGTCGAGTCCTCCTCAGCACACGGTCGAGTGTCTGGTCGAGTGTGCGGTCGAGTTGGACTCCGGACCTTGTTATTTCAACCTTAACTCTCTTGCTTTCCCTTCATGATTGCTTCACTTCTTCCTTAGCATTGCTTCATGCTCCTTAAGCTTCAAAATCACCTGTTTATGCATGAATTGATGCAAATGCAATGCAACTAAACTCTAATGCATGATTAGTCCTAAAGCTATGCAATAATGGTGAAAAAGGATAGCAAAAGATGCAAAAGATGTGAATATACTAAGGGAAAACAGGGTAAAATATATGAACATCAAGTATCTTGAAATAAAAACTTAATATTCAAATCTTAACATTAAAAAACAGAAGGCACACCATGTGTCGTTTTGAATGATAAAAAAGCACAATCTTCTCTTAATCACTTCCACCATCTCCAGAATCTTGGTTGTACTCAAGCCTGCCACTACAAGAAAACATGCATTTTGGGACTCCAGTTTGTGACTACTTTTTTGGTCACAAAAAAGAGCGACGCTTATGTGACTATTTTAAGACGCATAAACGACTACAGTATAAATGGTCAGAACAGCGTTGCTTATTAACAACTATATAAAATGGTCGCACAACAGTCTCATCTTAGCAACTAGATTGCGACTCATTTGCGACGAAAATTGTTTGGTCGCAAAATGATAGCAATTTGAGACTGATGTGCGACTATGTTACATGTTCTTTTATGAGAATGCGTAGAAATTTAGAAATTTTTCAAAACTAAGTTGTTAAAACAAAGTTTTGCCAACTTTTACTAATATATCTACTATATACTACTAATATGAGTGACTTAAAGTAACTGTTTTAACCACTATATGTAGAATTCAAGATTTACTTTTGTGATGTATATCAAATCGTCACAAAATAGTTACAATTTACGACGATTTTGCCCCTTGTTTGGGACTTATATTATATGTCACTATTTTACTACTTTTTTATGACGAGTTTACGACTTATTTTGTGACCGTTTAGCAATCTAAGATATAGTCGCAATTATGTCACAAACTTCATCGATTGTGCTACTATATTATGACTACTTTGCTACTATTTATTAAATCTGGGAATTTTAATTTCCAAACCCACATTATATAATATTAATATGTTAAGTTTTACATTGGTTTGAACTAATATATACACAAAAATCTCTATAGAACTCTTGTTTTTCAATGTTTTAACAAAATATTTGTATTTTATATTACATATACTAGTGTTACATGTGATTTCAGTGGAAAATTGTTAGTTTTGTATCTTATAAAACTAACTTATCAAAACATTGTTTTATCTTTTAAAACTGAGCTATATATATCTCAAATTAGAATCCAACACTTAAATCTTCACAAGAAAATATAATCATAATAAGCCTAACTAATTAATTATTTTGAAATCTACATTACTACCTAAAATAAATAAAATAACAACTATTAGGTTATTGATAATATTCATGGATTATTTATATTCTTTCTTAGTTAAAATAAATTTATAATAATGTTTATAAAATAATACATAATAAATTCTTTGATTTTATTTACTTTAAAAGAAGAAAGCTTCTGATTGGCTAATACATAAAAATAAGGATTGCAATCATCCACCATTGAATTAATTAGATCCAACGGACCAGATCTTCTCCTTCTATTTGCCCATTTTCTCTTCTTCTCCTCCTAATCTCGTTTCTTCAAAGTTCTGCATTTTTCAATCAAGTCAATTTAGACATAACGAACTCATTCACCTTTATCCTTAATCTCAATAGTTCTCTACCAATCGGTTCTTCTTTTCTCACCTTGTCCCCCAGATCTGGAAGCTTCCGCCTTCACGATCTCGGAGCTTCCGTCGCTCACCACCACCACCACCAACCACACTTGGAAGCTTCTTTCTTCCTTCACCACATCATATCTCGAAGCTTCAGTTGTCGTTCACACCAACAGATCTCAAAGCTTACGCCATCCTCCACCACCAGATCTCGAATCCTCCGCCATCGAGTCTCCGATACTCCGCCTCGAGCGTACTCCTCTCTGCCGATACCTTACCAATCTCTCTCTCCTTTTCCTCCACCGCCTGAAAAACACGTCGCCGGCCAAGATTTTGACCGGACATCCACAATGTCGACACTATACACATGTATATTTTTATGTATATACGCACATGTATATTTCGAAATTAATATTTAATAAAAAAAATCATTTCTGTAATTTATTTATTAAAATAGAAATTGATGTGAGGTAAAATGTATATTTTTATGTATATAGTATATTTCGAAATTGATGTTTAATACATAAAAATCATTCCTGTAATTTATCTATTAAAATAAAAAAATGATGTGAGGCAACATAAAATAAGATAAAATAAAAATAATATAAAAAAAAACTAAATATACATATTTTTTTTTAAATTAACCTCGAAATGTCACAAAATAGTTACTAAAGTTTCAGTCACAATTTAGTCTGCAAGTACGACTACAATAATCAGTCTTAATGTAGTCCTAAATATACGACTTTTTATTATTCTCACTAATCAGTAGCATATTCGCGACCATCTTGTCACTTTTTAAATTTGCGACCAATTATTAGCGACCATCTCATTTAGTCCCAAATTAGTCTCAAATAGCCATTTTGTGACGATTTTGTGACGTTTTTGATGATCCCAAACTGCATGTTTTCTTGTAGTGTGCATAATAGGTTTGGAGCACGTTAGTCCGATTTTCTAAAATATTTTGATGTCGTATATATCAATATCGAAATAATCCAAATTACCTCAGCTTAAAATCTTGGACTTCTGCAACTGGTGGATTGAAATGAATCTTTGATACCCATGGTGTAGAATACAGTTCCATTCTTCAATCAATTAAAACAATAGATATATAAGTTTTATATAAAATTAAAAAGCATTCGTAATTTACAATCAAATAATCTATTACAAAACTAATGTTACGGATGTTTATAATCTAAATAGTAATGGTTCAATAACATAAATTATAAAGTCAAACTTAATTACCTCCACTTTGAAATTTGGCATGCCAAAACTGCAAGACTGCAACAACATGATAATATCCTGTTGCCAACCAATTTTTGGTAAAGAAGTCGGATGTCTCATTATATGCCACACACTGTATCTCAATACCACTATAATTTTGATTCAAACATGCCTTCAGTATGTAATAAAGTCATTCATATCTTAATACATACATGAGCAAAAATTTTAGTGGAAAAATTAACAAACCTCAAATCCCTTAGAGAAAACCGTAAGATCCTCATAATCTCATTTGGATCCTCCACATTTGGATCATGTACATGAATGAGTGGTTCAACATTCATGACATGTCTGATAGAAAACGGGTAAAATTTTCTTAGATTATTATTACAATATGTACAAATACGATTATATATCGTTTAAAACTTACCTACTGGGAGATTTCTCACAGCATGATACCCTTCGAAAACTCTGTCAATAGTTTCGTAAACAAAAAAGTGATTGTTGGAAATCAATGCAGAATTTTCAACGATGGTTTTGTTAGTGAAGATGATCCTGTGCTTAAGATGTCTATCATTGTAACAGACAGAAAAATTTGAAATAATCTTCCAATCATTTTCATCTATTTGATTTTCGAAAATTTTGAACAGTTCCGCAGTAATCGTTGTTTCAATCTTGTCACCCTATATCAAAAGAAGAAAAAACAATTAGTTAAACAAAAAGATATAAAATTTTTTCTATAACTGAATTGATTCTATGGAGATAATCTCTATATACTTAGAAATACATCACTAAGATTTAGCTGAATTGTGGCATCTTCCTCCGACACTTTCCTCCATTTCCTTAACACCTTCACTTGAATCTTCCATCCAGATTTCCATGAATGTAGATCTTTAATTCGATCATATGCAACTATTTTGTGTGAAGGATATTTTTAATAATTATCAGTGAAGAGAATCCTTAGAAGTTATCTTCTGAAATGGCATCGGTTGCTTTCTTTTATAGGCAAACTATCATTTGGTGTCAACCGTTACGACGGTTTGTTAAAAGTAAGAATATTAGATAATAAATTGCAAAATATTTCATAATAGCAAATATTCTCTAATATTTAGGGTCAATATTCGTATGCCCATAATCATATCAAATCTTTATATAATAATTTTAAAACGGAAAAATAACGAAGTAAAACAATAGAAACCAACTGTTACTGTTTTTGCATTAGTTTTAGACAATGCAGTTCACAATAATAAAAAAATAATATGCATAAATCAATCATAAACAGATTCGGTCGAATGTATAATGGAAATTACTAATAAAGATAGTTAAGTACCGTAAATTGACATTTATTTATAGATTGACATTATAAAGTACGATAAGTTCTTAATTTTAGAAATAAACTTTATAGAAATATTCGTATTTCATAAATATTCATCCATCTAAAACAATTTCCAAAAAACAGCAATTAAAAGATCTCAGAACATGTATCCTACTATTCTCTAAATTTCGTTCCTCTCCTTTCTCCACGCTCGAATATTTGCTACGACACCAATCATTTCTTCTTCCATATGCAATCTATTTAAAAAATAAAAAATGTCATATAATATATCTGATAGAAATCTAATGAGAATATATTTTAGGTAATAACCGTGTATCTTAAATGGGAAGGAATTACCAAACATCTCTCATTAATATTAGAATCTTCATAAGTTCTCCTGCAACTATAAACACGAGCCTTTTAATTTAGCATCATAAAGGTTTACAGGAAATAAGTTTTAGGTATACAAAAAAACAAAATACCTAAGTTTCTTATGCGAGCACATAGTACTAAGATCACGACCATCTTTAACTCACCTAAAACATAAGAAGTAGTATAATATTATTTGCTTTACAAAACTTTAAATAATTCAAGAAACCTATAAAATATAATATAAGAAGTAAAGAAACCATACACAAAGCTTTGGTATGCTTGAACTTGCGTCCCAAATTAATACTACATAAACAATATATGAATAATTAGAACATGAACATGAATACGAAGAACCATATAAAAGTTCATCAAGACTATAATAATACAAATATAAATATAAATTCGAGAACATGAGAGTAATTTATGGTTTTTTTCTTTTTTAAAGATTTCAAATTATGGAAAATGGTTAGGGTTGTATCTATTTATATTAGTTAAGAACCTATAATTTTAGGATTTCGAATCGGTCGATATATTTTTGTTGGGTTTTCTATTAAGCCCATTATTTCAGGTTTTAGGGTTTTATAATTTTTTAAATCATGTTTTGACGATTAAATAGATTAGATAAATAAGAAAATTAATCTTTTATAATTTTTAAAATCAATCAAAGGGTATAAAGGTCCAGTTTTGAATCTCATTAATGCAAATTAGTTATCTTAAATGTGATGATGAATGTGGTGCGTTACAGTAACCTAAATAGAGAAGAAAAGCTTGTCCGAAATATTTTTAGGGGCAATTTCATTAAGGGTAAACGACGTTAATTTTTGTTAGAAAGGCTGTGAGTCATTTCGACTATTCCTTTAATATATTAGATATACAAGATTACTTTTATTTAAAATCAAATTAGTGTTTATAATTTTCTAAATATAAATAAGCTAACTTGATTTCAAATAAAAGTTATTTAAAATATTTATTATATATCAATTTCAACCAAAAAATCTGTATAATTAAAACCATCCAGCTAAAAACCTGTATAGTTAAAACCATCCAACCATAAACGTGTACAGATCTAAACAATCCAACAATAAACATGTATGGATTAAAAACCATCCAGCAATATATGATATAAAATATATTTAAAATAATAAAACAAAATGTATATCAAATTATATAAAAAAAATCTAACAAAATTTTTTAAATTAATATATATTACTAATTATTTGAATAACTAAATAAGAGGGTATGTATGAAAGAAAAAAATAACTTTTTTTGTTTTCTCTCTCCTCTAACCCACGACCACTTATCTCCCTCACTCGTTTTTCTATTTCACTTGATGGTCCCACACCTAATTTCTATATTGTAAATAGTAAACATACTACGTTTACTAATAAGTTTTGAGAACGTACTGATTTTACATTTATTCCATAAAAATAAAGATGTGTTAAAAAACCATTCATCTGTCAAATATTATAGTTAAGTTTTTGTAAGAATTTTGTTGTTAAATTCATCTTTACTTAATAATAGAAATGAAAGATACATGAATATGTATTGCATCTTAATTGCTTTATCTTAAGCTTATATATTTATTAGATTAAATTATGTGAAGCTGAAAAATATTAGCTTTTTATTATCTTCATCTTCATCACATTGTATAATTTATATTTGTATTTGACTCTAACCCCAAACAAAGGCTAAGGCTTGATATGGTTCGAGTCTTAGTGGAAGTAGATTTGTAGAAAACTACCATAATAATTACATCACCATGATCCTTCGGCAAATGAATTTGCAATTGGGGTTTCATACTCGTGCCTCCCCTCCCTCTTACTTTCGAAAATGCTATAAATGGGGATATGGTTTAATTCTAGGGTTTCTTAGCAAAACAATACATTTTGGAAACATAATAGGTTTTATAGTACAGTTACTATTTAAAATTAGAAAAATCCCTCATCTGTACTTTATGTGTAATACAGATGGTGTGATGATGTTCATATATTTTACCTTGTTTTCACTTAGTTTATTTACATCTTTTGCATGATTGATAAGCATGTTTGGTCATTATTGTATAGCTTTAGGACTGTTTATGCATTAGAGTAGGTTTGCATTGCATTTGCATAGTTTCTTGCATAAATAGGTGATTTTGGATCCTAAGGAGCATGGAAGGAGTGCTGATAAGGATTGGAGCTATCAAGTGAAGAGAACAAGGGAGTTAGAGCTGAATAATCAAGACTCAGAAGTCCACTCGACCGCCCACTTTACCAGACACTCGACCGTGTGCGGAGAAAGACTCGACCGGCTGGAAGAAGCAGAAGAAGAGGTCACTCGACCAAGCACTCGACCGAGCACCTGGTCGAGTTGACCGAGCCGCCTTACTATCTTGTCTTCTAGCCATTTTAGGGCTTCCCTTACTTTCTATATATACCCCTTGTACCTCATGGCCGCCCAGAAGTAAGACCAAGTCAGAAAAAGTATTTTGTAGCCACCAAAACCTGGTTTTTACCCTTTTGGGATTTATTTACTTTTTGCTACTTTTTGCTTAGATCATAGCTTCTTTTGTATGATCTCAAGAGATCTTTGATACTTTTTGGTTTCATAACTTTCAAGTATTAAGAATTTGAGTTCGATTTCTTCTTCAATATTGTAGATCTTCATCTCATCTATCAAATCATGCAAGTTTCATTGATTTCTGGGTTTATGATTTTTTTTTTTTTTTTTATCATGTTTGGTGATTGTGAGTAGTGTGCTAGGATCTTAAGGATGGGTTAGGCTGGATTAGGGTTATGGTTGTTTAGGTTGGTCAAACCTGATTGTTTATAGATCTCTTCTAGGCTAGATATGCTCTATGCTATCCTTATATCTGAGAGGGTAAGGTTAGATCTTAAGCTTCTTAGCATCATACCAATGTCTAAGTTGCTAGATAAGGCTGATCTAGATATTATCATTAAGCATGCTAAGAGATTAGATGTTTTGTTTGATTTTTGACTTAAATGATTTGTTGTTTAATGCCTGCTTTTATATGTCCTTTGCTGAGTGAGAACTAGTTTAGGAGTATCTAAGCTTGATTGTTATTACCAAGAGATTGGATTAATATGTCTTAGAAGATCATTGTCTAGAGATAGCTCATGTTTGATTAAGGTTTGTTGGCCAGTTTAGATAACCATAGCTTGAGTGCAGCCCATGAATCCATCATTAGGACCTTCTTTGTCTATTGATTTCCTTGTTTTAGTACTGTTAATCCCTTGTTGTTTGATCTACCTTTGTTTTGCTCTGTTCTGATCATTGTTCTGTTTCTGTTCTGAGTTTTTGCACCACTCGACCTGGTACTCGATCGTGCATCCGATCGAGTGCTTGCTCGAGCTCCTTCCAGAGTTTATTGTTTATGCTTTGTATCTGTCCTGTTTCATTCCTGTTTCATTATAGTTTCATTCCTGTTTCACTGCATTGAATCCTGTTTAATCTTGTTCATTACTTGTCCTGCATTAGTGTAGTTCATGTTTCTTGTTTAGTATCATCATTGTTTTGATCATTCAGTTTACTTTGCATTTAGTATCTTGTTTTAGTAGCTTTTACTTTCTGCATTTCATTGTTATCATTAGGTTGCTAGTTAAAATCATCCATCACATTTGGCTTAACTTAGATAAGTGTTCACATCCTGATTGCTTGCATCACACTCATTATGGTTTGACATCCTTTATGCTATAACTACATAAGGGTAATTGAAACACCTTGTCATTCATCATCACCATACCATCATATCATATCATTCCATCATCACACACACAAAATAACATGTTTCAATTTGGCGCCGTTGCCATTTGAGTGTTTGTTTGTGACATTTAGGATTTAGGATTGAGACTCTGCTTGGTTGTTTTGAGTCTCAGGTACCAACTCGACCAACCACTCGACCGCCACTCGATCGAGTGTCTGATCGAGTACCCGATCGAGCCACACCCTGAATACAATTAGACCTCACGTCTCAGTCAGTTCTACCCACTACTCGAGCCTGTGCTCGACCGAGTCCCTGTCCGAGTCAGTGATCGAGTCAGTTGATGCAAACAAAATCAAAGGGTAATCAGAATCTTCAGAGATACCTTGATCACATCAACCGCCTACCAAGAGATTTGAGACAGCATAAAACAAGAATTTTTCAAGAACAAGAACAACAGTTGCTAATGGAGCAACAACACAATCAAGATCCAAGGCCAAGGAACATTGGTGCTGGAAATGCCCCTAATACACACAACCAAAGAGCTGGCATAGTTCCTCCTGCAGTGACCAACAACAACTATGAGATCAAGAGTGGTCTGATCACCATGATTCAAGATAACATGTTTCATGGTTTACCAATGGAGGACCCATTGGACCACTTTGATGAGTTTGATAGGATATGTGGCCTCACCAAGATCAATGGTGTAAGTGAAGATGGCTTTAAGCTTAGGTTGTTTCCCTTTTCACTTGGAGACAATGCTTACCTATGGGAGAAGAGACTTCCAACTGGAGCCGTAACCACATGGGATGCTTGGAAGAAAGATTTTCTGGCCAAGTTCTTCTCCAATGCTAGGACTGCAAGATTGAGGAATGAAATCTCTGGCTTTGCACAAAAGAATAATGAAAGCTTTTGTGAGGCATGGGAGAGATTTAAAGGCTTCCAAACTCAGTGTCCTCACCATGGCTTCAGCAATGAGTCTTTGCTCAGCACTTCATATAGAGGAGTTCTACCTAAGATCAGGATGCTTCTAGATACAGCATCCAATGGTAACTTACTCAACAAAAATGTAGAAGAAGGCTGGGATTTGGTAGAGACTCTATCTCAATCAGATGGTTCCAAGAGGGATGTGATTGGTAAATTGAAAAAAGCCTTCCAGTCAAGATAGGCAAAGCAAGAATTCCTACTGATTTTGTGGTTATAGAGATGGATGAGAAGATTGAAGACCCTATCATCCTAGGAAGACCATTTCTAGCTACTGCTGGAGCTGTCATTGATGTCAAGGAAGGGCTTATAACTTTGAATATAACTGAGGGTGTGACCGTGAAGTTTGATATCAACAACCCAACTAACTTTCCTTCCATCAAAGGTCAACCTTTTACTTTCAAGGGCAAGGATTGTCATGAGGTCTCAAGTGAGGTGGAAACTTCAGCTTAGCTCTCATCTCAAGAGAAGTCAGTTGAATAGCTCAAGGGTTCAGTACAAGAGTTGACTGATCTGGTGAAGGATCTCCAAGTGCAACTCAACAAGAGGTCTTTGAAGAATGCAAGACCAAGGCTCAAGATTAAGAAGAAACAAGGTTCATGTGTTAAGGGTGAAGTGATCAAGGATCAGTTTCACATTGATCAAGTTGTACCAAGGAGGATTTCATCACCTCCTTGGTCTCTAAAAAAAGTCGAAATAAGCATCAAAAGTCAAGCTTAGTGACTTTAAACAAGCTCACTAGGGAGGAAATCCCTAAGGTATCATTGTACATATGTTTAATTTTCCTTGTAGTTTTGATTTCTTTTCTTTTATGTTTGTGTTGGGCAGGCTATTTATTGAGATTGTAGATGAGTTTTGAGAGATTTTGACTTGTAGAAGTGGACTCGCAGGCCCACTCGACCGGCCCACCAGAGGTACTCGATCGAGTTGTATGGAGCCCAAGGCCCACTCAAGTCCCATTTCTCTTGCATGATTGAGTGGGGGGAGAACGAAGTTCAAATTTCAAATTTTGGTCAAGGAACTCGACCACGTGCAGTCGAGTGGTGGGGTCGAGTGGCAGCAAAAAGTGAGTCAAAGATTCCCAATTCAAATTTGAATGGTATAGACGCTCCACCCTTGTCTCCTTGTCCCCTTAGCTTCTTTATATAAAGCTAAACTCGATCCTATGCTTCTCACAGTCTCTCATTTGCTTAAAACAATCAAATTCTTGCTTAAAATCTCTCTCAAGTTCATCTTCTTGCTTAAAGCTTTGTTCTTTTGGTTTTTAGGTCACTAACCTATTAACATTAAGCTTTGAGTTTATTCCCTTCAGTTCTATTCGAAAATGTCATCAAGGTCTTCAAGAGCATCTCAACAAGCTGCTGATCGCTCCCTAGATCGACGTGATGCAAAGCTTGCATCAAGAAAAGAAAGTATGATGTTCATATATTTTACCCTGTTTTCCCTTAGTATATTCATATCTTTTGCATCTTTTGTTATCCATTTTGACCATGATTGCATAGCTTTAGGACTAATCATGCATTAGAGCTTGGTTGCATTGCATTTGCATCTTTTCATGCATAAACATGTGATTTTGGAGCCTAAGGAGCATGGAATCAATGCTGAGGAGCAGTGAAGCAATGCTGAGGAGAAAGCAATAGAGTTAAGGCTGAAGAACCAAGGTCCGGAGTCCTACTCGACTGCCCACTCGACCAGACACTCGACCGTGTGCGGAGAGGGACTCGACCGAGTGGAAGGAGCAGAAGAAAAGCCAACTCGACCGGTCACTCGACCGAGCTTCAGGTCGAGTTGGCCGAGCCGCCTAGCTATTTTGTCTTTAAGCATTTTTAGGGCTTGCACTACTTTTCCTATAAAAGGACCTTGTACCCTTGAGCCACAAAGAGTCCAGCTTTTTAGATATTCTCAAACCTAGTATTAATCATAAACACAAACTCTGGGGAAGAACTCGAGCAAGCACTCGACCGAGTGTAGGTCGAGTACAGGGTCGAGCTAGACTAAACGTGAAAACAGAGCAACACAATAAAAACAGAGCAATGCAAAAACGAATCAAACAACAATCAAGCAACAGGATTAAGACTAAGATATCAATAAACAAAGAAGGTCCTGAGGAGGGATTCATGGGCTGAACTAATCATTGTGGTTATTTAACTTGGTCAACAAACCTCAAACAAACTTTTGTGGCTGCAGGTACAAGGCTTTAAATAGGAGGGGAGTGGAAGCCCTAAAAATACTAAAAGACAAAATAGGCAACGGCTCGGTCAACTCGACCTGTGCTCGGTCGAGTGGCAGGTCGAGCTGGCTTCTCTCGTGCGTTCTCCACTCGGTCGAGTCCTCCTCAGCACACGGTCGAGTGTCTGGTCGAGTGTGCGGTCGAGTTGGACTCCGGACCTTGTTATTTCAGCCTTAACTCTCTTGCTTTCCCTTCATGATTGCTTCACTTCTTCCTCAGCATTGCTCCCATGCTCCTTAAGCTCCAAAATCATCTGTTTATGCATAAAAAGATGCAAATGCAATGCAACTAAACTCTAATGCATGATTAGTCCTAAAGCTATGCAATAATGGTGAAAATGGATAGCAAAAGATGCAAAAGATGTGAATATACTAAGGGAAAACAGGGTAAAATATATGAACATCAATACCCCCAAACTTAGTCTTTGCTTGCCCTCAAGCAAATAAGCAAGACATAAGAAGGTAAGTGAGGTTTGAAAGTGGGATCTCAGCTCCTAAAGCTTGCAAATAGACCATCTAGAATCAATGTCCAAGTTACTAGTACTATGATGCAAGTTGAATGAGCTGTACTTAAAGACTTTAGACAAGCATATCACAACCTTTACTGATTTGAGCCTTAGATATCCACATGCATTCAAATCAACCATTTCCTTTAACATTCATTAATCAAGAACATGAATCAATTCTATGCAATGCTTAAACTCATTTGGCTTGGAGGTAAAGGCTTTTGAGACAATGATGGTCTCTTTTTTTAGAGTGGGGCTTATCAATATCAAGGTTCTCTCATAAAAAATAGATTGAGCTTTAGAAGAATGCTAAAGGTAAGAATACTTAGACACATACAAGAACAAAACCTTGTCTACCCAAAGGCACCCAAAGTGTTTATCCTATCAATCTAAACCCAAGTGATCCTAGTTCTACCCTTTAACTTCTTCACTTCTCTTATACCTTTTTCTCTTTTGATTTTAAAGTCTTAGGAGAGGTTTCTTATTTGATCTTTGAAACAAGGTTTTGATGGTGGTGAATGTGAATGATGATGAATGTATGCAATGAATGGATGGATGGTAAGGTGTTTCAATTCCCCTTATGCAGTTGTAGTATAAGAGGTGTTGAAATAAGTATTTTTTTTGATGGTGGTGAAAGAGAATGATGATGAATGTATGCAATGAATGGATGGATGGTAAGGTGTTTCAATTCCCCTTATGCAGTTGCAGTATAAGAGGTGTCAATCCAATCTGAGTGTTTGTCAACAGTCAAGATGTGCATAAAGATCTAATTTAAGCCAGATGTAAAGAATGTTTGTCACTAACAATCCTATGATTAAAATGCAAAGTGCAGAAAATAAAACTACAAGAACTAGATGCTGAATGTAAATGAACAGAATGATTGAACAGTAATGAATCTAAAACAGAAACAGAAACTACTATAATGCAAGAAATAAACCTATGCAAGAAAAGCAATGAACGGAAAGCTAAATGAATGCAACAGAAATGAAACAGGAATGAAACAGGACAATCACAAATCATAAACACAAACTCTGGGGAAGAACTCGAGCAAGCACTCGACCGAGTGTAGGTCGAATACAGGGTCGAGCTAGACTAAACGTGAAAACAGAGCAACACAATAAAAACAGAGCAATGCAAAAACGAATCAAACAACAATCAAGCAACAGGATTAAGACTAAGATATCAATAAACAAAGAAGGTCCTGAGGAGGGATTCATGGGCTGAACTAATCATTTTGGTTATTTAACTTGGTCAAAAAACCTCAAACAAACTTTGAGCTAATCTCTAGACATACTATTCTAAGACAAGCTTAATCCACTCTCATGGCAATAAACAATCAAACCTATGCATTTCTAGACTTGCTCTCACATACTAAAGAATCTACACAAGCAGGCATTAAGCAATACATCTCAAACCAAACAAGACCTCTAATCTCTTAGCAAGCCTAATGGTAAGCTCTAGATCTAGCCTTATCTATGCTCCTTAGACATTGGTGTGATGCTAAGATGCTTGAAATCAAACCCTACCTTCTCAGATATAGGATCATCATTAAGATCATCTAGCCTAGAAGAGATCTACAACAATCAAGCTTGACCAAATCAAACAAACCACAAGATCAGCCCAGCCTAACCCATCCTCAAGATCCCTAGCAAACTACTCACAAGAACACATGGTGAACAAAGTCAAAAACCCAGAAAATAATGAAACTTGCATCACTAGAAAGATAAAACAGAGATCTTCAATATTGAAACATAAATGAAACTTGAATTCTCAATATTAAGAAAGTTATGAAACCAACAATATTGAAGAATCTAGCCTTTTTCAAGTACAAGATCTAAGAAATATAAAAAAGCAAAAAGAATAATTCCCAAAAGGGTAAAATACTAGGTTTAGAGAATATCTAAAAGCTGGACACTTTTGTGGCTGTAGGTACAAGGCTTTATATAGGAGGGGAGTGGAAGCCCTAAAAATACTAAAAGACAAAATAGGCAACGGCTCGGTCAACTCGACCTGTGCTCGGTCGAGTGGCAGGTCGAGCTGGCTTCTCTCGTGCGTTCTCCACTCGGTCGAGTCCTCCTCAGCACACGGTCGAGTGTCTGGTCGAGTGTGCGGTCGAGTTGGACTCCGGACCTTGTTATTTCAGCCTTAACTCTCTTGCTTTCCCTTCATGATTGCTTCACTTCTTCCACAGCATTGCTTTCATGCACCTTAAGCTCCAAAATCACCTGTTTATGCATGAAAAGATGCAAATGCAATGCAACTAAGCTCTAATGCATGATTAGTCCTAAAGCTATGCAATAATGGTGAAAATGGATAGCAAAATATGTGAATATACTAAGGGAAAACAGGGTAAAATATATGAACATCATGTGTCAATCCAATCTGAGTGTTTGTGAACAGTCAAGATGTGCATAAAGATCTAATTTAAGCCAGATGTAAAGGATGTTTGTCACTAACAATCCTATGATTAAAATGCAAAGTGCAGAAAATAAAACTACAAGAACTAGATGCTGAATGTAAATGAACAGAATGATTGTTACAGTAATGAAGCTAAATTAGAAATAGAAACTACTATAATGCAAGAAATAAACCTATGCAAGACAAGCAATGAACAGAAAACTAAATGAATGCAGCAGAAATGAAACAGGAATGAAACAGGACAATCACAAATCATAAACACAAACTCTGGGGAAGAACTCGAGCAAGCACTCGACCGAGTGTAGGTCGAGTACAGGGTCGAGCTAGACTAAACGTGAAAACAGAGCAACACAATAAAAACAGAGCAATGCAAAAACGAATCAAACAACAATCAAGCAACAGGATTAAGACTAAGATATCAATAAACAAAGAAGGTCCTGAGGAGGGATTCATGGGCTGAACTAATCATTGTGGTTATTTAACTTGGTCAACAAACCTCAAACAAACTTTGAGCTAATCTCTAGACATACTATTCTAAGACATGTTTAATCCACTCTCATGGCAAGAAACAATCAAACCTATGCATTTCTAGACTTGCTCTCACATAGTAAAGAATCTACACAAGCAGGCATTAAGCAATACATCTCAAACCAAACAAGACCTCTAATCTCTTAGCAAGCCTAATGGTAAGCTCTAGATCTAGCCTCATCTATGCTCCTTAGACATTGGTGGGATGCTAAGATGCTTGAAATCAAACCCTACCTTCTCAGATATAGGATCAGCATTAAGAACATCTAGCCTAGAAGAGATCTACAACAATGAAGCTTAACCAAATCAAATAAACCACAAGATCAACCCAGCCTAACCCATCCTCAAGATCCTAAGCAAACTACTCACAAGAACACATGGTGAACAAAGTCAAAAACCCAGAAAAATAATGAAACTTGCATCACTAGAAAGATAAAACAGAGATCTTCAATATTAAAAAAGAAATGAAACTCGAATTCTCAATATTAAGAAAGTTATGAAACCAACAATATTGAAGAATTTAGTCTTTTTCAAGTACAAGATCTAAAAAATATAAAAATGCAAAAAGAATAATTCCCAAAAGGGTAAAATACCAGGTTTAGAGAATATCTAAAAAGCTGCACACTTTTGTGGCTACAGGTACAAGGCTTTATATAGGAGGGGAGTGGAAGCCCTAAAAATACTAAAAGACAATATAGTCAACGGCTCGGTCAACTCGACCTGTGCTCGGTCGAGTGGCAGGTCGAGCTGGCTTCTCTCGTGCATTCTCCACTCGGTCGAGTCCTCCTCAGCACACGGTCGAGTGTCTGGTCGAGTGTGCGGTCGAGTTGGACTCCGGACCTTGTTATTTCAGCCTTAACTCTCTTGTTTTCCCTTCATGATTGCTTCACTTCTTCCTCAGCATTGCTTCCATGCTCCTTAAGCTCCAAAATCACCTGTTTATGCATGAAAAGATGCAAATGCAATGCAACTAAACTCTAATGCATGATAAGTCCTAAAGCTATGCAATAATGGTGAAAAAGGATAGCAAAAGATGCAAAAGATGTGAATATACTAAGGGAAAACAGGGTAAAATATATGAACATCAATATTTCTAGTGGAACGGGGGACTCTTACTTATTTGCTATGGTTCTCTTTCCTTCTTATTCTTAAGACATACAAGCATTTTGCTAGACTCTTCTTTTCTTTCTTTTTTTAATTTTCTTTAACTAGAACCATCTTCAACAATTTTTTTTTTTTTACTTCCCATTCTTTCACTAACTTTTATTTTACTTAAACACATTCCTCTCCTAAAGAATCTACCCTTTTCTTTTTCTTTTTCCTCTTTTTTTTTTCTTTACAGCCAAATCCCAAACCCAACAAGTGAACAACCTAGTCCTATCTAGTTTGAAAAATGCAAACTAGAACTACACAAGGTCTTACTCTTGTCAGTTCCAACCTAACACTTTCTACCAAGCTCAACCCCAAAAAAGCCTCACACACACAAGAATAAACATGGCTTGAAAGAAGGATAGGTTAAGGGTAGGGGAAACTGATTTTAGTGAGGAAATCAGCTACTTGGATCAACAAGAGTGGTAAAAAAGGAGAAAGATGATCCAAATATGTATATGGTATCCATGAGTTTAAAGCAACGCACAAGATGATAATTAAAAGTCAATATTAGGTTCTTATAAATAGGAAATGACATCAAATCAAGACATGCTTCAATTTAGACCAAATGCAATGCAGGAATTCAAGGTTTGGTTCAATCTTATGCTTCTAGCTACTCAACTAGCATCAAAGTACTATTAACTTGGGCATTGATCCTAGTTTGGTAAATCTATCAAGCTAACAAGGCAAAATTCATCATTGATCCCTAATGCAAATATTTAACAGTCCTACATGAAACATGCTAAACAAGATCCTAATATGCAATGCAAACTACATGAACACTCTCTTTTTTTATAAAGGTTTTTGCAAAAAATTTCAAAATTTTTTTGTTTTTTCTATGCCTTAGATTTTTTTGCAAATTTTTTTTGTTTTTTCTATGCCTTAGATGCAATGCAAATACTATCATGACTAAATGTGAAATAAGAAAACAAAACACAACATCAAATACTATCTCAAACCCTCCCTCAAACTTAAATTACACAGTCCACTGTGTAAGAGAAATTTGTAAGAGGATTTAAGACTAAAAACAAAATAAAACTAAAGATGCAATGATATTTACAAATTTAAGGTGATAGTGGTACCTCATGGATTGTGGAATAAGCTATCCACATCCTCATTCATTCTCTCATAGGTGTAGTGGGGGTCTTGTGGTTGACTTGGAGGTGGAGACTGGGGCAACTCGACTATGGCAATCGACTGGTACTCGGTCGAGTGCATGGTCGAGTGGGGGGGTCGAGCTGGTGCGCGAGGTGAAAATTGCTGACCTTGTTGCTGGTAGAACTGGTGCAGAAGGGCTGGATCCATTAAGTATTGGGGTGGGAAGGGAGGGTAACCTGGATAGCTTGGATAAGCAGCTTGAGCTGGGAAGCCATAAGGAATTCTTGGCTGGAACTCAACCGAGTGCATCTAGGGTGCTCGGTCGAGTTGCTGCTCGAGTGAACCGGTCGAGTGCCTCGAAAATTGTTGTCTCGGCTACTTGAACTCCTCTTCCTCTGATTTGGCTCGTACATTGAGGCTCTAGTTGGTTCCACAGGGTTTTCAGCTCTTGAAAGTGCTCTAGTTGAGCTACTCCTCCTAAAGGGCTTGAATGGCTTGGTGATGAGTTTGCACTCTTCAGTTCAGCAATCTCCTTCTTTAAGCCCTTAATGGACTTAGCCATATTGCCCACCTTCTTTAGCTTATCAAATTTCTTCCCATGTCACTTGTTCCACTTTTGTAGGAGTGTCAACCTCTTGCTATTCTCTCTCACTCCTCTACTATCTCTTGGGTTAGGCTCATAATCTTCAAAGTAAAATTGCTCCTCCCCATCAGCCATTTGTACATCTCCAGCTTCATCAACTCTAACTTGAGCTGTCCCATCAAACAAGAGCTCATCAGCTGGCCAAAAGTCAATGTTTTGCCCTTCACTTATGGTGGTAAGCTGGTGATTGGGTAGGAAAAGCTGTCTTTTCCCAATTGTTGGAAGCTCAAAGTTGAAAATGTGATTTCCTTGATGCTTCTCCTTGGCTAGTATTAGAGTGGAGGTGAGATAGCTTGAATCAATCCATCTTGGCATGACCTTCTTTCCTCTAAGTGGCACCATAGCAGCTTGTAATATTGGAGTGATGATGCCTCCAATGGTTAGTGCTCTCATTGAACCTTTGTTGTGCAGCTTGCCCACCTAGCTTCTCAAATATATCATGTGGTCAATGATCACCATTGCAAGATCAGTTCCCTCTCTGCTTCCAAGGATGATGCTTCCATCCCTTGCTTGAAGAATTATGCTGTTGAGTGCCACATCAATCATCTTGAGCTCACCCTCATTCACATTCCCAGTTTCCTTCCTAACAACGAAGGTGTTTGCTAAGGCCTTGTGGAAGTACCTTAGGACTGGGCTTCTTATCTTAGAACTCTTGGTCTTGGAAGATGAGTATGTGATGTTATCTCCAATGGTTTCCCAAACAGCATAGAGCTCTTCTCTTGGTATTTCCATGCTCCTTTCACTACCAACTTCAAAACCAAAGACATTGGCTATTTTCTTAAATGACAGCTCATACTTCTTCCTCTTGATAGTGAAGGCAACATGACCAGGTCCAAACTCCTTATCCTTCTTTAGGTAGCAGTGCATCTTGGTTGTGGCTAGAAACTCACAGCTTTCTTCTTTATAACCCTCCATGCAAAGCCCCATGAACTTGGTTAGGTTGCACTTCTCAAAAAGATATTCCACATCTTCATCAATGCCTAGCTTCTCCATGGTTTCCTTGTGTGGGTATCTAGTCCCCAAGAACTGCATCCTTAAGAAGGCTTCATAAAGTTCCCTTTTAGTCAAACCACAAGATTCTTCTTCTCCATCATCTTCTCCATCTCCTTCTTCATCTTCTTCTTCACTATCTTCTTCAACCTCCTCTTGTTCAACTGTTGGACTCTTCCCCTTGGCCTTGTGTCTCCTAATGTGCTCTTGAAGAGTGAACTCCATCTCTTCCTCACTCTCAGCTCACTCAGGGTCTTCCTCAGCTGACTGATTCTTCTCTTTCGCAACCTCACTCGATCGCCTACACGGACCACCACTCGGTCGTGTGCCTGCTCGAGTGGTGGGTCGAGTGGTTCTCCCAGTTCCTCCTATCGATTCAAGACGAGCATCACGACGATCCAAGGAGCTTTCAGCCGCTTGTTGAGACTTCCTAGTAATCCTTGATGACATTTTCGAATAGAACTGAAAGGAATAGACTCAAAGCTTAAAGTTAATAGGTTATTGACCCAAAAACTAAAAGAGCTAAGCTTGAACAAAAAGATGAATTTGAGAGAGAATTTAAACTTGATTTTAACTCGTTTTAAAGCAAATGAGAGAGTGTGAGAGGTATATGATTGAATCAAGCTCTATTTAAAGAAGCTAAGGGGACAAAGAGACAAGAGTGGAGCGTCCATACCATTCAATTTTGAAATGGGAATCTTTGACCTGCTTTTTGCTGTCACTTGACCACACACTCGACTGCAAATGGTCGAGCTCCTTGACCAAAGTTTGAAAATTCAAAATTTTCTTCTTTTTCTTCCCTCCACTCGATCATTCTAGAGAAATGGGAATCGAGTGGGCCTTAGTTCCTTGACAACTCGGTCGAGTACCTCTCGTGGGCCGGTCGAGTGGGCTTGCGAGTCTACTTCCCCAAGTCCAAGTCTTTCCAAACCCATAGACACTTTCATTGAAAAGCCTGCCCAACACAAACATAAAAGAAAACAAATCAAAACTACAAGGAAAATAAAGCATACGTACAATGATACCTTAGGGTTTTTCTCCCTAGTGAGCTTGTTTAGAGTCACTAAGCTTGACTTTGGTTGCCTTTTCAGGCTTGGTCTAGATACCAAGGAGGTGATGAAATCCTCCATGACACCTCTTGATCACTATGAAGTTGACCCTTGATCACTTCACCCTTAACACACAAACCATATTTCTTCTTGATTTTGAGCCTTGGTCTTACCTTCTTCAAAGACCTCTTGGTTAGCTTGACTTGGAGTTCCTTCACCAATTCAGTCAACTCTTGGACTGAACCCTTAAGCTTTTCCACTGAATCCTCTTGAAGAGAGGGCTTAGCCGTTGGAGTTGCCACTTCACTTAAGCCTTCATGACCACCTTTTTCCTTGATAGTAAAAGGTTGATCATCAATGGTAGGAAGGTTGGTTGGGTTGTAGATGTCAAACTTCATGGTTATACCCTCAGCAATGTTCAAGGTTACAAGACCTTCCTTAACATCTATAACAGCTCCAACTGTGGCTAAGAATGGCCTCCCTAGAATGATAGGATCTTCAGGCTCCTTATCCATCTCTAGAACCATAAAGTCTGTATGAATCCTTGCTTTTCCTATCTTGACTGGAATGTTTTCCAACTTACCAACTATACCTCTGTTTGATCCATCAACTAGACATATGTGAAGGTTGGTGGACTTGAGTTCAGTGTGCCCAAGCTTTTGTGCTATAGAGTAAGGCATCACACTGATAGATGCTCCTAAATCATATAAGCACTGGTTGTAGTGAAGATAGCTAAGTGAGCAGGACAGATAGAATGGACCTGGATCTTTAAGTTTAATTGGGATGATAACTCCTCCAAGGTCTTCAAGATCCTTCTCATCTTGATCATGAGCCTTCTTCTTTGACAATTTAAGCACAAAATCCTTATATAGAGGATATGGATCACACTGTGCCAAGGCAGGTCCTCTCTCTTCTTCTTGGTAAGCAATGATAACCTCTTGTATGGCCATCACTTCCTCTTGTTTCTCAATCACAACCTCTTCCTTCAAAGCTTTCACTTCCTCTTGTTGCAAGGCCATCATTTCCTTTCTCTCAATGATTTCCCTTAATTCCTTAAGCTTCTGTGTTGTTGAAACGTCCTGAGAATGGTAGAGACGGTTTGTAAGCAGGAGGAATGTACTTAGCAGGCTTGACAGCTTCTGATCCTTCAGCTCAATTGACCACTCGATCAGGCATTCGGTCGAGTGTGTGTTCGAGTGATGGATCGAGTGCACTAGCGGATCCAGTCTGCTTTGCACAATCTTCACTCTGAGCTTCAAGAAATGACCAATCCTCCCCATCTTGAATTTCACTGTCCTCAGTGACTTCTTCTTCAAGGATATGAATGGCTTTTGCAGTGAACTCCCTTGGGTTTTGAACAGCTTTTCCAAGGAGTTAAGTAGGTTTGGGAGCTGACGTAGAAGCAAGGTTGCTCTCCATATACTTCACTCTAGTGTTGAGACCTTCAAACTTCATGTTAAGATCATTATACTGGGATGTGAGCCTTTGGTTCAACTCAGCAAACTGTTTGGCTTCCTCAATCTTTCCATTGGTTTGCCCAATCAACAGCTGTTGCATCATGGCTCTTAAGACTTGTTCCTGGCCTTGATTAGTCTGAAACCCTGGTGGGGGACACAATTGAGGCTGGAACACTTGATGCTGCTGCTTGGGTGCATAGTTGTTTTGCTGTTGAGGTTGTGGAGGTGGATAGACTTGATCTTGGGGATTTGCTACATTGGTACTTCTATAGGAGAGGTTATTTTTTTTGAACCATCCTCCTTGGTTTTAGCCTTTGAATCCACCCTGGTTTTGCATATAACAGAGCTCAGCAAAATCCCTCTCCCTCTCTTGAACTTGACACTCTTCCTCACCAATAAAATGGATAGTCTTTTGTTGGCTAAGGAGGATTTGTCAAGCTTCTCATTGACCATTGATGTTCATATATTTTACCCTGTTTTCCCTTAGTATATTCACATCTTTTGCATCTTTTGCTATCCATTTTCACCATTATTGCATATCTTTAGGACTAATCATGCATTAGAGTTTAGTTGCATTGCATTTGCATCTTTTCATTAATAAACAGGTGATTTTGGAGCTTAAGGAGCATGGAAGCAATGCTGAGGAAGAAGTGAAGCAATCATGAAGGGAAAGCAAGAGAGTTAATGCTGAAATAACAAGGTCCGGAGTCCAACTCGACCGCACACTCGACCGTGTGCTGAGGAGGACTCGACCGAGTGGAGAATGCACGAGAGAAGCCAGCTCGACCTGCCACTCGACCGAGCACAGGTCGAGTTGACCGAGTCGTTGACTATTTTGTCTTTTAGTATTTTTAGGGCTTCCACTCCCCTCCTATATAAAGCCTTGTACCTGCAGCCACAATAGTGTGCAGCTTTTTAGATATTCTCTAAACCTAGTATTTTACCCTTTTGGGATTTATTCTTTTTGCATATTTATATTTCTTAGATCTTGTACTTGAAAAAGACTAAATTCTTCAATATTGTTGGTTTCATAACTTTCTTAATATTGAGAATTCGAGTTTCATTTCTTTTTCAATATTGAAGATCTCTGTTTTATCTTTCTAGTGATGCAAGTTTCATTAATTTCTAGGTTTTTGACTTTGTTCACCATGTGTTCTTGTGAGTAGTTTTCTTAGGATCTTGAGGATGGGTTAGGCTGGGTTGATCTTGTGGTTTGTTTGATTTGGTTAAGCTTGATTGTTGTAGATCTCTTCTAGGCTAGATGTTCTTAATGCTGATCCTATATCTGAGAAAGTAGGGTTTGATTTCAAGCATCTTAGCATCACACCAATGTCTAAGGAGCATAGATAAGGCTAGATCTAGAGCTTACCATTAGGCTTGCTTAGAGATTAGAGGTCTTGTTTGGTTTGAGATGTATTGCTTAATGCCTGCTTGTGTAGATTCTTTACTATGTGAAAGCAAGTCTAGAAATGCATAGGTTTGATTGTTTCTTGCCATGAGAGTGGATTAAACATGTCGTAGAATAGTATGTCAACAGATTAGCACAAAGTTTGTTTGAGGTTTGTTGACCAAGTTAAATAACCACAATGATTAGTTCAGCCCATGAATCCCTCCTTAGGACCTTCTTTGTTTATTGATATCTTAGTCTTAATCCTGTTGCTTGATTGTTATTTGATTCGTTTTTGCATTGCTCTGTTTTTATTGTGTTGCTCTGTTTTCACGTTTAGTCCAGCTCGACCCTGTACTCGACCTACACTCGGTCGAGTGCTTGCTCGAGTTCTTCCCCAGAGCTTGTGTTTATGATTTGTGATTGTCCTGTTTCATTCCTGTTTCATTTCTGCTGCATTCATTTAGTTTTCTGTTCATTGCTTGTCTTGCATAGGTTTATTTCTTGCATTATAGTAGTTTCTATTTCTGTTTTAGCTTCATTACTGTTACAATCATTCTGTTCATTTACATTCAGCATCTAGTTCTTGTAGTTTTATTTTCTGCACTTTGCATTTTAATCATAGGATTGTTAGTGACAAACATCCTTTACATCTGGCTTAAATTAGATCTTTATGCACATCTTGACTGTTCACAAACACTCAGATTGGATTGACACCTCTTATACTGCAACTGCATAAGGGGAATTGAAACACCTTACCATCCATCCATTCATTGCATACATTCATCATCATTCACATTCACCACCATCAAAACCTTTTTTCAACCATCTTCAAATCCTTCTTGTACTTGTCCTCTTGATCAGTGGAGGTGGACCTTACTGTTCTGTCATAACCCTCATTATAGTTTCCATCTGACTGAGCAAGATTTTCAACCAACTCTCAGCCTTCTTCCACATTCTTGTTAAGGAAGTTGCCATTAGATGTTGTATCAAGAAGCATTCTGATTTTGGGGAGAACTCTTCTATACAAAGTACTTAGTAGGGACTCATTACTGAAGCCATGGTGAGGACACTGAGTCTGGAATCCTTTAAACCTCTCCCAAGCTTCACAAAAACTCTCATTATTCCTTTGAGAAAACCCAGACTTTTCATTCCTCAATCTAGCAGTTCTAGCATTGGAAAAGAACTTGGCCAAGAAAGCCTTCTTGCAAGCATCCCATGTGGTGATTGCTCCAGTTGGAAGTGTCTTCTCCCATAGATGAGCTTTGTCTCCAAGTCAGAAAGGGAACAGCCTAAGCTTGAATCCATCCTCACTGACACCATTGATCTTGGTGAGACCACATATCCTATCAAACTCATCAAGGTGCTATAGGGAATCTTCCATTGACAACCCATGGAACTTGTTGGCTTGAATCATAGAGATCAATCCACTCTTGATCTCATAATTGTTGTTTGCTACTGTAGGAGGCACAATACCAGCTCTTTGGTTATGTGTGTTTGGTGCATCTCTAGCACCAATGTTTCTTGCTCTTGGAGCTTGTTGATCTTGTTGCTCCATTAGCACTTGTTATTCTTGTTCCTGATAGATCCTTGTTCTCTGCTGTCTTAGGTCCCTTGGTGGTCGGTTGATGTGATCAAGGAGTCTCTGAAGATTGTGATGATCCTTGGACCTTGTTTGCATCAACAGGCGCGAGTACAGACTCGGACAGGCACTCGGTCGAGCACAGGCTTGAGTGGGTGGTCGAGTGGACTGGGAAGTGATGTCTATTTGTATCCAGCTTCTGACTCGATCGGGTACTCGATCACACACTCGGTCGAGTGGATGGTCGAGCTGGTACCTGAAACTCAATCACAAACAAGCAGTAGAAGAATCGAGATCAGTAGCGAATAAGTGGAAAAAACGAACTTAATCTTAGACTTCTATTGATCCTAATTGTCACAAAACACACTCAAATGGGCAACGGCGCCAAATTGAAACTAAATTTTTCTTGTGGTGTATGATATGGATGGGTGATAAGATATGAATGAATGATGATGAACAAATGGGGTGCAAGAGGTTTCAATTACTCTTATGTTGTTGTAGTATAAGAGATGTCAATCCTAAATGAGTGTTTGTAAGCAATAAGGATATGCATATATGTCTAAGTCAAGCCAAATATGAAAGATGTTTGTCACTAACAACCTATTGATAAAATGTAAAATGCAGAAAGTAAAAGCTACTAAGATAGATACTAAATGTAAAGAGAGCAGGATGATCTAAACAACAATGCAATGAAACAGAAACTATAGATATGCAAGACAAGTAATGAGAAAATGCAAGGCAAGTAATGAACAGGAAACTAAATGAATGCAACAGAAATGTAACTAAGATGAAACAGGGATTGAGACAGAACAAACACAAAGCATAAACAAGGGTTATGGGGATGAACTGGAGCAAGCACTCGATCGAGTGTAGATCGAGTACAGGGTCGAGTCAGACAAATACGAGAAACAGAGCAATGCAAACAAAACAGAGCAAGACAAAAACGAATCGAACAACAGACAAACAGTAGAATTTAGACTAAGAAATCAATAAACAAGGAAGGTTTTGAGGACGGATTCATGGGCTGGACTAATGATTGTGTCATCTAACTTGGTCAACAAATCTCAAACAACTTGAGCTAATCTCTAGACAATGATCTTCCTAGCACATGTTAATCCACTCTCATGGCAAAAACAATCAAGCTCATATATTTCTAGACTTGTTCTCACAAAGCAAAGAACTTATACAAGCAAACAGTAAGCAACAGTTCATTAATGTCAAAAAAGAAACAAGACATCTAATCTCTTAGCATGCCTAATGATAGTCTCTAGATCTAGCATTATCTAACAACCTAGACATTGGTGTGATGCTAAGATGCTTAAAATCAAATCCAACCCTCTCAGTTATAGGATCAGCATAGAGTACATCTAGCCTAGAAGAGATCTATAACAATCAAGCTTGACCTAGCTAAACAAACCTCAACCACAATCCAGCCTAACCCATCCTCAAGATCCTAAGTAAACTACTCACAATCACACATGATGAACAACAAAATCATAAACCCAGAAAATGTTGAAACTTGCATGACTAGATAGATGAAACAGAGATCTACAATATTTAATAAGGAAACAAACTCGAATTCTTAATATTTTGAAAGTTATGGAACCAACAAAATTCAAGGAATCTCTTATTTTCCTTCAAAAGTAGAAAAGAAATCTAAGAAAATAAAAATGCAAAAAGCATAAATTCTCAAAAGGGTAAATACTAGGTTTGAGAATATCTAAAAAGCTGGACTCTTGGTGGCTAAAGGGTACAAGGTCCTTTTATAGGAAAAGTAGTGGAAGCCCTAAAAATGCTAAAAGAAAAAATAGCTAGGCGGCTTGGTCAGCTCGACCTGGTGCTCGGTCGAGTGACCGGTCGAGTTGGCTTTTCTTCTACTCCTTCCACTCGGTCGAGTCCTTCTCCGCACACGGTCGAGTGGGCGGTCGAGTGGAACTCCGGATCTTGGTTCTTCAGCTCTAACTTCCTTGCTTTCTTCTCTTGATAGCTTCACTCCTCTTTAGCATTGCTTCCATGCTCCTTAGGCTCCAATATCACCTGTTTATGCAAGAAAATATGCCAATGCAATGCATCTATACTCTAATGCATGAACAGTCCTAAAGCTACACAATAATGGACAAAATGGATAGGAAAAGATGAAAAAGATTTGAATATACTAAGGAAAAACAAGGTAAATTATATGAACATCACCTCTACTCATCCTCCAAGTCCAAGAGCTCAAAGATAAGGAGTTCAGTCCTAAGGTACTTCCACAAAACTTTAGCAAGCACCTTCTTTGCTAGGAAGGAAACTGGAAATATGAATGAGGGAGAGCTTAAGATGATTGATGTAGCTCTCAATGGCATCATCCTTCAAGCAAGAGATGGGACCATCATCCTAGGGAGCAGTGTGGAGACTGATCTTGCCATGGTCCTCATTGACCAATTGATCTACTATAGGAGTTGGGTGAGCAAGTTGTACAAGAGGGGCTCAACTGGAGTCTTAACCATTGGAGGCATCATCACTCCAATGCTAGTAGCTGCCAAGGTGCAACTTAGAGGAGAGAAGGCCATGCCAAGATGGATTGACACCAACTACCTCACCTCTACTCTCATCCTAGCCAAGGAGATGCACCATGGGAAGCACCTCTTCAACTTTGAGCACCCAACACTAGGGAAGAGCCAGCTTGTCCTACCCAACAAGGAACTCACAATCATAAGTGAAGGGCTAAACATTGACTTTTGGCCTGCTGCTGAGTTTTTGTTTGATGTAGCAGCACAAGTGAGAGAAGATCAAGCTGGAGATGAGGAGATAGCTCATGAGGAAGAACAATTTTACTTTGAAGATTATGAGCCAAGCCCTAGAGATAGTAGAGGAGTGAGGGAGACGAGCAAGAGGTTGACACTCCTACAAAAGTGGAGCAAGTGGCATGGGAAGAACTATGACAAGCTGAAGAAGAAGGTGGGAAGAATGACTACGTCCGACAAGGGCTTAAAGAGGGAGATTGCTGAACTGAAGAGTGGAAACTCATCACCAAGCCATTCTACCCCTTTGAGGAGGAGTAGCTCAACTAGAGCATTCTCTAGAGCTGAAAACCAAGTGGTACAAGCTAGAACTTCATTGCATGAGCCAATTCAGAGGAGGAGAGGTTCAAGTCGCCAAGAACAGCAGTTCCCAAGGCTCTCGACCACATCACTCGAGCACCCACTCGACCGAGTACCCCTGATGCACTCGGCCGAGTATCTGCCCAGACCTCCTTATGGTTTCCCAGCTCCAGCAGGCTACCCTCCCTTTCCACCCCAACTTCATGGATCCAGCCCTCTTGCAACAGTTCTACCAGCAGCAAGCTCAACAATTTTTCCCTCCTGCACCAACTCGACCGACCCACTCGACCGGGCACTCGACCGAGTACCAGTTGATGGCCATAGTCGATTTGCCCCCATCACCACCTCCAAATCAGCAACAAGACCCCAACTACACTTATGAGAGCATGAATGAGGATGCGGACAGCTTCTTTCACAAACCATGAGGTCCCACCATCACCTTACCTTTGTAAATACCATTGCATCTCTAGTTTTATTTTGTTTATAGTCTTGAATCCTCTTACAAATTTCTCTTACACAGTGGACTGTGTAATTTAAGTTTGGGGGAGGGTTTGAGATAGTATTTGGTGTTGTGTTTTGTTTTTTTTTATTTCACATTTTATCATTATCATGTTAGTATTTTCATTTCATCTAAGGCATATAAAAACCAAAAAACATATTTGAAAATTTTAGCAAAAATCCTTATAAAAAAAAAGAGTGTTCATGTAGTTTGCATTGCATATTAGGATCTTGTTTAGTATGTTTCATATAGGACTGTTTCATATTTTGCATTAGGGATGTATGATGAGTTTTACCTTGTTAGCTTGTTTAAATTTACTAAACTAGTATCAATCCCCAAGTTAATAGTACTTTGGTGCTAGTTGAGTAGCTAGAAACATAAGATTGAACCATGTCTTGAATTCCTATATTGCATTCTAGTCTAAATTGAAGCATGTTGTGATTTGATGTCATTTCCTATTTATAAGAACCTAATATTGACTTTTAATTATCAACTTGTGCATTGCTTTAAACTCATGAATACCATATACATATTTGGATCATCTTTCTCCTTTTTACCATTCTTGTTGATAGCTGATTTCCTCATTAAAAATCAGTTTCCCCTACCCTTAACCTATATTTCTTTCAAGCCATGTTTATTCTTGTGTGTATAAGGCCTATTTTGGGATTGAGCTTGGTAGAAAGTGTTAGGTTTGAGCTGACAAGAGTAAAGCCTTGTGTAGTTCTAGTTTGCAATTTTCAAACTAGATAGGACTAGGTGGTTTACTTGTTGGGTTTGGGACTTGGTTGTTTTGAGAAAAGAAAATAAAAAGAGAAAAAGAGAAAAAAAAAAGTTAGAGAAAAAAGGGAAATGTGTTTAAGCAAATTTAAGCTCTAGTGAAAGAATGGGAAGTATAAGATTGATAAAAGATGGTTCTAGTCAAAGAGAAGAAAGAAAGAAAAGAAGAGTATAGCAAAATGCTTTTATGTCTTAAGATTAAGAAGAAAAGGGAACCATAGCAAATAAGAAAAAAACCCCATTCCACTAGATGTTTCTAATAAGAAATCTCTCCTAAGGCTTAAAAATAAAAGAGAAAAGGGTACTTGAGAAGAGATGAAGTCAAAGGGTAGAACTAGGACAAATTGGGATTAGAATGATAGGATAAACACTTTGGGTACCTTTGGGTAGATAAGGTTTTGTTCTTGTATGTTTCTAAGTGTTCTTACCTTTAGCATTCTTCTAAAGCTCAATCCATTTTTTATGAGAGAACCTTGATATTGATAAGCCCCACTCTAAAAAGAGACCATCATTGTCTCTAAACCTTTATTACCAAGCCAAATGAGTTTAAGCATTGCATAAGTTGATTCATGTTCTTGATTAATGAATGTTAAAGGAAATGGTTGATTTGAATGCATGTGAATGTCTAAGGCTTGAATCAGTTAAGGTTGTGATAGGCTTGTCTAAAATCTTGAAGTACAGCTCATTCACCTTGCATCATAGTAATTGTAACTTGGACATTGATTCTAGCTAGTTTATTAGCAAGCTTTAGGAGCTGAGATCCCACTTTCAAACCTCACCAACCTTCTTATGTCTTGTTTATTTGCTTGAGGGCAAGCAAAGACTAAGTTTGGGGGTGTTGATGTTCATATATTTTATCTTGTTTTCACTTAGTTTATTTACATCTTTTGCATGATTTATAAGCATGTTTAGCCATTATTGTATAGCTTTAGGACTGTTTATGCATTAGAGTAGGTTTGCATTGCATTTGCATAGTTTCTTGCATAAACAGGTGATTTTGGATCCAAAGGAGAATGGAAGGAGTGCTGATAAGGATTGGAGCTATCAAGTGAAGAGAACTGTAACGCCTGCGAACCGGAATCCCAGTTTGGGAGTTGCATCGGTCGATGCAGATGGTGCATCGGTCTATGCAAGGTCGAGTTCCTGCGTTTTGACTTAAGTTAAACGCTACGTTTTGGGTAAAGGAAAAACCCTTATTCGTTTTTTTTGTCTCATTAGTCGACTTTGGCCGTTTTTCAAAGAAACAAAAGAGAAAAAGTGTGTTCTTGGTATTCTTGGTGTTTTCTGGAGAGTTGAGACTGTTCCTGTAGAGATCTGAGGCTTAGATCGTTGTAGAATCTTGCTAGGAGTGTTTTATTCCTTGTTTGAGGTTCAGAATTGTCTTGGCAAAGGTAAGTGCAGGACCATGGCTTATCTAAGCTAGAGAACTCTCTAATTTGCTTGTTGTGTGTTGTTAGACTTGTTAGATTGTTACTTTGGACGTTAGGAAGCTTTCTTGTGGCTTGGGATCGAGTTTTGTGGTTGTAGGAACGAAGATCCGGTGAGAAGTTTCGGAGAAAACACGATGCTCGGCATTGCATCGACTGATGCATATCTTGCGTCGGTCGATGCAAGTGCGAGGACGGCGCGTAAAACTCTAGGGTTTTCGTGTTATGTCGAGCATGCGTTGGTCGATGCAGATTGGGTGTCGGTCGATGCATGTGTAACTTGCATCGGTCGATGCAGCTTCAGTGTCGGTCGATGCATCCCCATGTGGTGTCGGTCGATGCAGAGTCCTGATTTGTTATTGTTGTTTGTTGATTGTTGTGGATGGTTAGAGATGACTCTATTGCTTGTGTGTATAGCCTAGTAGATGGGAGGATTGCCTGAGTGTTTATAAAATACTCATGCATTGCAATATGTGTTTGTGGTGCAGGTAAAGGCAAAGTGTGATCGTGGAATCAAGTCAATGAAGAGGAGGATGTTCTAGGGACTCGGTTTGATGTTTTCTGGCATTGCTAGGTTGCTAGAGTTGGGTCAGTAGAAACATTGCTAGGTTGCTGGTTTCATGTGTCCTGACGTTTGGTTATTGGATATTGTCTTTGTTATGATTATTGGTTTATTATTGAATTATTATTGGATATTTGCTGGTGTTGGTTATTCCGCTGTTGATTGTGATTGTGGTTAGGTGGCTAGTAGGACCACTAGTTGTAGTTTATTTATTATATTATATTTAGTATTTATTATTGAAAAAAAACGGGTCGGGTCGTTTCAGTTTGGTATCAGAGCCCTTACGGTTCTAGGTTTTGGTTCACTAGGCTTTGTGTTGTAGATGTTTGGGATTTGCATGCTTTGATTGATTCTGTGAGTTAGTCAATTGTGTGTGGCATAGAGTCTTAGAACATCCTTTTCGAGCCGACTGTGTGATTCCACGGTGAGTTTATGTTTTTTGTGTTATAATAGAAATTGTTTGCTTAGTCTTCTGTTCATGGTAGTGCAGATGGCTAGAGATGGCGTTGTTGCTGGTCGTGGTCGTGGACGCGGATGTGGTCGTTGTAGGGGCAGAGGCCCAGTGGTTAGCGAGTCATAGGACCAGAGTGTGATAGCTGAGAGTGTTGGCGAGTCACAGGGTGTCCAGGAGGATTCCGTGAGTGTGGCCGGAGGGGGCGGTGTTGATGCTCCAGTGGTCGGTGATGCTAGGGTCCCGGGTGTGGGAGCCCCAGCGGGTGGAGTCCCTGGTGTTGATCTTGGGGCTTGTTAGCACAGTTGTTAGAGCGGTTGCCAGCTATGGTACCAGCTCAGGCTCAGGTTGTGCCACCAGTAGTGGGGGAGGAGCGGCAGCCAGTGGCTGCGGATGCAAGAGCACATGGATGTTATTTGTCCATGCTCAAGGAGATGACGCGTCTCGGGATGGAGCGGTTTTTGGGTGGTACAGACCCTACTGTTGCAGATGCGTGGAGGACGAGTGTGGAACGTAACTTCCATACTCTGAGATGTCCTGAGGAGTTTTGGGTGGACATAGGGGTCCACCATTTGAGTGGTGATGCTCAGGTATGGTGGAGAGCAGTGGCTGCTAGGAGAGTGCAGAGGGAGATAACTTGGGCTGACTTCGTCTTGGAGTTCAACCGCAAGTATTTTCCTAGAGAGGCTTTGGACCGGTTGGAGGTGCATTTCCTTCAGTTGTCTCCGGGGACATGGTCAGTGCGGGAGCTGGATTTGGAGTTCAGTCGACTTCTTTGTTATGGGGGTTGGGTTATGGAGCCTGAGGTGGCCCAGATCAGGAGGTTTATGAGGGCTCTTCGTGAGGACTTGAGGGTCTATTGTAGAGGACGTAGGTATGCTACGCGTGTAGAGCTGGTTGAGACTGCAGCAGAGATTGAGCAGGATATCCGGGCCCAGTCAGTGGCGGTTAGTCCAACGGTCCAGCCTAGTAAGGCTCAGCATCATGGGGGTTCTAGCAGGGACGGCAAGCCTGCACAGGGAACCAAGAGGAGGTGGGAGGCTACGCAGATGCAGAGTGGTGCGAGTTGCTTCAAGTGTGGGAGCAAGGATCACAAGATTGCTAGCTGTCCCAACACGAGTGCTCCGACTGCAGGACCTCGGGTGTGCTATCATTGCAAGGAGCCAGGGCACATCAGGCCCATGTGTCCCAAGTTGCAGCCGGCAGCAGTGGCAGCGTTGCAGCAGGTGCAGCCTGGAGGTCAGCAAGTGGCATGGATTGAGCAGGCGCCACGGGTTTACACGACGGTCGAGCCTGGTGGAACCAGTGCCAGAGCGATCACAGGTATAACTTCTGGTACTTAACTTTGTGGTTTTCTGTAGTTCAGATTTTATATTTTTTGCTTGTGATAAAGTGTTAGGTTCTCAACACATGAGGTTTGTGTAGGGACCTTGTTCATGGGCGGTTTAAGTCCCATGTTATGTTTGATTCTGGAGATACTCATAACTTCAATACTCTGGAGTGCGCAGAGAGTGCGGGTATCAGAGGAGATCTCGGGGAGCGTGAGGGAGTTGTCAGAGTTGCGGGAGGCAAGTTTCTAAGGGTTATTGGCCGGGAATAGGAAGTTGATATTCAGGTTGTAGGAGAGTCGTGGCCTGCGGTATTGCTTATCAGTCCGGTGGAGTTGTATGATGTTATTCTCATGATGGATTGGTTGCATCGGCATAAGGTGCATTTAGATTGCTATCGGGGTAGAGTGGAGTTTGAGCGTCCAGGAGGGAAGTTGGTTTTTGAGGGAGTTAGACCGACTTCGGGGAGTCTTGTGATCTCGGCCATTCAGGCTGGGAAGATGATCGAGAAAGGCCGTGAGGCTCATTTGGTTACTATTTTGATGCCAGAGTCAGTAGGGAAGTCTACATTTAGCGGTATTCCGGTAGTTGAGGAGTTTGAGGATGTGTTTCAGTCATTGCAGGGATTACCACCATCTCGGTCGGATCCTTTTACTATTGAACTGGAACCGGGGACGACGCCGTTATCCAAGGCTCCTTACAGAATGGCTCCCGTAGGGATGGCAGAGCTGAAGAAGCAGCTAGAGGATTTGTTGAGTAAGGGATTCATCCATCCTAGTGTATCACCGTGGGGAGCACAAGTGTTATTTGTGAAGAAGAAGGATGGGAGTTTCCGGTTGTGTATTGATTACTGGGGTTTGAACCCAGTCACTGTGAAGAACAAGTACCCTTTTCCAAGGATTGATGAGTTGTTGGATCAGTTGAGGGGTGCTACTTGGTTCTCCAAGGTAGATCTGGCGTCGGGTTATCATCAGATTCCGATAGATGAGGCGGATGTGAGGAAAACTGCATTCAGGACGAGGTATGGGCATTATGAGTTTGTGGTGATGCCTTTTAGGTTGACTAACGCGCCAGCAGCGTTTACGAGGTTGATGAACAGCGTGTTTCAGGAGTTTCTGGACGTGTCTGTCATCATCTTCATCAATGATATCCTGGTCTATTCTAGGAGTCCAGAGGAGCATGCAGTGCATTTGAGAGCAGTTCTAGAGAAGTTGCGGGAGCAGAAGTTGTTTGCTAAGTTGAGCAAGTGTAGTTTCTGGCAGCGTGAGATGGGATTTTTGGGTCACATTGTTTCTGCAGATGGGGTTTCTGTAGATCCGGAGAAGATTCAGGCTATCAGAGATTGGCCTAGACCGTAGAATGCTGATAGACTGGTTTTCACCTAGGGTATCAATTCCCTATGCAGTTGTAGTACAAAGGGTTATCAATCCAAATGGTTGTTATGCTAACAGATAGGATGCAATCAGAATCATGCAAGTCAAGCCAAGCAATAAGGGGGTTTGGTTCTAACAGTTCTAATATAAACAAAGTAAAAGAATATAGACAAGTAAACCACACGACCTAAGCACTCGATGAAAGCAATCGAGTACAGGATCGAGTGGGGAGATCGAGTATGCAAGTGAACTATGAACAGCTCGAGGTATTACTCGATGCAGGTTATCGTGTACCTGATCGGGTAAGTGGTCGAGTAAGTAAGGAAAATGCAAGGAGTGAAATACGAAAGTTCCTAAGGATGGGGGTAATCGAATCCTAAGTGTTCTAGACCAATACGGATGCCTTACATGCCTCAAGCAATTATTTCCTAGACAATGAACCTATAAAACCTTGTCACCACACTATCGCACTAGTAACAATCAACCTTGAACATACTACCACACTGTCGCACTAGCAATATGAACAAGCAGGCATTAAGAACAATTCATTTTTTTGTCAATATACTTAGACTTATCTGATTTTGTCACTCAAAGTTAAGTATACCTCTAGCATTGACCTAATCAAGCATTTTGTCTACTCCTTTCGGCCTGTAGCATTATAAACGCCCTAGATCTAGTCTCAACCTGTCGGTCTGTTGACCGCATTAAGAACATCAACCTAGAAGGAAATTTATCTATCATAACAATCAACTAAAGCATCCTAACCGATCAAGAACACCTAATCATCTATCCCATCCCTAGAAACTTTGCTACACAACTCGGACATAGAAACGAATGATAAAACCATAGAAATAAATGAAATTGACATTATTAAAAAGATAGAGTAGAGTAGAAAAGAGTAGGGATAAAAGATCTACGAAAAACTACAAATTAAAAGTACAAAAACAAGAAGAAATGTTGAGTCGCTCAGTTCTCTCACAGAAGCTCTCGCTCTCTGGTTTGAGGGTCTGCGGCGTGCTCATTTGCGAGCTAGGGAAAGAGAGGGTTTATATATGGAAACCCATTTGACCTAGCTTCCCAGACCTGCCCGATGGTCTACTCGATGGGGTGCACGAGGCTTGAGTCGGGTAACTCGTCGGGTGGATCTTCGGGTTGCTCTTCGCGCTCTTGGATCCTCTTCGATCGTGTTGGGGGTTCGGACTTGTTCTTGTAGCTCGATGGCTCCTTCGGGTACATGCTCGATTTTTCCTTGTTTTCCCCATTTTTGGCTCTTTAGCACCTGTTTTCATCCAATATATGCAAATGCAGAAATGCAACACCCTAAATGCTCTAAAACTTGATTCCTACAGTAAATGGTCTAAAAATGCTAAGTTAGAGGTATGAACAATGCAAAATATGGACAAAAAGGGATGCTAAAAACATGTAAATTAGAGTGTTATCAAATGCCATAGAGATCAGGAGTTTTCTGGGGTTGGCGGGATATTACAGAAGATTTGTGCAGGGTTTTGTGAGCAGAGCACGTCCTATGACTAAGTTAACTGGGAAAGATGTTCCTTTTGTCTGGTCACAGGAGTGTGAGGAAGGCTTTGCGAGCCTTAAGGAGATGTTGACTACTACGCCAGTGTTGGCTTTGCCAAAGCAGGGGGAACCTTATGTGGTTTATACTGATGCATCCAGAGTTGGTTTGGGGTGTGTGCTGATGCAGCATGGGAAGGTGATTGCCTACGCTTCGCGGCAGTTGTGGAAGCATGAGGACAACTATCCTACTCATGATTTGGAGATGGCTGCTGTAGTTTTTGCCCTAAAGATTTGGAGATCCTATCTTTATGTTGCAAAAGAATAGGTGTTTACAGATCAAAAGAGCATGAAGTATATATTCACTCAGCCTGAGTTGAACTTGAGGCAGAGGTGGTGGATGGAGCTTGTGGCGGACTATGATTTGGAGATAGCTTATCACCCTGGTAAGGCTAACTTGGTTGCAGATGCTCTGAGTTGGAAGATGGAGACTCAGGAGCGGGAGATGGGGACTCTGGTAGGAGAGATTAGTGCATTGAGTTTGTGTGCTATTTCTCAGGAGCCGTTGGGTTTGGAGGCGGCGGATAGAGGAGACCTTCTGAGTAGGGTGTGGTTGGCTCAGGAGAAGGATTTGGGACTGGTGAATGCCTCTAAGGCTGTGGATACAGAGTATCAGGTCTCAGCTAATGTTACTATTTTGGTGCACGGGCGGATTTGTGTGCCCAAGGATGAGGAGTTGAGGCAGGAGATCCTAAGTGAGGCTCATTCGAGCAAGTTTTCTATTCATCTAGGAGCGAGTAAGATGTACCGTGACCTCAAGAGGTACTATTACTGGGTCGGGACGAAGAAGGATGTGGCTAGTTCGGTCTCCAGGTGCGATGTGTGTCAGCTAGTAAAGGCTGAGCATCAGGTTCCGGGCGGGTTGCTGAAGAGTCTTCCCATTCCAGAGTGGAAGTGGGATATGATCACGATGGATTTCGTGGTAGGATTACCAGTGTCTCGGAATTTTGATGATATTTGGGTCATTGTGGACCGGTTGACTAAGTCATCACATTTTCTGGCTATCAAGAAGATTGATGGAGCAGGAGTCTTAGCTAAGAAATTTGTGAAGGAGATAGTCAGGCTGCATGGGGTGCCAGCGAGTATTGTGTCTGGTAGGGATCCTAAGTTCACTTTGGTGTTCTGGAGGGCATTCCAGGCAGAGATGGGCACTAAGGTGCATATGAGTACAACTTATCATCCACAGACAGATGGACAGTCAGAGAGGACGATCCAGACGTTGGAGGATTTGCTGAGGATGAGTGTGTTGGATTGGGGTGGCCATTGGGTGGACCACCTGTGTTTGGCAGAGTTTGCCTATAACAACAATTATCAGGAGAGTATTAGGATGGCTCCTTATGAGGCTTTGTATGGGAGGCCGTGTCATACACCGTTATGTTGGACTCAGGTGGGGAAGAGGAGCATATATGGTGCTAGTTTTGTTCAGGAGACCTCAGAGAAGATTCGGGTCCTCAAGTTGAACATGAAGGAAGCCCAGGATAAGCAGAGGAGTTATGCTGATAAGAAGAGGAAAGAAGTTGAGTTTCAGGTGGGAGACAGAGTGTACCTCAAGATGGCCATGTTGCGGGGTCCGAACAGGTCATTGACTAAGACTAAGTTGAGTCCGAGGTATATGGGTCCGTTCAGAGTGATTGAGCGAGTTAGACTAGTGACATATAGACTGGAGTTACCTAAGGTTATGCGTGCATTCCACAAGGTTTTCCATGTGTCTATGTTGTGGAAGTGTCTCCGTAAGGATGATCAGTTGTTGGCTAAGATTCCTGAAGATCTTCAGCCTAACATGACTTTGGAGACGAGACCAGTGAGGGTTCTCGAGAGGAGAGTCAAGGAATTTCGGAAGAAGAAGGTTCCTTTGATGAGACTCATATGGGACTGTGATGGTGTTGAGGAGCAGACTGGGGAGCCAGAGGCGAGGATGAAGGCAAGGTTTAAGAACTGGTATGAGAAGCAAGCCGCGGCTTGAACTTGTCTAGCCTGGTCCAATCTGTAATCTGTGGCTGGAGCAGGAATGGAGTATTCCAGCCCATCTCTCTTGTTACTCGGTCGCTTGGGGTGGTTGATTGTGCGACTCAGTAACAAGATGCGGTGGTGCTCGGGTACGAAGTTTCCGTGAGGCAGGGTTTTTGGAGGAAAGTTTCCTGAATTAGAAGTTTCAAAAAGTGGAAAGTTTCCAAAAATGGAAAGTGCTAAAAATGGAAAGTTTATGCGAGTTAGAATTTGTCCATTTTTGGTGTGGAGAGCCTTGGAGGGGCTTGTGTGGCCTTTGTGGCGGACTTTTGAGTCATTTGTGCCGTGTGTGGCAGTCTTTTTAGTCAATGTGTGGCCTTTGTGGCAGGCGTTTTAGCCAGATGTGTGGCCTTTGTGGCGGGCTGTTTAGCCAGAGTGCCTGTTTAGGCGGTCCTTCGGGACAGATGGTCCTTCGGGACAGACGGTCTTTCGGGACAGATGGTCCTTCGGGACAGATGGTCCTTCGGGATAGACGGTCCTTCGGGACAGCTGGTCCTTCGGGACAGATGGCCCTTGTGGTATGTATATGATCCTTGTGTGGTCATGAGGTATCCTAGTGAGGGGATATGTGGTTGGTAGGACATTGAGATGTTTTTACGCGAGCCACGGGAAGGAAACCTGGATAGGGGTAGGACTCAGATGTGTTCAGAATTGTTTGCTCGCGACTCTTGGGGGACTTAGGTTCTCCTAGTACTGCCATATTCTGAGACTTTCTGGCTTGGGAATATGGTTGGTATATCGACTTCGGCTGACGATCCGGGGGCGCGCTGTAGGGTGGCAACCTGAGAGACGAGTTTGGATTTTTTCCTTATATATTATGGCATGCGGGCTTAGGCCCGATGAGTAGCCAATATTATGGCATGCAGACTTAGGTCTGATGAGGAGCCAATAAAAACTCAAGGTTCATGCCTATGAGTAAAGGAAAGTCCAAAAGTCGAGAACAAATGACGCCTGGAGCGTGAGTCTATCGCCTAGAGGTGACCTTCGGCAGATCGATCGGAAGAGTGCAGGCTGTGGAGACGGTTGCACAGGAGTCCTTGGCTAATGGTTGTTCGAGATTCGAGGACGAATCTAGATTGGTGGGGGAGAATTGTAACGCCCGCAAACCGGAATCCCGGTTTGGGAGTCGCATCGGTCGATGCAGATGGTGCATAGGTCGATGCAAGGTCGAGTTCCTGCGTTTTGACTTAAGTTAAAAGCTGCGTTTTGGGTAAAGGAAAAACCCTTATTCATTTCTTTTGTCTCATTGAGAGAAACAAAGGAGAAAAAGTGTGTTCTTGGTATTCTTGGTGTTTTCTGGAGAGTTGAGGCTGTTCCTGTAGAGATCTGAGGCTTAGATCGTTGTAGAAGCTTGCTAGGAGTTTTTTATTGCTTGTTTGAGGTTCAGAATCGTCTTGGCAAAGGTAAGTGGAGGACAATGACTTATCTAAGCTAGAGAACTCTCTAATTTGCTTGTTGTGTGTTGTTAGACTTGTTAGATTGTTACTTTGGATGTTAGGAAGCTTTCTTGTGGCTTGGGATTGAGTTTTGTGGTTGTAGGAACGAAGATCCGGCGAGAAGCTTCGGAGAAAACACGATGCTCGGCATTGCATCGACCGATGCATATCTTGCGTCGGTCGATGCAAGTGTGAGGACGGCGCGTAAAACTCTAGGGTTTTCGTGTTATGTCGAGCATGCGTCGGTCGATGCAGATTAGGTGTCGGTCGATGCATGTGTAACTTGCATCGGTCGATGCAGCTTCAGTGTTGGTCGATGCATCCCCATGTGGTGTCGGTCGATGCATGTTGGTGTCGGTCGATGCAGAGTCCTGGTTTGTTATTGTTGTTTGTTGATTGTTGTTGATGGTTAGAGATGACTCTATTGCTTGTGTGTATAGCCCAGTAGATGGGAGGATCGCCTTACCGAGTGTTTATAAAATACTCATGCATTGCAATATGTGTTTGTGGTGCAGGTAAAGGCAAAGTGTGATCGTGGAATCAAGGCAATGAAGAGGAGGATGTTCTAGGGACTCGGTTTGATGTTGTCTGGCATTGCTAGATTGCTAGAGTTGGGTCATTAGAAACATTGTTAGGTTGCTGGTTTCATGTTTCCTGATGTTTGTTTATTGGATATTGTCTCTGTTATGATTATTGGTTTATTATTGGAATATTATTGGATATTTGCTGGTGTTGGTTATTCCGCTGGTTATTGTAATTGTGGTTAGGTAACTAGTGGGTATGGGACCACTGATTGTAGTTTATTTATTATATTATATTTAATATTTATTATTTTAAAAAGACGGGTCGGGTCGTTTCAAGAACAAGGGAGTTAGAGCTGAATAATCAAGACTCGGAAGTCCACTCGACCGCCAACTCGACCAGACACTCGACCATGTGCGGAAAAGGACTCGACCGGCTGGAAGAAGCAGAAAAAGAGGTCACTTGACCAAGCACTCGACCGAGCATTTGGTCGAGTTTACCGAGCCGCCTTACTATCTTGTCTTCTAGCCATTTTAGGGCTTCTCTTACTTTCTATATATACCCCTTGTACCTCATGGCCGCCCAGAAGTGAGACCTAGTCAAAAAAAGTATTTTGTAGCCACCAAAACCTAGTTTTTACCCTTTTAGGATTTATTTACTTTTTGCTACTTTTTGCTTAGATCATAGCTTCTTTTGTATGATCTCAAGAGATCTTTGATACTTGTTGGTTTCATAACTTGCAAAGTATTAAGAATTTGAGTCAACACCCTCTCGCTCCAATCTAAACGGATCCATACCAAATCGACAAACCCGAGATCAACGCCGGAAAAACACAACGCAGAAAGGGGATTAACGGCTGAGCGCTCCTCCATAAATCCTCCCCGTGGATCCAAACAGAGATATGGAGATACCCGATAGATCCTCAACGCAAGAAACCCAGGATCCAAAAATCTCCATTGCAGATCTAAAAGATCGTGTTCCAGCAAAACCGAATCAACCAAAAAAGATCTCATGGCGAGATCCACCATCATCAAAACCCAATCGAAACCAAATCGAAAACCAAATCAAATCAAAACCTTAGAAGTCGATCTTCATGGCTACGAGAGAAAATTTTTTTCGAGAAAAATTCCGTAATTTTTATTTATTTGTCTTTTTATCTAATCAAACTTTATAACGATATTTCATAAACACTTAAAAAATATTTTCAAAAGTAATTTTAATGGTACAGAAAAAACTGTAACTTTTTAAAGAAAATAACAGATATATAAAAAAAATGATATGCGTTGAACTGAAAAAAAAACAAAGGTTGGAGAGTGTCTACACATAGAAAATTACCAACATTGCTGTTGGAAATTACTTATTGTCTAAGCACAAAGGCGTATTTGAAGATTTTACCAGGTCAACTGACCTCTCCAGTGAGGTCCGCCATTGCTCAAACCACACAGTTTATGATATAAAACACAATTCTTTTCACAGCGTATAAAACACAGAGGAGTGAGAACAAGTGGATAGAGGAAGGAAGAGCCACGTTGCGACACAAAACCATGCAATCTTCAGATTCTGTTTCCTCGACGCGTGCACTTTCTTTGTTTGTGTTGTTCTCCAACTTTGTCTTGTCTACCCACAAGTTTTTGCCTCTCTTTCTCTCTCCGTCTCTGGTCCCTTCTTCTCTCCTCTCTACTTTGCTACTGAATCTGCCATGAATTCTTTGCTTTGAATCGAAGTTGCCGCAACCTAAACAGGTTCGTTTCTTTTTTTCTTTAATTTCAGGGTTTTCATCTGTTAACAATTATAGTGTAAGCTAAAGCATTTTTTTTAAAAAAAAATTTGTTTGATTTTTTTCCAAAGATGAAGAAACTGTGGAGTTTGATACTGTTTATTGAATGTGCTTGCATGGAGTTTTTTTTTGTCTGCATGCATGTTGTGTTTTCCTCCAAATATGTTTTGAGTCCAACAAATGCTTCATGGCAGAATTAAAGACAGAACCATGAGCCGAACAATGGAGGAGTATCATCAGTCTAATGAGAGTGAAGACAACAAAGGAAGTTGGATTTGGAGTAAGGCGGTAAGCGTTGGGAAGAAGGTTCTGACAGCTAGTGTTGTAGTGTCTTCAGCTCCACTTCTTGTTCCTTCACTTTTTGTCGCCTCTACCATCGCCTTCCTCTCCTCGGTTCCTTTTTGTCTATTCTTGGCTAACTATGCTTGTACTCAAAAGGTCATGAGTAGTCTTCTTCCTGATACTGAAGAAACTGATGAAGTTGACAAGGATGATGAATCTGGATTTGATGAGTACAGCAAGATTGGTCACCGTAAAGGCCGCCCTGCCGGAGCTGGTGAGGCTGCACTTTTCATGGCTACAGAAGAATCAATTCCCATTCGGGTTGAGGAAGATGAGGAGATGGAGAAAGAGTCAACGAGCTTGCTAGAGAAAATTAGGGATGAGGGTAGAACTGATAGAGAAACCTCTGAGAAAGATTTACAAGAAGATAAAAAGTCCGGAAATGCCAAATCTGAGGAGGTTCAAGACCAGCCTGAAAAATCTGAGACTGGACGTGAAGGTTATTTGTTTAATTATGATCACTGTATAAAATTTTAATTTGTGTGAAATAGTTTACTGATGATATTCATGCTTTTTGCAGGGGAACTTGGGGCCACAAAAACTGGAACTTCTACGGGCAAGGATGATGAGGAAACATCTTCCAATGAGGTTTATACTTAATCCTGTCATGTTGTGAGTTAGTAGCTGAATGATAACATCTAAAAATATCCCCTGCCTCTAGTTAGGTACTACTGGATAACTCCATACTCAGTTTATAACTAGTTGCTTGCCCCACATTTGTATTCTAGATATTAACTTTCACTGTCACATATATATTGTTGTGGTTATAATTCTTTCTGTGGTGGTTATATCCTCTAGTTATCTGAGTCAGTGAGGGTTAAGATTAGAAAAGGGGATGTCAGTATCCTAATGGTTCTAGTCATTTGTGTTCATCTCTGTTACAATCCCTCGTTGATTAGTGCCAATGGTTCAGGATAACTGACTGAAATTATTGTAACATCATTCTCTGATCTCTTGACTAATGGTTCAGCCGATAGACCAAGCTAGTGGGGCACTTGGAACAGGGGAAGAGAAACGAAAAAACACAACTAAGAAAAAGAAGAAAACCGGGCGAGCAGGTAACCGGTTTCTAAAATGTCATGTTCTGGGTTGTTTAGTTTGGAGGGCATGCAGACTATCCCTTCGTTGTTTAGTTTGGAGGGCATGCAGACTATCCCTTCGTTCTTTGCTAATCTTAGGTTGTGCCATTAGCTAGACGTGGTTTAGAATGTTTTGGTGAGAGATGCCTTGAATCTGCTCTTGACATGATGTATTTTCGAACGTGATGCTGTTTTAATAGAGTCCATTGTCTAGTTAGGCATGCTGTAGTAACATTTTGAACCCAAATCATTGAAATAGTGGCGGGGGATCCAAATGAATTTTCATTCTTCCTCCCAAGGTTGAGCTACAAAGAAAATGGATCTGATTTTTGATTAAATGTTCTGCATTGATTTCGATTTTAAAGCTAGTGTCAAAGTGATCCAAATATGTATGTTTTGGATTTGCAGGTGTATAGTGAAGATCAAATATGGGAGAAGATGGAGGCGTTGAGGAAGGTGGTCGGATACAGTGTTACAAGGAGTGCCTCATATGCAGAGGAGCTTCAAGCTCTTTATGTCTTCACTGGCGTGGTGGAGCCTCGTCGCTCAAGTTTAAACCAGTTGGACACTCATGATATTGCACATGTTAGTCTTAGACTTCGCTTCCTCATGTCTGCTATCGGAATAATCTAGTTTGATGGTGTGTTTGTGTAGTAGGTTTTGGACGCATAAAGTCTCAAACAAGTGCTGTACTAAATCTCAACTTTGTATGTACTTTTGTTGTGACTTTTCGGATCTAGTTTTATTAGTTTCGAATGTTTTCTAGTATCCACCAATTGATTTACACATATACACTATCGATAACCTACAAGGTTATACACTATCGCTAACCTACAAGGTTATTAACTATTGAAAATTGAACACTCGCGGGAGAGCATAGTATTCAAATACTTGCAACGAAGGTTGCACAAGTAAAGGTGGAGAGGATCAGTAATGGTCCTTCCTGCGACTGACAAGATCGCTAACCAGCTCGTTCTCATCTTCACACTGTTCCAGCAAAGGCTTGTACGCTGGATTGTGATCCACTACTACTCTTAAAATTTTTGCAGCTTCATCACTCTGCCCTTCTTTGTACAAAGCGCTGCAATAGCAAAAGCTTTTCGTTTTCACATTGCCCAGGATTTAGTGGTATATATGCTTCTCTATCTATTTCATTAAACTCTCTATTGTGACACTCCTATTCTGCTGTAAAAGGAGTACCTTGAAAGAAGCAGCAATGCCTCAAAGTAATGCACTTTGCTTTTAGGATCACCAGGTTCTTTCAGGTTCGCTACTCTCTCCAAGTGTGTGATTCCGCTTTTCATTCTTCCCTGCCACAAACACCAAATGTCAACTTCCGACCAAATTCACTAGTACTAGCACAAACGTTCACAAAATCAATTTTGTTAGGTGACGGAAACTGCAGAACAAAAAATAACAGTAGTAGTATCTTAAGGGCAAATTGGAACTAAAGAAAGAAGATTACTAACAATTGACATCCGATTCAGGACCTAATGCCCTTTCATAACAATCATTTACAAAAATGATGATCGGTCATACCTGTTGTACATATGCAGCACCAGCCCACTGAGATGCAAGCATTAAAAGTTCAACATCCTCAGCCTCAGATGGAGCCCCATCAAGCAGCTGAGAGAAAAACAAAAGAATTGTGCTGCTTAATAAAAGAGTCTCAAGCTCATAATCTTACTACACATTCAATAAGCAGAAAGAACCATCGAATCCAATTTGACCTCAAGAGTACAGAAAGGAAGGACTAATAGGTAGGAAGTCAGGAAAGTGTAATGGACCGGAAATTCTAACCTTGGAGATAGCAAGCTCCAAATATTGAGTAGCTTCTGCCAACTGCGTCTTCTGCAATAAAGCCTGCCCCATGAGAACCAAACCTCTTACATATCCAGGATCCTTTTCAAGAGCTAATCTGAAAAGAAGAATTACACGTGCAGTGAATATGGCTACTGCATGAAGGTAAAGAATAATAGAGGACCAGGAGGATAGTCTTTTGAAATACAAACCGCAGCAACTGAATGGATGTTTCTTTATCACCTTTTGACAAGACCTGAACTGATAGCTGACACCAAATCCGTTTAAGAAAAATTGAAACATACAGGTACGCATGATCAGTAGGTATACATTGTCAACTACTTACAGAAAGAAGTTCTTCTGGTGTTAACGTCTGTAGAGAAAGGAACTGCTCTTGTGAGTCGGAGTCCACATACTTGATCACAGACTCGCTGATCTCCATAGAGTGCCCAACGCTTGGAGTGGCTCCCTGACCCAGTAAACCAAGTTTTGCTCCTACTGTAGGGTGCTTGAGAGATAATTGCTGCAGAGTTGAGATTTCTCGGTGAGGAATTTACACATTTTAACAACCTCAACCCGAAGTCTATGAGTCACCAGTACAGTTGGTAACACAGTTTTCTTTTCACTATGAATCTCTTAAATCAAAAAGTAAATCACTGGTGAACCCACTACGACACTTTTTTTTAACATATCTCATCAACAGAGTTGCATCGATTCTGCAGAGACGAACATACTATCTTTCTATATTAACATTTTAGTTTGGTGTTTAATCTTCAGTTGCAGAAACAACATACAAGCAAGAGAAGTTTTCTTCAATTAAATTTAATTAAAAGCTAACTAGCAGCATTCCTCATTCTTCAATACTTGGAAAAGAAAACAAGGAATCGCATCTTCCCTGACAAAGAAAAGACAAGACAAGGGAGCATACCTGAAATATATTTACTGAGCTGTTGGTTACCCAATAGACAAGACTTCCCTGACAAAGAAAAGGAAATGCTAGTTTTCTAAAAAAATGTGTTCAGAAAAACAGAAGCAGTAGTTCTGGTTCCATAGACATAAAACTCAGCAGAAGTTTCAAGAGAAGCAAAAATGAAGGACAATTCAGATTCTCTAGAAAAAAACGATAATGGAAGAAAATACATAGATAGAATAAACTGACCAAGAGGAGTAGAGTCAGAATAATCACATAACCAAATAAACAGTACAAACTAACCCAAAAAAGGTAAGTAAGAACACGATTAAAGACAAGAAATAAGAAAGAACGTATGGAAATTGGCAGAGATATAACCAAAAGTCTGAAGGATAAATATTTAGGCAAGAATAAGACGGCAGACAAATATCTAGAGTAAATTATAAATAGCTGCGGAAGAAGATGGACGAAATTACTAACCTGTGGAATAGCATAGCCAACAAAAAACAAAGGAACACTCAAGATCTCGAGATATAACTTGTAATACTACAAACACAAACACAAGTAACATCACTAACTATACCAATACATCTTCATGGTAGACAAGAATTCGTGATCCAAGAACGCAAAACAAAATTTTGTAAGATGTAAGTAACCAAAGCAGCAAATAAGATTTGTTCAACTCACTCTCATAAGTAACCCAGTCAAGCCGGTAGTTTGACGAATTGTGGGAGAATCAAAAGAAATCTGGAAAAAAAAATCATAAGTTAGAAGTATACATATAATGTAACGTAAAATTTGAATACACTATGGTAACAATTATGCAGAACAAATAAATTCTAAACAGTAAAAGGATTAGTATTGATCCATCAACACATATTTGAATAACCAAGTAATCGCAGGAACCTGTATGTTAATGTAATGGAAGCCAGCAACTAAAATTGGAAACACTGGTCCAAAAGAGCCGCCAGGAAGATCACTTAAATTCTGGAACCACAAGGTACCACCCTGCAAAGATAAGACTGCAGGTCAGTCACAGAAGCAACATCAGGGAATATTAAAGGACAGATTCAGGTCAGATATGCTCAATCCCAGTACTAAGATCAAGCTTCCATATGAGGGTCTACATACAACAACAAAAAAACTAAGACAGACACCATCAAGAGTTTTTCTACTATCATATGGACTTTTAAACTCGTTAACATGTGTTAGAAAACATTAACTATTAGAATCTTTAGATTATAAAAACATACACTACGAGCCAACTCACTACTATTCAAAGCTAGCATGTGTTAGAAAACCAAGCTTCTTTTCCCCAAAGTAAGCGAAGTACATTCTAGTTCGCTGTCGTACATATTTTCTTATTTCCCTTCTGGTCTCCTCTTCCACAATTACAATGCACTAAAAAAACTGGTACTAACCATTAAAATTTCTGCACACCAATGATAGCTGTTGTTCCATACGTTTAAAGAAAAACTTTCGTATTAGAGCTGACTCAGCATTAGAAAAAAAGGAGCAGTGGCATAAAAAAAGTGTAGTTCGATCAGAAAAAAAAAAACACCAGGGAAACTGCTAGTGTACCACCTGACAAGCTAGCAGATTTTTAATGCAGCTTCGTGACTATACAAATCATTCTTATGCAGTCTCAACTTACAGAATCAAACCCAGGATGACCATCTAGTGACATCTTCCGGATGCTAGCCATCAACAAAAAAAAGCATGGGAGCTGCAGATGATGAAAGCCAATAGGTAAGTGAGAAAGAATAAGATGGAAAAAGATTAACTATTTATTAAAAGTTTCAACATAGAAAAGACCATATCATTTATGAAGAAAGGCAGGGATCAAGTACCATGAAAGAGTTTCATATAAGGTGGTATCAAACAGATATACAAGTATGTACAATATGGATTTTTTGTGCGAAAAAAGTCCAAAGGAAAATGGCAAAAAAAAGTGAACTGGCAAATGGGTCACGTGATGGGAACCCAAGACAAAAAGAATTCAAAGGTTGGGTTTTTTTTACAGAATTTCATATTTCATGCAAATAGTTACTAGTTCAATCTCAAAACACTTTCTGTACAGATGTATAATTTTAAAATCATCCACCACTCTCATTTGGTAGCTCGATACACTACAAGGAAAACATACAAAGAGAAGTAAAACGAACAGAAAGCTTATATCCAAGTGAAACAGAGTGTCTAACAAAGACGACCACACGAGACCGGAAGATAAAACACGACAATTCCTATGCACAACAGATTTGCTTACTTAGGGAACAGAGATGAGTAGCAAATATAACGTTCTAGGTAAGTATCTGGTATTGTGACCAACACAGAGTGTAGAAAACATCACAAAGGAAGAATATTTATACCTGGACAGATAAGTATGGGAAGAACCACAAAAAGGAGGGGCACCCAATAGCTCGGCTTTCTTTAAGGAAATGAGAAAATTGATCAATAGATGCTCTTAATGTTGGAGTCGCCGGGATCCGCATAGGCACTGTGAGTAAATGAAACATTAGGGACTACTTACTTCATCAACACCATACGAGAATATGCAGAATCAATCAACACCTAGGTAGAAAAAGAAAAGAAAAAAATGCCTAAATCTAGCAGCCAGAAAGATGATGAATTTTAAAAGGTAGAGAGAAATAGGAACTATACACTGAGGTAACAACTCAGAGATGGTCTTCAGTTTCTTGAGTTGAAGTATAAGTAAAGGCAACAAAGCTAATCTAACAGCAACAGTAGAAGATGCAAGAATCATCCACCAAGGCAATCCTGTGAATTGATGAAACCCGTCGAGAAAATTGACGACGGCGTGAACGGGTAAAGAAGAATCATCGTTAGGGATGATGATTTCTTGAGACCCAATTGAAAATTCTGGCCCAGAAGAGATGAATCGGTGGAGAGGGGGAAAACACGGCGGCGAGGGAGAGAAGAGAGGAGGAGGAGGAGGAGGATGGGAGGAGATGAAGGGTTTAAGAGTGTACGAGAAGAAGAGAGTAGAGACACGGTGACGAGAGGACGAGGAGGCGCGTAAACAACTCCTCCACACTGATGTCATTTCCAATTTTTTCTAAAAACCCACTAGAGACGTCAACGAACAAAGGTTTTTGAGGAAAAAAAAAAGAGTTACAGTATTTATGAAAATAAGCCGAGAGGCTAGCTTATTATTAACTATTGAACATAGTTCGCATATGTAACTCCATTTTCAAGTATATTATGTTTTTTTTGTTATGTTTTGGTATGTTTTAATTTAGGGGTTTGTGCCAATAAAAAAAATCTTTTAAATCGTCATTTTTTCAACTTTATATTCCGACATCAAAAATTGTACATCAATTCCGGAAAATCAAAAATAATACACAAAATAAACCATTAATCACTAATAAATTTGTAAAGTGTTGATAAATAGGAGTTCAAATCCACATTCAAATTTTGAAAATAAGATATATGTGATTGTAAAAACATTTAAAATATATGTGTAAGTATTATATTACGTATTATTTTTTACTTCATAAGATTAATCAGCACTTTTGGAAGATAAATAGTAAAATTGTAATAAAAAAATAGCGACTTATAGAATTATAACTAATATTTATTTTTGGAAATATAATTGTATTACAGTATCTGTATTTTGGTAATCTATTAAGTTCTATGTTGGTCTCATGTTTAGTTCGAATAATACAATTAGGAAAATTTTAAGACTTTTTTAGATTTTTTTAATTATTCAGATTGGTTGTGGTTCTAAAGGCTTAGTGGATTTCATTTTTTTTGTTTAACTTTCCATAAAAACATAATAGCTATTATTGTTACGAAAGTCAGTATTTTAGGTGTAGAAATAAAAATGAAATCTATTGTAATAAAAAGTAATTATAATATTTTATGTGTTTTTACTAGAAATACGAAAGTATTCGCTTAGGCCATCTTTATCGGTGTAATACTTCATGTGTTTTTGGGCTTATTTAAATTGGAAAAAATGAAAATGTGGGCTTAGATCAGTTTAATGGATCTTATTGTAAAACTGTTTTTTGGGTTGTTCTTGTGTGACGTGGCCTATTGTGATTGGAAAAAAAATTTTGGCAACCGAGAGATCACTCTTATTTCATTTTCTTCGATATTGTCGAGCTAGGGTTTGTTGTTGTTCTCTCCCAAACGGCGAAACGGCGATTTCACCTCCTTTCTTCGATATTGTGGCGATCTCATCTCCTTTCTTCGAAACGGCGATCTCCTCGTTTCACAAGTGATCTCTTTTTTCTTGTTCTGTCTCGCAAGTGATCTCCTTTCTTCGAAACGGCGATCTCCTCGTCTCCTCTGTCTCCGCTGTCTCGCGAAGTTCCTCGTCTCCTCTGTCTCCGCTGTCTTGCCAAGCTCCTCAGCTCCTCTTCAAGAGACTCCTCGTCTCCTCTGTCTCGGCTGGCTCGCAAATCTCATCTCCGGCGAACAAAGGCAAAGGTAATCTCATCTCCTTTGTTTCGTCGATGTTTCATCGATTTAGGGTATTGAAATCTCTGAATTAGGTTTTGGTTTAGTATAATAATAGGGTTTCGTCTCATCTGTAAAAGGTTTTGATTAACCAATATAGGATTTGTATGAGTCAATTTTGAGTGTCGTGTGTTGTATTTGAAATCAACCTTAATCGGTTTGTATGAGTGATTGCAAAGCGATTTTGCCCTGTATTTGAAATCAACCTTAATCGATTATGCTTTAGCCTTTATTTAACCTGTATTTGACCTGTATTTGAAATCAACCTTACTCGATATTGCTTAATCGATTACAGTGATGAACATTAATCGATTTTGCTTTGTTTATGAGGCTTGTAGGTGAGGTTATACATGGGAAATTAAATCGGATATCCATCAACAAACCTGCATTACTCGATAGTAAAAGGTATATCACAAGGTTTGTCACAAGGTAAGTGTATATTCACAGTTTAGTGATTGTTGCTTGTTTGATTAGGTTTATTTCTTGTAATCGGATATCAGATATCCATCAACAAACTTTTAAACTTGGATGATTTGAGTGGTGTTGTGATTCTAGTGGATTGTGAATAAGTGTTGTGTGATTGTGGCTTGTTAATCTCGGATGTTTGATTAGTTTTTTTTTTTTGTAAATGAGTTTTGCTATTTAGGTTTCAGTAGTCTTAAAACTTATAAAACTGATTTGAAACTTTCGCAACTTTTAAAACTTTTGAAACTGAGTTGTCTATGAAAGCTTTGAAACTTGGATGATTTGAGTGGTGTTGTGGTTTAGGTAGTAGTGTAAGTGTTGTGTGATTGTGGCTTGTTAATCTCAGATGTTTGATTAAGTCTATTTCTTGTAATTGAGTCTTAAAACTTTGAGAACCGAATTGAAAATTTGAAAACCTTTAAAACTTTTAAAACTTTTAAAACTTTTAAAAAATACTCAATGACCTTTATTTACTTCTAATTTGACTGAAGTAGGTAATGGTTATTTAGAATTTAAAGGCTCTAACAACAACAAACTTTTGATTTAATGATCCTCTTAGCTTCTCTATATTACATCCGACCCAAAAACTCAATCTCTCTTATCTTTTACTTCTCTTCTACCATCCATCTTGTTTGCTTCTTTCTTCCAATCTCTAATAAGCTTCTTCCTTGTTTAAGACCTTTCGAATAAGCTTCTTCCTTGTTTAAGACCTTTCGAGTAGGCTTCTTCCTTGTCTAAGACCTTTCGAATAAGCTTCTTCATCGTTTAAGTCTGATTGCTATGGCATCAAACAATACTCCTAACAGTCAGTCTCAATCCTACTTTAGCCTTCTTAACTTCCCAGATGACAGTTTCGCTCCCAATGTAAACATTGGTTCCTCTCAATTCCCTGCTTTTAGTTCACAAACTAGTTCAAAGCAGACTCAACCTCCTAGTCAATCAGAAGAGACAGCAGAACAGCGTAGGGAGAGACGGTTATGGTCCATACAAGATGATCTAGTCCTAATTAGCGGTGGTTAAACACATTGAAGGATGCAGTAGTTGGGAATGGCCAAAAGGCAGGGTCCTTTTGGATCCGTATAGGAGACTATTACGAAACAAGTAGTCATGTACGTGGTGGTGCTGAGCCTAGGCGCCCTGACCATTGTAGACAAAGGTGGCAAAAAAATCAGTAAGGAAGTGAGCAGATTCTGTGGAGCTTTTGCAGAGACAGAGGGTGAGAAAGCTAGTGGCATGAACGATGTAGATGTTTTACAAAATGCTCACCAAATCTATACTAAGCTGTACAAGAAGAAGTTTGCTTTGGAGTATGATTTGAGTGTGCTACGCTTTGAACAGAAATGGGCATATCTGGAGACTATGAACCCCACTCCAAAGACAACCAGCTCGAACAAAAGGAAAGCTGATGATGCTGCTGGATCGACAGGTTCTGTCGTTGGTGAGCACAAGAGCAAGCCTCCGGGCATAAAGGCAACAAAAAAAGTAAGGAACAAAGGCAAAGAGAAGGCTACACCATCTACAGAGTTTAGTCACATGTGGGAGATAAACAGAAGGATTTGGAGGGCATGAAACAACTCCAAAAGATGTCCATTCTTGACACTCTCATTGCCAAGAATGAAACCCTAGACGAAGATGAAAAAGCGCTAAAGAAGAAGCTAATGGCATAACTGTTTTAACTTAGAAGAAATAGCTAATGTCCGCTGTAGTCTATGCTTGTTTGTTTTAACTATGCTTGTTTGCTATGTTTTTAATGCACTTTAAATGTTTTTTTAAACTATGTTAGTCCTATGTTTCTAATGAATGTTGAATGTTTGTTTTAATTATGTTAGTCATATGTTTCTAATGAATGTCGAATGTTTGTTTTCCCTATGGTATGAATACTCGAATGTTTGTTTTTAATGAATACTCGAATGTTTGTTTTGATTGGGATATAGTATTTGGAAACTTATATATGTGTTTCAGTTTCAGGCTGAACAAGTAATGGACTCTTTATATGACTATGGTATAAACAGTCCATTAGACTATAGTTCTGATTCAGAAAAAGAGGCTGAGCCATGTTACTATCCTCCGCAACCATCAGCTGAGATTGGATTCACAAGTCTGTGGAGCCGTGAAGCTCAAGCAATTCATGATTATGAGACACAACTGATCCAGCTCAAGGACCAACAAAACCATTCAAATCAGAGGTTGGTGAACCTCGAGAGGGTTGTTACTGAGTCACGAGAGAAGAAACCATTGTGTCAAATGACCCCTGAATTTCTAGTTCTTGTTTGCTTTGGTATGATTGTATTGCTAGTGGTATTTATGTTGTTTAAGTAAATTAGCTTAGGCTTTGGTATGTTGTTTATTTTGGATCGGTATGTTTGTATTGTAGTTTTAAAGATCGGTATGTTGTTTGTTTTGGATCGGTATGTTGTTTGCTTTGGATTGTAGTTTTAAAGACTGAGTCACATGTATTTGGAATTTGGTGTTTGGAATGAAGTTTTTAATCACAAGTCACATGTATTTGTTTTCTTTGTTTGGTCAGTGTCACGAGAATTTTTTTGAGTTTGTCCGATTGTTCACATGCAAAACATACACTCTTGTCCGAAAATGACCAAAGTTCTATATATATGAGAAGAGCACAAGATCAAATTAAGCAAATCAAACATACCAAATCAAACTACTATTTTCTCTTCTCTCTTTTGTTCACCTTCTCTCTTTTCTTCATCTTATTCAAAATCTAACCATTTTCTTTCTCTCACCAGTAACATTTTCTTTCTCAACCCTTTTATGGCATCTTCTTCCAACATTTTTCACTACCATTATGATCCTTATAATGATAGTTTAAACCAATTCTTTCAAGAGCAATTTAGTAACCAATTTGAAGCTGTTGAAGAGGCAATTCCAGCAGAAAGGAAAACACATACATATATCGATAGAAAACGGGAAGATGGGCACGAACGTGTGTGGAACGATTATTTCTGTGATAATCCGACTTACAATGCTCACCAATTCCGCCGACGGTTTCGAATGAACAAGTCATTGTTCTTGCGTATTGTGAATCGTCTCAGTGAAGAAGTTTCATATTTTAAGCCAAAAAGGGATGCAACCTTCCGGAATGGTCTATCACCACTACAACAATGTACTGCAGCAATTCGACTATTAGCATATGGAAGTGGGTCGGACTTGGTTGACGAATATGTACGTCTTGCTGAATGTACTGCTCGTAAATGTTTGGAACATTTCATCGTCGGAATAGTTGACTTGTTTGGCACTGAATACCTACGCCGACCCACACCAGAGGATCTTCAAAGGCTACTCTTTTATGGAGAACACTGGGGTTTTCCTGGGATGGTTGGAGCATCGACTGTATGCACTAGAAGTGGAAAAATTGCCCAACCGCTTGGAAAGGAATGTATTCACGAGGCACCGGTAAGCCAACATTTGTTTTGGAGGCGGTAGCTTCACAAGATCTCTGGATATGGCACACATTTTTTGGAGCTCCAGGTACTTGTAATGATTTAAATGTTCTTGATCAATCACTAGTATTTCATGACATTATTTACGGTCGAGCTCCCGAAGTTACGTACTATGTCAACGGAAATGAGTATAATTTGGCTTACTATCTGACGGATGGTATTTACCCCGAATGGGCAACATTTGTTAAATCCATCCCACAACCACAACACCCCAAACATCGATTGTTTGCAGAACGTCAAGAAGGTGCACGAAAAGATGTTGAGCGTGCATTTGGAGTCCTGCAATCTAGATTCACCATGATTAAAAATCTATCTCTTTTATGGTCAAAGGGTAAAATTGCATATATTATGAGAGCATGTCTCATACTCCATAATATGATTGTCGAAGATGAACAAGATTCATACACACTCTATGACGAACAAGAATTCCAACAAGAAGATGGAACCGAAACTACTCCCGATCTTACATTTTCAGTAAATAGGCCTTTAAATCTTGAGGGTTTAGGTGATGTCCATACAATGATTCGTGATAGACAAGCACATCCAAAATTAAAGGAGGATTTGATTGAGAATATATGGAATAAATTTGGACCTTAAACTATGTATTAATTAAATATAATGTTTGTGTGTTTTAATTAATTATGTAATATGTTTGTTTAGTTTTTTTTAAAAAAAATTATTTACAATGTTTAGTTGTTTCATATAAATTTGGTATTGTATTTTGAATTTTAGTAAAAGTTTTATAAGTTTTGAATTTAAATGTTCTTTTATAATTTTTATAATTTATAAGTTTATAAGTTTATAAGTTTAAGAATATGTTTAAGAATATTATATAATTGTAATATTATATACCAAATTTATAAGATTTTATAATTGTAATATGTTTAAGAATATTATATTATTAAATCTTATGATCTTAAACATGTTCTCCCAATAACTAACTTTTTAGCAAAAGATCTTAACTACTGATCTTACATTATTTTCCTAATATATTTACTCTACGAACACAAAAAAAAAAAAAGTTGCCCCTTTAAAGATGCCCTTAGTTGTAAGTTACAATTGAATCACAAGATAAGTCAAAATTAAATTCCAATTTTTAAAACACAACTAGATCCCAAGACAAATAAGAAGTAAACTCTGTTTTTTTTTTTTAAATCATTTTATGTTATATTTATTACTCCCTCTGTCCCTTAAAGATTGATGTTCTGTGGTTTTTTCATGTCCCACAAAGATTGATGTTTTACTACTTTTAGTTAATTAATATTAGATTTTTGTAAATTTCAAGAAATAATCATTAAGAAAATTTGAAAATCTGCATAGTTATTGGTCTATAAATATATAATGTTGTGAAACACTTAGTGGACTCCATCAGACCCGCCCATCTATTGTCTAGTCCATTGGGTCCATAGGTCCAGTCCATTTGGTTAATGGGTTCAGTCCATTAGGCCCATGGCCAATGGTCCATTAATACTTTGTTGTCCTAATCGGTTTTGGTCTTTAGGGTTACTCCTTTCCCTATAAATATGTAACCTCGGATTCATTATCATAATAATAACAAGAAATTTATTCCTGAACTCTCTAGTTTCATAACACGTTATCAGCACGATAGCCTCTAGCCCTAAAACCCTAAAGCTGCCGCCGATCATCTCTTTCCCTAAAACCCAAAAACCGCCTTTGTTCTTTGTTCTTACTTCCATCCGAGACTAAAACCTTTTTTCTGTTCGAAGATCCCCTTGTTCACGAGCATACCTTAGCTCGTGATCAAGTTTCTATCGATAACTTGATCGGGTTAGTGGTTCGCGGTTCGGGGGTGAGCGCATACGCGAGGCGGAACAAGGAGAGGTGCGAGATCCGTTCGTGGGAAAGCTGTTCGCGGTTCGTGGTCCATCAAAGTTCGAGGTTCGTGAGTGAAATCTGAGGTCTTTAGCTCCCAGATCAAAACCGGTCAGAAACCTTTGGTGTTTAAGGTAAAAATCGAAAAACTCATGGACCATGAAATCGAACTTTGACCTAAAACTATTAAACCCTAAAACCTGCAACTGCACAAACAAATAACAGGCTAAATCCATGTTTATCAAAACCCTAAAAGTTGAATTTGTTTGTAATGGATTGCTTGTTTATAAGTTCCGATTGTTTGATTGTTGCATACATCATAATAGAATTAAAATCGGACCATGTATAGGATTTTTTAGGATCGATCATGTTGCATGAACCCTAAAATCGATTTTGAGAATTTATTGTTTAGAGTTGTTAAAATCGAATCCTAGAAGAAAAATGAAATTTGCAAAAAGGAAATCCTATCTATAAATAAGGAAATTATTGCATGCATTGTCTATTTGCTTTTGTTGTCTTGCATGCATGAATTTAAACCGAAAAAACTATAAGAGGCAAGGCATGTTTCGGTCTCAAATACCGCATGGCCTAAGGCATGGTTCGGTCTCAAAAATCGCATGACCTAAATTAATGTTGCATGGTTCGGTCTCAAATATCGCATACTAACTATCGGTTGTCTACTTTCTGTTTTATGCAAATGGCAAACCTTAATAATCTAGACTACCCTATCTTGCAAGCTTCTGGAAAGAACTACTTGCAATGGGCACAAGACACCAAGATCTATCTGAAATCGAGTGGCTTGCATGGTTGCATCGATGAGGGTGTTGAGAGCAATGACAGAAACAACAACAAGTGCATCCAACACATGCCCCATCACCTTGCCGAGAGTCTCAAAAACCAGTATCTCTTTATAGAGAATCCTCTCGCCCTTTGGACAGCGCTTAGCCGCAGATACGGAAACCAAAAGACGGTGCTCCTACCAAAGGCCGAGTTCGATTGGAAAAACCTAAGGATCCAGGATTACAAATCTGTGGATGAGTATAACTCTGAGCATCTTAGGATTGTCTCACTCCTTAGGTTGTGTGGAAAAGAGATAACTGATATTGAGCTGATAGAAAAGACTTTGTCTACCTTCAGCCCTAATAACATGGTTCTTCAACAACAATACCGGCAACAAGGTTTTGCTGACTATGGGCAACTTATTGAATGTTTACTGCTAGCTGAGCAGAACAATGAGTTGTTGCTGATGAACAGTGCTATGACACCTCCTGGTACAGCCCCATTACCAGAAGCACACAAGGTTGATTTGGGAAAGAAAAGTGCTGCAGAGCCTAAAGAGCTTGAGGAGCCTAAAGAGCTTGAGGAGCCTAAAGAGACCAACTATGTCCACAGAGAAAGACACTACGGCCGTGGCCGTGGTGGCAGAGGACGTGGTGGTCGAGGAGACCAAGCTAGCCGAGGAGGTCGCGGACGTGGTGGTAGGGGCCGTGGGTCCTTTAAACCACAAACCAAGACCAAATCGACTTGTCACCGATGTGGTATAACAAACCATTGGGCTAAGAACTGCAGAACACCCAAACACCTCATTGACGCATATCAAGAAGTCTTGAAGAAGACCCCTGAAGCCAACTATGCGTACATCGATGATCAAGGAGACTTCGATCATGAGAATGACGACTTACTAGGCTATGAGACTTCCAATTGCCTTAAGAATGATGATTGAATTTCGTATTATTTTTGGTTTAATTTCAATGCTTCCTATGCTTTAATTTTTATTCTATGTAATGGATAATTATTTCTATTTAATTTAAATTCAAAGGATTTTATTTTATGATTGTCTTGTTAAAACATAAAATTATTGTCCTATTTATAGAAATGGCCGAGGACATGAGTGTGCTAGTAGTGGACAGTGGTTCCAGCCACACCATATTACAAGACAAAAGATATTTCGTAAATTTTATAATGAGAAATGCCAATGTTAACACAATTGCGGGTATAGCGAGTTTAATAGAAGGCTACGGCCAGGCTCACATTTTGTTGCATAACGGTACACATATCGAACTAAGTGATGCCTTATGCTCACCCAGCTCTAAGAGAAGTTTATTGAGCTTTAAAGATATAAGATCAAATGGTTATCACATTGAAACCAAGGGTGAAGGAAATAAAGAATTCCTATACATTACAGAAATTGTAAAAGGACATAAGAAGGTCCTAGAGACTATACCTGCCCTAGCCACTGGTTTGTACCATGCTAAGATCAATATGATAGAAGCTAACCTGGCAAAGAATAAGATGTTCAATGACCAATTCACTCTATGGCATGACCGGCTTGGCCATCCGGGTTCGGGTATGATGCGTAAACTGATTAAAAGTTCGAATGGGCACAACCTTAAAGAAAGAAAATTTTTCCCTAAAAATCTTACTTGTGTAGCATGTGCACAAGGGAAACTTATTATAAGACCTTCACCAGTCAAAGTCACAAAAGAGACTTTAAATTTTCTGGAAAGGATACAAGGTGATATATGTGGACCAATACACCCACCATGTGGGACATTTAGACATTTTATGGTTACGATCGATGCATCAACCATATGGTCTCACGTTTGCTTGTTATCCACGAGGAACCTAGCATTTGCTAGGCTGTTAGCTCATATCATACGGTTAAGAGCACATTTTCCGGACTTTCCACTTAAGACTATACGTCTTGATGGTGCTGGTGAATTTACATCCCAAGCATTTAATGATTATTGTATGTCCATGGGGGTGAGTGTGGAACATCCCGTGGCACATGTCCATACACAAAACGGATTAGCTGAATCCTTCATTAAACGAATACAATTGATAGCTCGACCATTGTTAATGAGATCGAAGCTTCCCGTGTCCGCTTGGGGACATGCGGTCTTACATGCAGCAGAACTTATACGCATCAGGCCATCTAGTGAACACAAATATTCACCATCCCAACTATTATCGGGTCGAGAGCCAGACTTGTCCCATCTCAAAACATTCGGTTGTGCCGTATATGTACCGATTGCTCCACCACAGGAAACTAAAATGGGACCTCAAAGGAGGATGGGAATATATGTTGGATATGAGTCTCCCACTATTTTAAAGTATCTTGAGCCAACTATAGGAGATTTATTTAAGGCCAGATACGCGGACTGTCAATTCGTTGAATCCGAATTCTCTATGTTAAGTGGAGAGACTAGCCAGCTGGGTAAAGAATTAACATGGAATCAAACATCCTTAAATTGACAAGATCCTCGGACTATGGCATGTGATGCGGAAGTCCAGAGAATTATTCATTTACAAAAGCTAGCTAACCAATTGCCAGATTCCTTTGCTGACCCAAAGAGAGTAATAAAACCGTACATACCAGATTGCAATGCACCAGTACGTATTGATATTCAAAAGGAACACAATAATCAAGTTGCTACAGAGTCTAAACCACGTTTGAAACGAGGTAGACCGGTAGGTTCCAAAGATAAGAACCCTCGGAAGTCTAAAAGTGCAAAACAGACCGAGGCTAAGGGAATTATAGAGGATATAGACATTGTCGCAGAAACTCCTAAGGTACCAAGTGAGGGTCAGGACGCTGAACCTCAAGGGCCTGAAGGAATCGACAATAATGAGATCTCAATAAATTATATTATGTCTGGAATTCAGTGGAACCGAAAGAATGTCGACATTGATGATATATTTGCATACAAGGTAGCACTTGAGATAAATGAGGATCATGAACCCACATCTATATTAGAGTGCACTCAAAGCAAAGATTGGCTTAAATGGAAAGAAGCTATTGATCTGGAGTTAAACTCTTTAAAGAAGAGAAGTGTGTTCGGTCCGATTATAAGGACAACACCCGAAATTAAACCAGTTGGACATAAGTGGGTCCTTGTAAGAAAGGAAATGAGAAAAATGAAACTGTCAGATACAAGGCACGGCTTGTAGCACAAGGATTCTCTCAAAAACCTGGCATAGATTATGAGGAGACTTACTCCCCTGTGATGGATGCAACGGCTTTTAGATATCTAATAAGTCTGACCGTAAGAGAGAAACTAGATTTGCGGTTAATGGATGTTGTAACTGCATACTTATATGTTCCACTGGATAATGAGATTTATATGAGATTACCAGAGGGTATAGAGCTCAAAGATAAGAGTGGTTCTCGAGACCAACACTGCATAAGGCTAGACAAATCGCTTTATGGACTGAAACAAAGTGGTCGGATGTGGTATAACCGATTAAGTGATTATTTACCTAAGAAAGGCTATAAAAATGATCCCATCAGTCCATGTATTTTAAAGAAGTTTGCAAACAAAGGGTTTGTAACCATAGCAGTGTATATGGATGATTTAAACATCCTTAGAACCCCTGGTTAAATCGCCCAAACAGTAGAAAGAATTCGAAATTAAAGACCTAGGCAAGAGAGAGAAAGAAAAAATTCTGTTTGGGGTTACAACTTGAGTATATAAATGATAGAATCCTTGTGCATCAAATGGCATATACAGAAAGGTACTCAAGAGAGTTAATAAGGACTAAGCTCACCCATTGACTAGCCCAATGGTTGTAAGGAGCATTGATTTGGATAAAAGATCCATTGGTCCAAAGAAGGACAATGAGGAAGTTCTCGGTCCTGAAATGCCATAGCTCAGTGCTATAGGAGAGTTAATGTCTTGGCTAGCCACACTAGACCAGAGATAAGTTTTGCCGTGAACCTCCTAGCAAGAATTAGTTCTTGTTTAACCCAAAGGCACTAGAGTGAAATTAAGTATTTGTCATGTTACCTACAAGGAATTTTAAATTTGGGTTTATATTAAACTAACTATAACAAAGAAGGTTTTAGTTGGTTTTGATGATGCAGGTTATAACAAAGAAAGTCTAAGTGTGTATGGTCGAAAACAAGGAAGCTACGGTCATACATGAAGACAATACCGCCTGCATTGCACAGCTCAAGGAAGGTTACATCAAGGGAGATCGGACAAAGCATATACTACTCAATTTCAGTCATGCGACAACTCAGCCGATCTCTTCACCAAAGCACTACCGACAACAACATTCAGGAAGCTTGCGCACCAGATTGGAATGCGAAGGCTTAAGGACTTAGAGTGATGCTTGGAACAGGGGGAGCAATGTGGGATGTACTCTTTTTCCTTCACCAAGGTTTTGTCCCACTAGGTTTTCCTGGTAAGGTTTTAATGAGGCAGCATCCCCAAGCACATTGTAGAGATCTCTTCCAGCATAGGCACGGTCATATCGTCCAAGGGGGAGTGTTATGAAACACTTAGTGGACTCCATCAGACCGGCCCATCTATTGTCTAGTCCATTGGATCCATAGGTCCAGTCCATTTGGTTCATGGGTTCAGTCCATTAGGCCCATGGCCAATGGTCCATTAATACTTTGTTTTCCTAATCGGTTTTGGTCTTTAGGGTTACTCCTTGCCCTATAAATATGTAACCTCGGATTCATTATCATAATCAGAACAAGAGATTTATTCCTAAACTCTCTAGTTTCATAACAAATAATACTTTTTTAGTTGAAAACAATATTATATTAAATTTAATAATCATTGTTTCTTGTTTTGTGTAAAAACCCTCAAACATCAATCTTTAAGAGACAGAGAGAGTATATTTATATAATTTAAATTAATTAATTGTTGTTATAAAATAAGTATGATTATCCATCACAACAAGTGTTCTCTATCTCAATGACACATATCTCCTACATACAATATATATCCTTATGGTGTAACACTTGATCACCACTTGTCATTAGAACAACTATAATTGTCTTTGTTTCTTTATGTAGTGTATGAGTCATTATGTTCTATTCCTCTTATAAGTAAGGGTTCTTTACAAGAGATTTGCAGAATCTTGGGAATTTAGTCGAGAATACCAAAAACTTTTCAATTCTACCATATTAGAAAACATCTTTCCTATTCTACAACAAATGTTACTTAAAAATTCAAAAACACCCTTGAACTTATGAGTGGGAATTTTGAAATTAATAGTGTCATTTTATGACACATCAGACATATGAAACGCTAGTGAAAGTTTGGTATTTAATATACGTTTGATTTTTGGCAACAAAAATGAGCATTAGTTGTTTGTACTAGACAAACAAATGGGATCCAAAGTGAACAAGATTAGCATTTTTGAATTTTGTCCATTAGTTGGAAGTTGGAACTTGTCCATTTGGTAAGCATGTTGACTAGTAGACAAGGTGAAAAATAAACTTTTCAAATTAATAGAAGTTGTTGTTTGAGAGGTTATGAATATTGTTTTGCTAGAAACATGTCCATTGGTTAATAATTAAATAATTGGTCTAAAAGAACAATTTTGGATAGTTTCAAACTTGTCCTTTATACAAAATTGTCCTGTAAACAATAGTTAATGGTGGACAATATATATCTCGTAAACAATATTTATATTCTACATAATTTTGTTTACCAACCTTAAGATAATATATTTTGGATCAATAAATCCGTTTACCGTTTCCGAAACTTTTTGGGGATGGAAACTCGTAAAAATTTGGAAACTAGTCTTTAAAACATGATTCATAGAAATTTCTGTTTGGAAACTCGAAAAAATATTGAAATGTGGTAAAAGAAGAAATAATGTCCAGATTGCTCAGACGGCTCAGATTTGGTGAAGATGGTGTCTTCGCCTTCAGAATAGCCAGCTTTCACGCCGTGTTCTAAAGAATGGTAAAGCCGGTATCGCGTTTAATTACTTATGTAAACAATATTCTTTCGCATTGGCTTGTTTGAGTCAATCTTGAAGATGTTAGAAAATAATAATCTATACTATGAAAGTTGCTCAACTCTCTCCATCATTCTGCCGCCTCAGCACATAAAAAAATGACAAGTGTTCTTTCCAAAAAAACCATTATAATTTGTTGAAATTATTTTTTTTGTATATAATAAATTAATATTTAACACTTTAACTACAACCATTATTGATTATACTCATTAAAACACATATTCAAAATAAAGAATCTTAATAAAAAATTGTTATTTAACACAATAAATAACCTAATAATATAGAGACCGTAAGTTTGTAACCATTATAAGTATAACTTTTGATCTCCTCACCACTAAAATATAAAGAACAAAGAGATTTGAACTTTTGGAGGAAAACCTAAAGTTATGCCGTTACGAGATCTAGACGTTAATAAAACCCAAATTTATAATTAACAAAATTTCACCAGGGCATGTAGTCAGAAATATAAACGAATCCTTCCAACTTCTTAAGTTCTTAACATACTTGAATGCTACATAACGTTTATATATAATATCTCATATATAAATAACGTTCACGCATTCATTTCCCCATCCACAAACCTTCACATTCGATCGTGAGAGTAACCGACAAAGCAAGTCATACTCCTCATTCTCTTATTTTTTTTTTTTTTTTTTTTGTTGGACAAGCTACTCCTCAATCTCTTATATTTTTTTTTGCGATAAAGAAACAAAAACTTTCATTTACAACTAATATTTCCCTCAAGGTAAAGTTGTACATCTTAATTAACTTCTTTGTCTTGCAAGGCCATAATCACTTTTAAACAGTATGGTAGCAAAACAAAAAGTATGACAACATGTGTCAAGAAAACATAATTTGGAAAATGTTTTCTTATTTAATATCAATGGCCATAAGACTCCTTATATACACAAAGATATATCCTTAAATGATATATATAAATCTTTCTAAATATATGTAATCAAATAACATATTAAGTGACTAAGATTTCTCCTTAATTCTCAAGATAAGAGATATGATTTGAAACAATCATATCTTACAATATCTTAACATTCTCCCTCAAGTTGGAACATGCCGCTTGCAAATGCCCAACTTGATCTTGATCATGTCTTCATCTTCACATCTCGGTTTCGGTATTCATCATGGTATTATACTCCACCGTTGAGTCATCTCGGTTTCAGTTTTTTTTTCTTGTCGTAATCTGGTTCGTCCATGTCACAACACAAGAGTTGTGTGTGACACAAGGATTCCTTTGAATCCTTCAAGTCATGTTCTTGTTTGTCGGATTTGTCGGGTTTGTCGGGTTCGTCGGGGTTGTCGGGTTCGTCGAGGTCGTCGGGTGCTAACAGAACGTAAGATGGCAAAAAACTTCTTCATGTTCATCTTCTTGCTTTCCACTATCACATCTTTCATCATCGGATTAAGGAACAGTCTTCATCGTTGTCATCTACATCACCGTCGACGTTAATCATAATCGATCCACAAAGATCGACCCGCTCTAATACCATGTCAAGAAAACATAATTTGAAAAAGGTTTTCTTATTTATTATCAGTGGCCATAAGACTCTATATATACACAAAGATATATCCTTAAATGATATATGTAAATCTTCCTAAATATATGTAATCAAATCACATATTAAGTAACTAAGATTTCTCCTTAATTCTCAAGGTAAGAGATATGATTTGAAACAATCATATCTTACAATATCTTAACAACATGAAACCATCGCTCTAGACAGGCTAACAATCGAGACATCTATGCAGCATATAACTGTCTGTCTCATGCGAATGTGGTAAACACCTCTGTAATAACTTATAACTTTCCTAGAAAACTAAGTAATATGTTACCAAATAAGAAAATAAAAATTGTTTTTTGTTTGACAGAAGTTGGAAATCATCTTCGTGCAAGGTGCAAAACCTTACCACCTTAGTGATGAAACTTCAAAAGATTGTGGCTATATCAACTTTCCGCTCACATCTTAGCTCACCAATAGCCAAAAAAAATCTCATGGTGGTAACTACGGTTGACCCAAAACTATTTGAGGTCAGTCCTTTATCACAAGATACGAAGATAACTTAACAGTCGAAACTCAAACCAACAATTTCCATCATACTCACATATTGACTAATAAATATTTACTTTTTATTTAACAGGTAGCCAATATTTGAACTCGAAGTTCTATTTTGACTCAAGCATTCACACCATCTAAAATTTTACAAAAGAGTAAGCTTTAAAAAAGTAACTTACTCATTTCTATGCACTTATCTTTAACAATGTTTTTTTAACTAAGAAGTTTAAATTCTATAATGCATGTAGGACAGAGTCAGAAGGAGAAACATATGAACGTAGAGAAACAACATGAGTCCGAAAGAAAAAATTGGTTTCCATTGTGGAGATTTATGATATCTATCAAAATCTAATGAACATGTAAATTTATTCACTAACTAGGTGGGTGCCCGCGCTACGCGCGGAATGTTGTTTTCGTTTGTGTTATTTATTTTTTGGTCTTCTATTTTGTATATTGACGTTTGTTCATAGGAAGTTTTTAGTTGGTTTTAAAATAATGTATGTTTAATAGCAGCCGCCTCAATCGATGTTTCATACTCTGCAATAGATTTTTGCAGATTAGTACGATACCAAATTCTTGCTCTAGACAACCGGATAAACAACAATACAAACACTTTTTGTTCTACCGAAACAGTTCCACTTGCAGCAGTTGAAATAACAACAACTACTACTACTAAATCAACAACTTGTAGAGCAACTATATTTGATCTAAATGCGACATTAGTTATAGAATAGTAATTAGTTAAATAAATTGTATTGTTAATTTGGTTTATAATAATCTGTAGGTAACTTTTGAAGAAACTAATAAGTCAATTGAGACAAATACTATTTTACTTTTTTTACATCATTTCTTTATTTGCTTTTCTATTATATATTTTATTTGGTAAAGTGAGACTGTAATTACTTAATCTAACCATATTTTTTTATTTTAACTATTCTATTTGTTAGCTAAAAAACTCTAAATTATTTACCCAAGTTTAAGAATTATTTAAATGGAAGTAAATGAAACTGTAAATTATTTAATTTCATTGAATTTTCTATATAACATTCTAATAGAACAAAGAGTTTCTCAGGTGATCTCTTGCTTTTAGCAATAGCCTCCCCGAAACTAAGCAGCACAGACTGCACAACTACACTATTTACAGTGACTTCACCAAAACACTGATCTCTTAGAGACTCAACTCCATCGAATATTTGGTCGCATATTTTCTTTTCCGCGGAAAACAACAGTTTCACCTGTCCCAAAGCAAGTGTCGTGTTAGTGAAGGAAACCGTAATGGATATATGAAAGTGTTATTGTTTATTTTTGGAAGAGTGTTGTTGTATACTGATATTCGCATGTAATGGATCCAATTCCCAATTTTGGCTTCTAAGACCTCCCATTTCATTCTTTGAACATCATCTTTGCTAAGCCTCTCCACACACCTACTTTGGCAAACTCTGTTCCAACACCGCAGCTCAAGTATCCTTAGTAAATTACAAATACTAACATGGATCTGTATACATCTCATGACATAATTGAGAGAGACTAAGAGGAGAATGAAGCAAAATAAGGAAATGTTGTACCTGTAAGTTTTGAAAAGTTGTTGCTGATGACCAGCTTGAACCATTTGTTGAGCCAAATCATGAAGCAGAGGGAGGACTCCCGGAGGAATGACTGTTAGGACTGTAAAAATAGCGTTTTCTAAGCTCTCGTGATGCTGATCATGGCTCTTTCCGCCGCCACCACCACCTTCACCTTCAAGTGATGGTCTACGATTGCTTCGAAGACATTAGAAAAGCGATCAGGTTCCATTGGCTTGCTAACATTGTTGAAAGAGATTAAAAATACCGTGTTAGTAAACAATCCTTGCACAAGCAAGCAAATTAGCTTCATAAATTAGGCACAAGTGTAAATATCTGTATAATCTAAAGTAAGAGAACCTGTAGTTTTGTAATATCTTTCTGAACTCATCCTCTAGCTTTGATAGAGCTCTAGAGAGTAAACCTGTAGCATGACTAATAACTCCACTGGCACGCTTGAACATCTTGTTGTTGCTGAAAATTTTTGATAGTTCCTCTCAATTGATCAATTGCTTCCAGGTAACTTTCAAGATCCTCATGTGGTCCTCTCAGTATTTTTGCTTCCGCCTGACAAACAAAAATGGATCAATCTTTACTCAGCTAAGTCATTAATTCTTCTTCAAACACACAAAAAAGAAAGTTATCTTAGATTTATCTGAAGATAAAAGTCTCCTTCTTTACCAAGAACAGAGTTTATATTAGTAACAAAATATGTCACAATGTGACCTCCTCGCTAAAGAAGAGCTTGACAACAAGCTACATTAACCATACTTCGAGGCAAAAGTTTACCAAATATTGTGGACCTTAATAAAAATTACTATTTATCTTAGTCATTCAATTCATACAACCACCTCAAAAACTCTTACCCGGAGAAGACTACAACATGAACCTAGAATCTCCATATTGACACTTGTTAGGGTCAAGCAAGTTGGATGACCATACATAGAGATAAGTGGCCTAATCAGTTAGGCTCCTAACAGAAGAACTAAGGGTTCACTGCATAAAAAAGAGACATTTGCTATTTTTGTTTACATGATGCATTCTCCGACAAATGTTTCATTGGACAGAGAAATGTTAACCATCAAAGAAGTCTTAACAGATTCAGGGAAAAGTAATGATTACTTGAAAGACAAACAAACAAAAGGAGCAGCGTGTATAAGGGAGAGTGTAAGAGAAAAGACCAAACCTTTTTACTGAGATCAAATTGATCCAATATAACCTCAGCTGTTTTTAATGTCTTGTCAATTTTCTCGTGAGCTCTCCTTATAGAATGTGTTCTTATCTACATAAACACAATAATCACACACACAAAACAAAACAAAAAAGAAGCCAAAATTGCCAATCAAAGAATCCAAAATCCGATCTCAGATTCCAACAAACCTAAAAAAAGTGCCTAAAATCCAAAAACAGAGAGATGAAGAAAGGGACATGGGTGGGACGCATGGCTGTTTCAAGAGCCGAGAGACGGTGGTCAAAGGAACCTAGGATTCTGACCATGTTGTCGGTAATGGTCTGGCTCTTTTGTAGAGACTCCTTCATCAAACCTGCTCGTTCGATTAGGGCATCACATGATTCAGAGTCTCCTCGTCAGATATTAAACCTATAAACAGAATTCTATAAATTCAAATCTCTTTTCTGGAGAAAGACGATCTCAACAAGTTTCAGTGAATCGAAAACTCACAGAAAGATCAATAGAGGTAAGAGAAGGGAGGACGCCGGAGACAACGGCGGAGCGAAGGGTGGTCGAAACGCCGGCGACAGAAACAAAATAACAACACTCTATATATGGTTTTACAGAATTGTAGAACACACCCAGACAAAATTACAACACGCTGATATTACCCTTTTTTTTGTAATGACTGACGGTTGAGTGCTCGGTGAACAGATTGTAGGCTAGACTAAGAAGATCTAAAGGTGGAACGAAGAAGAAGAAATGAAGCATGATTGATCAAGCACAGTCGGATCAGGGTTTCATGGTGAAAGAAGACGAGGAGGAGATCGACAATTTTGGATTTTTTTTAAAAACAACTGAATCGACGTTTTGTTGTTTTTGTGTGTGAGTCGTTTGACACTAATGGGTTGTATTAAAACTAGGCCCAAATTTGTTTTTTGGTTTTGTTGGAAAGAAGAGTACATGTGTCAGGCTCTTGGGTGCTGACGTGTCAAGCTGAGGGAGAGTGTTCACCTCCTTTCATATTATAGATTAGTTTTAACATTTACATACAAACAAAACAAGGTACTCCTAAGTCCTAACTCACAAAGTATGCCCTTCAAATAATTGAAACAAGATATTTTGTATGATGAGGTGAAAGATGGAATAGATGATGATGAATGTATGCAATGATGGGTAAGGTGTTTCAATTCCCCTTATGCAGTTGCAGTATAAGGGGTATCAATCCAATTTGAGTGGTTGTAAACAGTTAAGATATGCATAAAGATCTAATTTAAGCCAGATGAAAAGGATGTTGCCACTAAACAATCCTATGGTGAAAGTGTAAAGTGCAGAAGGTAAACTAAATGAACTAAGAACTAAATGCAAATGAAATAGAATGATTAAGACAGTAATGATGCAATCAACAGAAACAGAAACTAAGATAAAGAACAAATGCAAGACAATAATGAACAGGACACTAAATGAATGCAGCAGAAATGGAACAGGAATGAAACAAGACAATCACAAATCACAAATAACAGAGTTCTGGGATGAACTCGAGCCAGCACTCGACCGAGTGTAGGTCGAGTGAGTGGTCGAGCTAGACTAAACGCAGAAACAGAGCAATGCAATAAAAACAGAGTAATGCAAAGACAGATCAAACTACAATCAAGCAACGGGATTAAGACTGAAAAATCAATAAACAAAGAAGGACTTGAGGAGGGATTCATGGGCTGGACTAATGATTGAGGCTATCTAACTTGATCAACAAATCTCAAACAACATGAGCTAATCTCTAGACATATGAATCCAAGACAAGTTTCTCCCACTCTCATGGTCAAGAAACAATCAAACCTATGCATTTCTAGACTTGCTCTCACATAGTAAAGAATCTACACAAGCAGGCAGTAAGAAATATGTCTCATACCAAACAAAACTTCTAATCTCTTAGCAAGCAAGATGGTAAGCTCTAGATCTAGCCTTATCTATGCCTCTTAAACATTGGTGTGATGCTAAGATGCTTGAAATCAGATCCTACCTTCTCAGATATAGGATCAGCATTAAGAACATCTACCCTAGAAGAGATCTACAACAATCAAGCTTGATCAAGCCAAACAAACCTCATTCACAGCCCAGCCTAACCCATCCTCAAGATCCTAAACTACTACTCACAAGAACACATGATAAACATCAAAATCATAAACCCAGAAAAGATTGAAACTTGCATCATTAGATAGATAAAACAAAGATCTACAATATTGAAAAAGAAATGAAACTTAAATTCTCAATATTAAGAAAGTTATTAAACTAACAATAATGAGAAATTTAGTCTTTTTCAAGTACAAGATCTTAGGAATAAAAAGCAAAAGGAATAAATCCCAAAAAGGTAAATACTAGGTTTAGAGAATATCTAAAAAGCTGACTCTAAAGCTGACTCCTTTTGTGGCTGCAGGTACAAGGCTTTATATAGGAGGGGAGTGGAAGCCCTAAAAATGCTAAAAGACAAAATAGTCAACGGCTCGGTCAACTCGACTTGTGCTCGGTCGAGTGGCAGGTCGAGCTGGCTTCTCTCGTGCATTGTCCACTCGGTCGAGTCCTCCTCAGCACACGGTCGAGTGTCTGGTCGAGTGTGCGGTCGAGTTGGACTCCGGACCTTGTTATTTCAGCCTTAACTCTCTTGCTTTCCCTTCATGATTGCTTCACTCCTTCCTCAACATTGCTTCCATGCTCCTTAAGCTCCAAAATCACCTGTTTATGCATGAAAAGATGCAAATGCAATGCAACTAAACTCTAATGCATGATTAGTCCTAAAGCTATGCAATAATGGTGAAAATGGATAGCAAAAGATGCAAAAGATGTGAATATACTAATGGAAAACAGGGTAAAATATATGAACATCAGCAGAGTGTTGGTTAAGCTGAAAACAGAAAGAGTTTGGTAGACTTTTCGTCAAGTCAACTTCAACAAACACCTTTGCTTCTTCAAAATAACGAGAGAGTTCCGTTTCTGGATGGAGTCGAATAGGTTGACCAAATGGACTAGTGAGAAAGCTAAGGCCCTCCCAGGAGTACAAAGAGTGAGGAACGTTTTTTGAAGTAACCCAAAGAGGCATGGAGGTAACTTCAGGCTGAGCTTCTTCCGGTATTGGAGACCATTTTGCTAAAATCATAGGGAGACCCACGATATTCCACATTCCTCGTTGCAAAACTCTAGCGCGTGTCAGAGGATCATGAATACAAAAACGGACAGACTTGGCATTATTTTCATAAACATCAATCTTAACAGATTTGTCCTCTAGTAACCAGATCTTGTTGACAATAATGTGGATCTTAGCGACATGAGGAGCAGTAGATGGAAATCTACTAGTGAGGTAATCCTCCCAGAGAGGGACCGAGTCTTGTATGACGGCTTCTGGAACTGCAATCGTAGGGACTCCATCAATTAGGTTGACTTCGAAATCATGTTTTATGAGAGAAGGACGCTAATGCACCACCGAGGCATAGGATGGTGGTTTAGACTGAGAGGAGGAGCTATCCTCAGGCGGCAGGACAACGTTAACTGCCTCCGTCATGAGGCCAGCCGTAGGTGGTGGCCCTGAAAACCCTAGCGTGGGAGGCAACCTAAATCGCTTTTGTGATCGCACTGTGCTGACGTGGCAAAAAAAATATTATGAACGGAAAATGTTTTGGGTGAAGAGAATTTATTTTTGACCGCTAAAGTCTAATTGGTAATACAAAAAAATCTGTAAAGTTGTGATTGTTATTTTTAGATATAAATTTTGCTACAAGTGAATTTCATGTTATAATATAGGGACAAAAATAAATTTTATTAATAACAAATGTTTAGAAAAAGACAAAGATTCATAAATAAATGGATAGATAAGTATACTCCACAAATAAACTACATATGTACTACACCAACATTAATGGTCAGGATGAATATAAAATGTTTATAGTGAAATAGATCTTAAAAAAAAAAATATATATATATATATATATATTGTATATATAATATTAACGGAAACACGATTCCTAAAAATCTCTGTTTGGATAAATGATTTGTATACAATTTTGTCAAATCTCTGTTATAATAAATCTCAGTTATACTTGTATAAGAAAATTGTATACGGAATAAATCTTAGTTAATGTTGAAATATTGAAATATTATATATACAACATCGTGTTTCCGTTAATGTTGAAATATTATATATTTATATGTATCATAAATACATATTTTTAAATTATTTACTTATTAAGTTTCTAAGCTTAAAAAAAAAGTTTCCGTCGTGTTTCCAAAATGTAAATGGAGTTTCCATCGTGTTTCTAAACAGAGATTTATAAGAATAGTGTTTCCGTGGCAAGTGGAAACAAACCTTAAAAAGAGTTTTCATGCAACATAGCATTTTTTGTGTCATCTTGGATCGAGTCAAAATTACAATATTTAACACGATTCAATGATTCAGATCCTCATTAATTATAGTAGTATTTCTATATATGGCCATTCATCGATATTCTAATATTTCTAATTTCTACCATTAACAATAAATATGATAATTAATGAATATCCTAATATTCATCGAGATTCTAATCATTTAATCTGAAATTATAACTTAAAACCAAAATTATTTAAAAATCAAAATTTAATTTTATATACTAAAATTTAATAAAATTACTTATTCAGATATTATTAAAAAAATATACATACTTCTAATTTTTTCAAATTCAAAACCTATTTATAACTAATACTGTAATGTTTGCAAATACAATAATATATATATATATATATATCTTTAATATTTTTATTAAAAACAACAAATATCAGTTATTTTACAATTATATATAATAATATGCAAAATATTATCCTAGTTACGTTAAACATAGAAAATGTTTAATAGTCATATTATAATAACACCAAATTTAAATGAAAATCCAAGTGAATTGGAAGCTTAATTTTAAAATATCAAAATTTTTAATTGTTATAGGATCTAGTTCGCTTCTTTAGTCTAATTGCTTAATTATAATAAATTTTTAAGTTCTTATGACGATGAGTTATATGTGAAATGATTTTGAATTGACACTTAGTATAAATCTAAAATATCATTAATCCGATGCTATAACACAAATCAATCATTATTCTAAAATTTTGTTAACACCACCAATTAAATTGATTCAGTTCTTCTACTCAGCCGAGATTGTTACCATTAAGTTTATCAGTTTATTTATTTTGAGTTTGTGTGTCATGGTGTGGAAAACAAGTTTTCTTGTTTTTTTGTCAATAAGGATTGTTAAGAAACTTCTTTATAACTTTATCAATGGAGGTATATATTTTCCTTAATGTTTAAAAAGTTCTTAGCTTAAAAATTTGTACTTTTTGTAATTAAAATTTCATTTAGCAACTTGGTAAAAAACTTGTCAATGGAGATGGTCTGAATTATTTCTACTTTAGTTACTCTTTACTAAGCTAAGCTATCCGACCGAATTCAAGTTTTTAAACACCGTGCTCAATTAATTTTGCAAGTAACACAGCATGCCAATAGAAGCGTTGTAGGCTTTGTAGCCATAGCCATCTCTAGGCTAAAAAGGGATAGCCATCTCTAGGCTAAAAAGGGATGAACACAGTCGTACATCTCCCACTAGGGTCTTCCACAGACTCGTCGTGTCCGTCTGGTATCCTCGAAAACAATGAAGTTTGTGGAAAAGTATAACTACTATATGAAAAATCGAAAATCACAAGGAAATATTTATGTGTATTGCTTAGAATGACTTACAAGTCTTTTATAGACTACAGGAGATCTTAGAGAATCTAATTACAATTAATGTAATATACGATCACAATCATATCTCAATCACAATCGTATCCATTAACCTTGACCACATCTTTGTTTAATTTGTTGCACAAGTTGCGGAGTTGAATCCGTAATACTCTCCCTCAAGTTGGAGCATGCCGCTTGCAAAGGCCCAACTTGAACTTGATCATGTCCTCATCTTCACATCTCCGTTTCGGTATTCATCAATGTGTTATACTCCATCGTTGAGTCTCTCGGTTTTTCTTGTCGTAATTTGGTTCGTCGTTGTCACAACACAAGAATTGTGTGTGACACAAGGATTCCTTCAAATCCTTCAAGTCGTGTTCTTGTTTGTCGGGTTCGTCGAGTTCGTCGGATTTGTCAGGTTCGTCGAGTTCGTCGGGTTTGTCGGGTTTGTCGGGTTTGTCGGGTTCGTCGTGTTCGTCGGGTTTGTCGAGTTTGTCGGGTTTGTCAGATTCGTCGGGTCGCAGCATTGTGGTTGTCGAGATTCGTGGCGCCGTCAGCCATTGTCGTCATCTTCATCACCATCGTCTTTAACGATCGTCATAATCGATCCGTCATAATCGATCCACAAGGATCGACCTGCTCTGATACCATGAAGAATCGAAAATCACAAGGAAATATTTATGTGTATTGCTTAGAATGACTTACAAGTCTTTTATAGACTACAGGAGATCTTAGAGAATCTAATTACAATTAATGTAATATACGATCACAATCATATCTCAATCACAATCGTATCCATTAACCTTGACCACATCTTTGTTTAATTTGTTGCACAAGTTGCGGAGTTGAATCCGTAATACTATATTCTACAGAATCAATAACTATATGATAAGCCCAAATTTGAGGATCATTCAGCCGGGTTAAAAAAAATAGAAACTCGCCAAGGTGCAAGGTGCAAGGTGCAACAAAGGAGATTTGATGGATTGAGGGGTCGAACAGCAGTTGCGGAAGGCTGCTGATATTCCCAACTCCAATTACTGCTAGATATGACACACTAGTCCAGCAAGAGGAGGCTGTTGCTTGGATATTACACACCAAGAAACAAGGAAATGTTCCAGACAAAGAACAAAGAGATAGACTCATAAAAAAAAAGGAAATTGATTTATGCTTTCAAATGAGATTACATGAGTTTATATAAGGATAAGAAATTTGGTAACAAAGGCAAGTATTAATTATTCTTGAAACTAAAAGACAATAAATATAGATAGTTGAATGAAGACCCAACTCTTGGTCTTGGTGCATGTTTCTCTTCCCAAGGTTTCCATCCCAAGGTGAGTTGAACTCCATTTTTGTCACTACTCTTTGACCACAAAATAAGGTGATTATTTTGCGAATGTATTAGGCTCAAAGTGGACTGGACTTGATAGGTATCATCCCCAATAGATTTCTCATGCTCTCTTCGACCATAAGCTCTTGAATTGACCCATTAAGTGCATCCTTGAATTTTTTTCCCATTGACTCCTTAGTCCAATTTGCTGATGAGAAACAACATAAGCTGTACCATTTCTTCACTTTTGGCCTAGTAGAAACAGCTCCTGGTTGCCATACATAATTCTAGAAGCTCCTAAATCAATTGGACCTAAAACTCTTCAAGTGAACAACTAGATTAACCTCCTTTGGGAAATGGAATGTATCCAAAATGGTTGTTTGGCTGGAAGAACTGATCTTCAACTTTGTTCGTGTTGAACAAGGCTGAATGATCTTCTTGGATGGTCTCATTATCATATCACTATACTTAAAAGGCAATTTCTTCTACTTTTGAACGTTACTTCACTATCGAAACTAGTTAGTGGACCACACTTTCGAGAAGTTTACAAAGAATGTAATGTGTATGAGAGATAATCATCATTTAATGTAAGCAACTGTACATCCATGGTTCATAGGATTTGCCTGTTCATACCTTGAGACACGAGTGTGCTTTCTTAACCTCTCAATCACCAGCTCCTTTATAACGCCCGTCCCCATTCCATGAATGATAAAGAGGATGGAGCCCGAGTCTCTTCCCGAGATGGCCATGTCTAGCTGGTGAACCGCTTCTTCTGCCCGCATTCCTCTTAGATCCAATGTGTTCTTTGACGTTTGAACTCGCACTGGTTCGCTCTGAATCTGCAACACACTTCCTAGCTCTTTCATGTTTATCTGTGCAAGTATCAGGTACCACAGAGAACTGATGTTAAAACTCAAAAAAAGAACATATTACAATCATATCACAATTTTTCAAAATTAAAATTCAACTAGGGAGCGTTAAGCTTGTTTCGGATATTTTAAGTCATCTCAGATGCTACAAAAAACACTGATGAGTCAGGTGGTTTAGTCTTTGAGGATCCACAGTACCAATTTCATTGTCTGCTACACATACGTTCATTATTTTGAACATTAACATATAGCCCTTACTATTTTGCTTCATTTTCATTGTTCAGTTATCTTCAAGCTAGAATTTATGATGACATACCAATATGGTTAGGTAGCTAAGTTTCATAATGAGATACTGCAAGAACGGAACCTGAAAAGTCTTATATCTGAAAATGATGTATACCTGTCTCTTTGAACGTAGAGTACGATTGGATGTTTGGCTACTTGTGCTACGCGGAAGGGGCTTTATGTCCTTTTTCTTTATACGTACTCTTATCTTACCATGCTGGACTAGAACTGTCTCATCATCTCCAGGTTCTTCAACCACAGTACCTAACTTATCTCCAAGTCCAGTTACAAGAACTTTTTCACCTGCTTGTGGCGAGTAGTCACTGTCCGGTTCTACCATAGTTACAAGATCATTAGGACAGCAAGCTTTAATAATGTCTGCAACTGCCTCTTCCGTTTTCAGAATTAAGGAATTGTATTGATCAGCTTGAGTGATTTCTAGTTGACTTTCGAACTCAGACACAAATTTCTGCATCATTGATTTAGCAGAGTTTAGATCTTCTTGTACCTTCTGGGTTTCTTTCTTCAGAAGAGCCCTCTCACGTTTTTCAAGATCATGCGACTCATGCTCAAGCTTCAGGATAAGATAGGGGAAAAGGATCAGGAACAAAAACAGACATTACAAGAGTTTAATAACAACAAAAACAAAATTAATAAATGCCATTTTTACTGTGGAAATATATAAAGTGATAATTAAATCAGTTTCGAGGAAGACGAGACATATAACCATCTGACGTGTCTTCTAAAAGAAACCTTGAACAACCACCTAAAAATATAATAGTTCAACCACCAATAAATTCAAGAATAGACAACTGATATTCGATTACACAACAGGACTATCCCCACAATCAATTCTTTCGTTACAGCATTACTTCGACAGGGGTATCAAACAAGGGTATTATGCTCTTCAAGTAAACATAATATTTCTGTAGGACCCTTTTATATGATTACTACATGCTATAGTCACACATGTAACGGTAAAAGTAGGAAGAAGCAATACCTCGCGGTAAAGGTTCAACAAGTCTCTATGAAATGCTGCAGCCTTGGTTGTCTGAAGCTTTAGCTTATTCCTTTCTTCCACAAGGGACTGAAAGAGTGAGCCTTTCCGTTCTACTTCCTGCTTTGGATCTAATTTCTGTGTCCATTTATGTGCATTCTCTAATATTCTTCTATTGAAACCAATGGACTTAGCTACTCTCAATGCATTTGATGAACCGGTACTACCCCAGAGTACTCGAAATGTAGGCTGAAAAGTTTCCATGGAGAACTCCATAGCAGCATTTTGGAATTGAGACTCATTATCCTTCAAGCGACTTAAGTCTCCGTAATGTGTGGACACAACAGCCACATTAATACGATTTTTCATATACTGTAGGATACTGGTAGCAAGTGCAACCCCTTCTGAAGGATCAGTTCCACTACAGATTTCGTCTAGTAGGACAAGCGAATTTTCTGAAATAATGTCAAGTATCTGACGAATCCGTGAGATGTGGCCGCTGAAGGTTGAGAGACTCTGCTCCAAAGACTGCAAATAAAAGTTTGAAACAAAAAAAAAAGTTGAACAGAGAAGCTTTGCAAGAGATCAAGCAAGATTCTTAGAAAAGTGAAACACGCAGGAGTTTTGAAAGTGTGACTCAAACTAAATAATTTATATTAGGTGTTTTAGATATGCTCCGAACAAAGTTAGTAGCATGTTACTTTGGAAGAAATTCGTAACGTAATACCTGGGGATCCCCGATGTCAGCCAAAATAAGATCGAACCAAGGCAACGTAGGGCAATTCTTAGCAGGCAGATACATCCCCGACTTCGACATAAGAGATATTAATCCCAATGTCTTTAACAAAGCTGTCTTTCCTCCTGTGTTTGGACCCGAGATGACGACTACTTTGGCTCTGCTTTCAACTTTAATGTCTACAGGCACAGGGAAAATATTTCCATCGCTTGGGCTGCCTAATACTGAACCGAGAAGTAGCGGGTGCTGCGCAGATTCAATGTCTACAGCTAAAGATTTATGGTCTCCACGTGTTTTAGTGTGTTCTGAAGTTAGGTTGGGATAGACACCATTCATCCATTTTGCATGTGATGCTCTTGCGAAAGCAAAGTCAAGTTCCAGTATTTTATCCAACAAATGGAATATATCACTCTGCGCGTTTGACACTTGAGATGCTAAAATGCTCAAAATTGCCATTTCTTCAGCTTTCTCGGAGTTCACATACCTCACTTCCATGTTATTAAGCTCTACTGCCTCTTTTGGTTCAATGAAGCATGTTGCCCTTGAGCTACTAACGCTTAAAACAACACCACCTGGAAGTAAACTTTTGTGCGTAGCTCTAATAGCTACACACATCCTTGATCTGCGCTGGGTTATCAAAGGCTTATCAATCCCACCAGCCTGAAAAATCCTAGTTGATATTTCCTTCAAAAGAGAATCCAAATTCTCAATGTTTGTCCTCCTTTCAGATCTTATAATCTCCAAATCTTCACTAGCTCTGTCAAGAACCATAGACAAGTTGCAGTCGATACAAAAAACAATCTTCTGCTGCAATGTATCCTTGAAATCACAACCCTGAAGTATATTTACAAGAGGAGTAACCCTACAAATATAAGAGAAGCAAAGGCTACAGACATAAGCTTCTCAAAAGCAATAAGAACACTGGATAACTCTAGATCATGACATTCTGATTCTCTAGTATCGCAACACGGTTCAATCATCTTTACATGGCAGTGACTTAAAAAATAAAAACACTAGTATCTCGTTGGTTAATCCATCACAATTGACTACATAAGAAGCAAATTCTCTCACTGATAAGGGAGGGAGCAAACCACAAATAAGAAGATAAGAAAGGTACCGTTTATCACTGTTGGCAGCTTCTCGAAGTTTCTGAAACGCTGATGAAGCCGCCATTAACGTGTTGCGAACGGCGTAGAGCTCTCTAACGGTAAGCAATTGACCAGCTACAGCACGCTCAACGATATCAGACAAGTCTTGGATATCAGAGAGACCAAATCGCCGAGATTCCATCACCTCCATAGCCGCCAACGCAGCAGCCGTCTCTTCAAGGAGATTCCTGCTCTCCTCCGGCGAATTTCCCACAGGAATCTCTGCGTTTTTGGTGGCGGAAAGGCCCATGGTTGTGGAGGTGAAGGGAGAGAGCTGATTGCAGAGGGCTCGCCACTCGAGGACCTCTAGAGTTTGGCTTTCGATTGACTGCGACGAGGCGGCCCGTGGAATTAAGGGAGAGGTGAAGCGTATACATGACGGTAAGGTGGCGCGTGAAATGAATGGTGAGGCGGCGCGTGAGGATTTGAGAGAAAGAGTATTCATTATAATATTATATTATGCCTGTGGATGAATTATCTATTTTTAAGCTTTGGAGAGCCCCAAAAATCGGAGGAAAAAGATGCAATTGTCTATTAATTTTCTCTTTTTCTTTTTTCCTTCTTTCTAAGTTGGGCCTCGATTAGGCCTGTAGAATCAAAACTAGTTAGGACTTATAGAAGAACCGAACCCAAAAATTGGTATAAGGTCATCTCCATCGGCAGCTTTTTTAGCAAATTTCTTAGCTTGAAAAGATAAAAAAAATAAATCAAAAATGTTAATTAAACTAAGAAATAACGCTCAAAATTTTTTAGATAAGGATTTTGAGAACTGATCCTTAGCTACCACGTGTCACTCAATCGTTTAAGTTCAAGATTAGAGAAAATAAAATAAAAATCTTGCGCGTTTTTTTTTTTTACCTTCTCTCTCGATCCTATGTCTTTCTCGTTATCTCCGCCATGATTTTCGTGTGACTGAAATCTCAACGGATTCACGGATCTCCACTAGTTATCTTTGCTGCAAAAGAGAGGTTTCAGAGCTCTGTGGCAGTGTGTCGGCTTTTGAGAATTCGAGCTCTCTCATCCGTGATCAATCTCCGTGAATCGCCATTTTTTTCATCAGAGTAAGTCTCACCTTTTTTTCTTTCTCAATCTCTTCTTCGCTATTTTTTTCTTGTATGTATCGGTTCTATGGGTTTTCCTGAGCTTAGTTTTATTTTGGTATACAGCTGAGGGATGACATAAGGGAGTTTGTGAAAATCCTTGTGGTTGGTGCGGGTGGATTGGGTTGTGAGCTTCTCAGCTGAGGGATAAACATGAACGAGCTTGAACTGTGTTGTAGATAAACAAACAAAATTTTGTTTGAACCAGTCGTGAACTCTCTGCAGGTATATCCACCCCTGATTCTGCTCACACACTAATCAGTTTCAATAATAAAATATTTCATTACCAAACCATGGTTCGAGTTTGTCTAACTATATTATGTTCCACTATCTTCTCTCATTATTATTTATTGCTAGATGTCAAGTTCTGATTCATCTACTACAGATTTCCTGAGTTCACAATCACTGGGCTGAATATCACTGGATATGCCATAGGTAGATTTCTTCATATGAAAACAAATGTGATTTCTATAAACATTTCGATTTTCTCCTTGACTGTCTGTTTGTTTCTCAAATAACTATCTATTCTTGTCATGTGTTTTGACACAGCGCTATGTGGTGTCGTTATGTACAGTTACGTAGAAGTAAGGGATGTCAAGGCGTTTCAACCAATTCCTGACAGTCTTCCAGATAGAATCAATAAGGTCAGTAACTGATCTCTCTAGCAGGTAGAGGTTATGTTCCTGGTTGATCTCAGGCTTGTTTTAGGTTCTCGCTAATCCATAAAAAATGTATCTATAACTATAAGCCGTCTTAGAAATCTTGTTTTAGTTTGTGTTATGTTCTTGTTTCAGTTTGAGTTTGGTTTGAGTTCTTCTTTGAGTTTGAGTTTGGTTTTTGTTTCAGTTTGCAGGCTTGTTTACTACTGGGGTTTTAAGTGAGGATTTGATATCTTTTGGTAACGAGAGTCAGCTTTCTCCGCAACGTGCTGGTTTTGGATGTGAGAATGTGGAAGCTGGCGATCTTTTTAGAAAAGCCAACGTGCTGATGGTATAATGGGGTTGGGTCGTGGTAAGCTTAGTGTTGTTGGTCAGCTTGTTGATAAGGGTGTTATCGAGGGTATAATGGGGTTGGGTCGTGGTAAGCTTAGTGTTGTTGGTCAGCTTGTTTATAAGGGTGTTATCGAGGATACTTTTTCGTTGTGTAATTGTGTTATGGAGGCATGGAAGTTGGGGTGGTGCTATGGTACCATTGGAGGACAAACCTCAAATAACAATGGTAAGTGAAGTTTTACTCAAGTTTTTTCAATCATGTTTTGCTTGTAAAACAAGTTGTTTTTTTTTTTTTTGAAATGTAATGTAAGAAACTTGTTAAGAAACTTACCATTGGAGGGATAAATTTTACAAAATTTTTAGTAAGCAAATTTGTATTTTTTGGTAATTAAAATATTCTAACAAACTTGCTAACAAACTTACCGATGGAGATGCCCTAAAGATGCAATTGTTTATAAATTACGAGGTAAAGAGTTGTGAATTATGAGAAGAACTAGAAGTGAGAAAAGTTGTAGTATAGAGAAAACTACAGTACTATCTATTGCGTAGAAACATTATTATTACTTGGTGAGTATCCGTCCTATGCGCAGGATTGTGATATATATTTTTTAAAAACTTGTAATATTTAGTTTAGATATATGAATATTAGTAAATTTAGTTTTTTTAAAAGTAAAATGTCTAAATATTTTATTGTATTATAATTCATAACATATTTTATTGCATTTCATTGTTGCCTATTTGAGTGGAAATTTGTTATTTTATGATTATTAATCACTACCAGATTTTCCAAATGGGTTGATGATTAACTTTTTAATAATCATTGAAATAAAATAACATAATAATTCCCTGTATTATTGATGTTCATATATTTTACCCTGTTTTCCCTTAGTATATTCACATCTTTTGCATCTTTTGCTATCCATTTTCACCATTATTGCATAGCTTTAGGACTAATCATGCATTAGAGTATAGTTGCATTGCATTTGCATCTTTTCATGCATAAACAGGTGATTTTGGAGCTTAAGGAGCATGGAAGCAATGTTGAGGAAGGAGTGAAGCAATCATGAAGGGAAAGCAAGAGAGTTAAGGCTGAAATAACAAGGTCCGGAGTCCAACTCGACCGCACACTCGACCAGACACTCGACCGTGTGCTGAGGAGGACTCGACCGAGTGGACAATGCACGAGAGAAGCCAGCTCGACCTGCCACTCGACCGAGCACAGGTCGAGTTGACCGAGCCGTTGACTATTTTGTCTTTTAGCATTTTTAGGGCTTCCACTCCCCTCCTATATAAAGCCTTGTACCTGCAGCCACAAAAAGGGTCAGCTTTTTAGATATTCTCTAAACCTAGTATTTACCTTTTTGGGATTTATTCCTTTTGCTTTTTATTCCTAAGATCTTGTACTTGAAAAAGACTAAATTTCTCATTATTGTTAGTTTAATAACTTTCTTAATATTGAGAATTTAAGTTTCATTTCTTTTTCAATATTGTAGATCTTTGTTTTATCTATCTAATGATGCAAGTTTCAATCTTTTCTGGGTTTATGATTTTGATGTTTATCATGTGTTCTTGTGAGTAGTAGTTTAGGATCTTGAGGATGGGTTAGGCTGGGCTGTGAATGAGGTTTGTTTGGCTTGATCAAGCTTGATTGTTGTAGATCTCTTCTAGGGTAGATGTTCTTAATGCTGATCCTATATCTGAGAGGGTAGGATCTGATTTCAAGCATCTTAGCATCACACCAATGTTTAAGAGGCATAGATAAGGCTAGATCTAGAGCTTACCATCTTGCTTGCTAAGAGATTAGAAGTTTTGTTTGGTATGAGACATATTTCTTACTGCCTGCTTGTGTAGATTCTTTACTATGTGAGAGCAAGTCTAGAAATGCATAGGTTTGATTGTTTCTTGACCATGAGAGTGGGAGAAACTTGTCTTGGATTCATATGTCTAGAGATTAGCTCATGTTGTTTGAGATTTGTTGATCAAGTTAGATAGCCTCAATCATTAGTCCAGCCCATGAATCCCTCCTCAAGTCCTTCTTTGTTTATTGATTTTACAGTCTTAATCCTGTTGCTTGATTGTAGTTTGATCTGTCTTTGCATTACTCTGTTTTTTGCATTGCTCTGTTTCTGCGTTTAGTCTAGCTCGACCACTCACTCGACCTACACTCGGTCGAGTGCTGGCTCGAGTTCATCCCAGAACTGCTATTTATGATTTGTGATTGTCTTGTTTCATTCCTGTTCCATTTCTGCTGCATTCATTTAGTGTCCTGTTCATTATTGTCTTGCATTTGTTCTTTATCTTAGTTTCTGTTTCTTGGTTGCATCATTACTGTCTTAATCATTCTATTTCATTTGCATTTAGTTCTTAGTTCATTTAGTTTACCTTCTGCTTTACACTTTCATCATAGGATTGTTTAGTGGCAACATCCTTTTCATCTGGCTTAAATTAGATCTTTATGCATATCTTAACTGTTTTCAACCACTCAAATTGGATTGATACCCTTATACTGCATGGGGAATTGAAACACCTTACCCATCATTGCATACATTCATCATCATCCATTCCATCTTTCACCTCATCCACACAAAATATCTTGTTTCAATTTGGCGCCGTTGCCTATTTGAGTGTGTTTTTGTGACAATTAGGATCCATAAAAGTCTAAGATTAAGTTCGTTTATCCACTTGTTCACTACTGATCTTTTTTCTTCTGCTTGTTTGTGCTTGAGTTTCAGTACTAGCTCGACCACCAACTCGACCACCACTCGACCGAGTGTGTGCTCGAGCACTTGATCGAGTCGAAGCCGGATACAAATAGACATCAGTTCCAGTTGACCACCCACTCGAGCCTGTGCTCGACCGAGTGCCTGTTCGAGTCAGTCATCATGTTTCACAACAGTATGTTCCATTCTGTACCATGGCAACATCAACCAGGATTCCAGGCTCAATGGTGTCACCCTCCAGTGTTTCAACTTCACAAGCCAAGAACATGACTTAAGAGCTATGATGACAGCAACTTTTACTTGGGCAAGCAATGGGCAGATTGAGGTAGCAGCAGTTTTTGAGCTGAACCAAACGTTGAATTCCTATTCTTATGACCTAAACTCAAGTCAAGTACATGGAAGCTCCATTGATTCACTTCAGCTCCTACGCCAAACCAACTTCTTGAAGAACCTATTCCAAACCCAAGGGAGTTTACAGCTAAAGCTCTTAATCTCTATGAAGATGCTGTCACTGAGGACAGTGAGATTCAAGGTGGGGAGGATTGGTCATTTATTGAAGCCCAGGGTGAAGCTTGTGCACAGCAGACTGAATCCGTCAAAGCACTCGACCAAGTGCTCGAACCAGCACTCGACCGAGTGCCTGATCAGTGGTCGATCGAGCCAAGGATACAGAAGTTCAAGCCTGCTAAGTACATTCCTCCAGCTTACAAACCACCTCTACCATTCCCAGGACGTTTCAAGGCACAGAAGATAAGGAACTCAGGGAAATTATTGAGAAAGGGAAAAGTTGGCTTTGCAACAAGAGAAGGAGTTAGCTTTACAACAACAAGAAGTCATTGAGAAGGAAGAAGTGATGGCTTTGAAGGAAGAAGTTGTGATTGAAAGAAAGGAAGTAATGGTACAACGGAGGTTGTCATTGAGGAAGGAGGAGTAATGGCTATCAAGAGATTACCATTGCTTACAAGGAAGAGGAGAGGGGCGACTTGAGCAAATTTGTTCGAATCCTTCCTACAAGGACATGCTGCTTGAATTATCCAAGATGAAAGCTCAGGAACAAGACATGAAGGACTTAAGAGAGATTGGGGAAGCTGTTATACCAACAAAACTTGAAGACCCTGGATCATTTGATCTACCTTGCTCCATTAGTTACATGCACTTCAACAAATGCTTGTGTGATATGGGAGCTTCAGTGAGCTTAATGCCATACTCAGTGGCTGAGAAGTTGGGATATGAATATTTTAAGCCTTGCAACCTCTATATTGGCATGGCAGATGGATCCAAGAGGGATGTGCTTGGGATAATTGAAAACTTTCCAGTAAAGATAGGAAAGGCAAGAATCCCAACTGACTTTGTGATCATGAACATGGACCAAGAGCCAGAAGATCCTCTCATCTTGGGAAGACCATTCTTAGCCACAGCTGGAGCTGTAATTGATGTTAAGATGGGAACCATCAAGCTCCACCTTGCTAAAGACTTCACTATGAAGTTTGACATCAATAATACTACTCATCAGCCTACTATTGAAGGTCAGCACTTTATAATAGGTAAAAAGGCTAGTTGTGAAGTTTTTGAGGAAGGAGGGAATCCTAGGATTAAATGTTCAGCCCAAGCTAAGACTGTCCAAGAACTAAAGGGTCAGTTCAAGTGCTAGCTGGTTTAGTGAAGGAACTTCAAGCTCAGCTCAACAAGAGGTCTTTGAAGAAGGCAAGACCAAGACTCAAGTTTAAGAAGAAACATGGTTCAAGTGTCAAGGAAGTAGTGATCAAGAAGGAACACCAAGGTTATCAAGTAGAACCAGGGATTTCATCACCTCCTTGGTCTCCAAATCAAGCTTGAAGAGCTAGAAGAAGTCAAGCTTAGTGACTTTAAACAAGCTCACTAGGGAGGAAGTCCCTAAGGTATCATTGTACATATGCTTTATTTTCCTTGTAGTTTTGATATTTTTGTTTTATGTTTGTGTTGGGCAGGCTGTTTAATGAGAGTGTAGATGGGTTTGGAGAGAATTGGACTTGGAAAAATAGACTCGCAAGCCAGCTCGACCCCCCCACTCGGACATGCACTCGACCGAGTCACGGTCGATCGCCATCGTCGAGCTGCCCCAATCCCCTCTCCAAGTCACCAACAAGACCCCAGCTACACCTTTGATAGCATGCAGGAGGATGTGGATAGTTTCTTCTACAATCCTTGAGGTAACACTATCACCTTTCCATTGTAAATACCATTTGCATTTCATATTGTGTGTTTTGTTTTAAGTCTTGAATCCTCAAACAAATTTCTTTCACACAGGGACTGTGTGATTTAAGTTTGGGGAGGGTTTGAGATAGCATTTGACATTGTGTTTTGTTTTCTTATTTCAAATTTTTAGCATCATCATGTTAATATTTGCATAGCATCTAAGGCATAGAAAAACCCTAAAAATTTGAAAATTTTTGCAAAAATCTTTATAAAAAAAGAGTGTTCATGTAGTTTGCCTTGCATATTCAAGTATTTTGTTTATCATATAGGACTGCTTGCATTAGGGATCTATGATGAGTATTTCCTTGTTAGCTTGCTCATTCACTAGACTAGGATCAATGCCCAAGTTAATAGTACTTTGATGCTAGTTGAGTGGTTAGAAGCATAAGATTGAACCAAGCATTGAATTCCTGCATTGCATTTGGTCTAAATTGAAGCATGTTGTGATTTGATGCCATTTCCTATCTATAAGAACCTAATATTGACTTTCAATTATCAATGTGTGCATTGCTCAAAATGATACCATATACATATTTGGATCATCTTTCTCCTTTTTACCACTCTTGTTGATCCAAGTAGCTGATTTCCTCATTAAGAATCAGTTTCCCCTACCCTTAACCAACCCTTCTTTCAAGCCATGTTTATTCTTGAGTGTGTGAGGCCTATTTTTAGGATTGAGCTTGGTAGAAAGTGTTAGGTTTGAACTGACAAGAGTAAAGCCTTGTGTAGTTCTAGTTTGCATTTTTCAAACTAGATAGGACTAGGTGGTTCATTTGTTGGGTTTGGAAGTTAAAGAAAGAAAGAAAGAAAAGAAAAAAAAAGGAGAAAAAGAAAGAAAAAGGGTAGAGTCTTTAAGAGGAGATTGTGTTTAAGCAAGTCTAGTGAAAGGATGGGAAGCAAAAAAATGTTGAAGATGGTTCTAGTTAAAGAAAAGAAAAGAAAGAAAAGAAAAGTCTAGCAAAAAGCTTGTATGTCTTAAGAATAAGAAGAAAAGAGAACCATAGCAAATAAGTAAGAATCCCCCATCCCACTAGAAAGATCAAATAAGAAACCTCTCCTAAGACTTGAAAATCAAAAGAGAAAAGGGTGAAAGAGAAAAGAAGAAGTTAAAGGGTAGCACTAGGATCATTTGGGTTTAGATTGCTAGGATAAACACTTTGGGTACCTTTGGGTAGACAAGGTTTTATTCTTGTATGTGTCTACGTGTTCTTACCTTTAGCATTCTTCTAAAGCTCAATCCATTTTATGAGAGAACCTTGATATTGATAAGCCCCACTCTAAAAAGAGACCATCATTGTCTCAAAGCCTTTACCTCCAAGCCAAATGAGTTTAAGCATTGCATAGAATTGATTCATGTTCTTGATTAATGAATGTTAAAGGAAATGGTTGATTTGAATGCATGTGGATATCTAAGGCTCAAATCAGTAAAGGTTGTGACATGCTTGTCTAAAGTCTTTAAGTACAGCTCATTCAACTTGCATCATAGTACTAGTAACTTGGACATTGATTCTAGATGGTCTGTTTGCAAGCTTTAGGAGCTGAGATCCCACTTTCAAACCTCACCTACATTCTTATGTCTTGCTTATTTGCTTGAGGGCAAGCAAAGACTAAGTTTGGGGGTGTTGATGTTCATATATTTTACCCTGTTTTCCCTTAGTATATTCACATCTTTTGCATCTTTTGCTATCCATTTTCACCATTATTGCATAGCTTTAGGACTAATCATGCATTAGAGTTTAGTTGCATTGCATTTGCATCTTTTCATGCATAAACAGGTGATTTTGGAGCTTAAGGAGCATGGAAGCAATGTTGAGGAAGGAGTGAAGCAATCATGAAGGGAAAGCAAGAGAGTTAAGGCTGAAATAACAAGGTCCGGAGTCCAACTCGACCGCACACTCGACCAGACACTCGACCGTGTGCTGAGGAGGACTCGACCGAGTGGACAATGCACGAGAGAAGCCAGCTCGACCTGCCACTCGACCGAGCACAGGTCGAGTTGACCGAGCCGTTGACTATTTTGTCTTTTAGCATTTTTAGGGCTTCCACTCCCCTCCTATATAAAGCCTTGTACCTGCAGCCACAAAAAAGGGTCAGCTTTTTAGATATTCTCTAAACCTAGTATTTACCTTTTTGGGATTTATTCCTTTTGCTTTTTATATTCCTAAGATCTTGTACTTGAAAAAGACTAAATTTCTCATTATTGTTAGTTTAATAACTTTCTTAATATTGAGAATTTAAGTTTCATTTCTTTTTCAATATTGTAGATCTTTGTTTTATCTATCTAATGATGCAAGTTTCAATCTTTTCTGGGTTTATGATTTTGATGTTTATCATGTGTTCTTGTGAGTAGTAGTTTAGGATCTTGAGGATGGGTTAGGCTGGGCTGTGAATGAGGTTTGTTTGGCTTGATCAAGCTTGATTGTTGTAGATCTCTTCTAGGGTAGATGTTCTTAATGCTGATCCTATATCTGAGAAGGTAGGATCTGATTTCAAGCATCTTAGCATCACACCAATGTTTAAGAGGCATAGATAAGGCTAGATCTAGAGCTTACCATCTTGCTTGCTAAGAGATTAGAGTTTTGTTTGGTATGAGACATATTTCTTACTGCCTGCTTGTGTAGATTCTTTACTATGTGAGAGCAAGTCTAGAAATGCATAGGTTTGATTGTTTCTTGACCATGAGAGTGGGAGAAACTTGTCTTGGATTCATATGTCTAGAGATTAGCTCATGTTGTTTGAGATTTGTTGATCAAGTTAGATAGCCTCAATCATTAGTCCAGCCCATGAATCCCTCCTCAAGTCCTTTTGTTTATTGATTTTTCAGTCTTAATCCTGTTGCTTGATTGTAGTTTGATCTGTCTTTGCATTACTCTGTTTTTATTGCATTGCTCTGTTTCTGCGTTTAGTCTAGCTCGACCACTCACTCGACCTACACTCGGTCGAGTGCTGGCTCAGTTCATCCCCAGAACTCTGCTATTTATGATTTGTGATTGTCTTGTTTCATTCCTGTTCCATTTCTGCTGCATCCATTTAGTGACCTGTTCATTATTGTCTTGCATTTGTTCTTTATCTTAGTTTATGTTTCTGTTGATTGCATCATTACTGTCTTAATCATTCTATTTCATTTGCATTTAGTTCTTAGTTCATTTAGTTTACCTTCTGCACTTTTCACTTTCACCATAGGATTGTTTAGTGGCAACATCCTTTTCATCTGGCTTAAATTAGATCTTTATGCATATCTTAACTGTTTACAACCACTCAAATTGGATTGATACCCCTTATACTGCAACTGCATAAGGGGAATTGAAACACCTTACCCATCATTGCATACATTCATCATCATCTATTCCATCTTGACTCATCCAACCATAAATACCTAGTTTCAATTTGGCGCCGTTGCCTATTTGAGTGTGTTTTTGTGACAATTAGGATCCATAAAAGTCTAAGATTAAGTTCGTTTATCCACTTGTTCATTACTGATCTTGTTTATTCTTCTGCTTGTTTGTGCTTGAGTTTGAGGTACTAGCTCGACACCAACTCGACCACCACTCGACAAGTGTGTGCTCAGCACTGATCGAGTCGAAGCCGGATCAAAGTAGACATCAGTTCAGTCGACTCGACCACCCACTCGAGCCTTATTTCGACCAGTGCTGTCAGAGTCGTACTCGACACTCTGTTGATGCAAACAAGGTCAAGGGTCCTCACAATCTTCAGAGACTCATTGATCACATCAACAAACCACCAAGGGACCTGAGACAGCAGAGAAACAAGGATCCATCAGAGCAAGAAGCAACAAGTTCTAATGGAGAATCAAGCTCAACAACCTCCAGAGCAAGAAACATTGGTCTGGAGATGCACCAAACACACATAACAGAGAGCTGGTATTGTGCCTCTACTGTTGCCAACAACAACTTTGAGATCAAAAGTGGATTGATCTCAATGATTCAGGCCAACAAGTTCCATGGGTTGCCAATGGAAGATCCTACTAGACCACCTTGATGAATTTGATAGGATATGTGGTCTTACTAAGATCAATGGGGTCAGTGAGGATGGCTTCAAGTTAAGGCTATTTCCATTCTCACTTGGAGATAAGGCTCACCTTTGGGAGAAGACTCTTCCTCTGGAGCAATAACCACATGGGATGCTTGCAAGAAGGCTTTCTTGGCCAAATTCTTTTCAATGCTAGAACTGCTAGATTGAGAAATGAAATCTCTGGTTTGCTCAAAGGAATAATGAGAGTTTTTGTGAAGCTTGGGAAAGGTTTAAAGGATTCCAGACTCAGTGTGCTCACCATGGCTTCAGCAATGAGTCCCTTTTAAGCACTTTGTATAGAGGGTGCTTCCAAGATCAGAATGCTTCTTGACACAGCTTCAAATGGAAACTTCCTCAACAAAAATGTTGAAGAAGGATGGGAGTTGGTTGAAAATCTTGCTCAATCAGATGGCAACTACAATGAGGACTATGACAGAACCATAAGGTCATCCTCCACTGATCAAGAGGAAAAGTACAAGAGGGATTTGAAGATGGTCAATGAGAAGCTGGACAAGATTCTTCTTAGCCAGCAAAAGTCCATTCACTTCATTGGAGAGGAAGAGGCTCCAGTTCGAAGGGGAGACTGAGTTTGCTGAGTTGTGCTACATGCAAAACCAAGGAGGATTCAAAGGCTACAACCAAGGAGGTTTCAAACACAACAATCTCTCATATAGGAGTACCAATGTGGCCAACCCTCAAGACCAAGTTTATCCACCTCAACAGCCTCCACAGCAACAAAGCTACATCCCTAAACAACAACATCAAGTGTTCCAGCCTCCATTGTGTCCCCCACCAGGGTTTCAGACTAACCAGGCCAGGAACAAGACTTAAGGGCAATGATGCAACAGTTGTTGATTGGGCAAACACAAGGAAAGATTGAGGAGGCCAAACAGTTTGCTGAGTTGAATCAAAGACTCACTTCACAGTACAATGATCTAAACATGAAGTTTGAGGGTCTTAACTCAAGAGTGAAGTATATGGAGAGTAACATTGCCTCTACTTCAGCCCCAAACCTGCCAACTCCCTGGAAAAGCTGTCCAAAATCCAAGGGAGTTCACAGCCAAAGGCCATTCAAGTTCATGAGAAAGAAGTCACTGAGGACAGTGAAGTCCAAGTTTGGGGGAATTTATCAGTTACTGAAGCCCCAAGTGATGTTTTGCAAAGCAAGCTGGAGTGCGACATTGCACTCGACCAGGTACTCGAACAGCCACTCGACCGAGTGCATGCTCGAGTTGTTGATCGAGTTGAAGATACAGAAGCTATTAAGCCTGCTAGATACATTCCTCCCTGTTTACAAACCGCCTCTACCATTCCCAGGACGTTTCAAGGCACAAAAGATAAGGGCGAGGGGAAATTATTGAGAAAAAGAAAAGATGGCTTTGCAACAAGAGGACGTTAAGGTCTTGAAGGAAGTAATGGCTATACAAGAGATTACCATTGCTTACAAGGAAAGAGGAGAGAGGGCCGACTTGAGCAAATTCGTTCAGAATCCTTCCTACAAGGACATGCTGCTTGAATTATCCAAGATGAAAGCTCAGGAGCAAGACATGAAGGACTTAAGAGAGATTGGGGAAGCTGTTATACCAACAAAACTTGAAGACCCTGGATCATTTGATCTACCTTGCTCCATTAGCTACATGCACTTCAAAAAATGCTTGTGTGATGGGAGCTTCATGAGCCTAATGCCATACTCAGGCTGAAAAGTTGGGGTATGAATACTTTAAGCCTTGCAATCTCTATATTGGCATGGCAGATGGATCCAAGAGGGATGTGCTTGGGATAATTGAAAACTTTCCAGTAAAGATAGGAAAGGCAAGAATCCCAACTGATTTTGTGATCATGAACATGGACCAAGAGCCAGAAGATCCTCTCATCTTGGGGAGACCATTCTTAGCCACAGTTGGGGCTGTAATAGATGTTAAGATGGGAACCATCAAACTTCATCTTGCTAAAGACTTCACTATGAAGTTTGACATCAAGAATGCTAATCATCAGCCTACTATTGAAGGTCAACACTTTATGATAGGGAAAAAGGCTAGTTGTGAAGTTTTTGAGGAAGGAGGGAACCCTAGGATTAAAGGTTCAGCCCAAGCTAAGACTGTCCAAGAACTAAAGGGGTCAGTTCAAGTGCTAGCTGGTTTAGTGAAGGAACTTCAAGTTCAGCTCAACAAGAAGTCTTGGAAGAAGACAAGACCAAGACTCAAGTTTAAGAAGAAACATGGTTCAAGTGCTAAGGAAGTAGTGATCAAGAAGGAACACAGGGGTTATCAAGTAGAACCAGGGGGGATTTCATCACCTCCTTGGTCTCCAAATCAAGCTTGAAGAGCTAGAAGAAGTCAAGCTTAGTGACTTTAAACAAGCTCACTAGGGAGGAAGTCCCTAAGGTATCATTGTACATATGCTTTATTTTCCTTGTAGTTTTAATATTTTTGTTTTATGTTTGTGTTGGGCAGGCTGTTTAATGAGAGTGTAGATGGGTTTGGAGAGAATTGGACTTGGAAAAATAGACTCGCAAGCCAGCTCGACCCCCCCACTCGGACATGCACTCGACCGAGTCACGGTCGATCGCCATCGTCGAGCTGCCCCAATCCCCCCTCTCCAAATCACCAACAAGACCCCAGCTACACCTTTGATAGCATGCAGGAGGATGTGGATAGTTTCTTCTACAATCCTTGAGGTAACACTATCACCTTTCCATTGTAAATACCATTTGCATTTCATATTGTGTGTTTTGTTTTAAGTCTTGAATCCTCAAACAAATTTCTTTCACACAAGGGACTGTGTGATTTAAGTTTGGGGGAGGGTTTGAGATAGCATTTGACATTGTGTTTTGTTTTCTTATTTCAAATTTTTAGCATCATCATGTTAATATTTGCATAGCATCTAAGGCATAGAAAAACCCTAAAAATTTGAAAATTTTTGCAAAAATCTATAAAAAAAGAGTGTTCATGTAGTTTGCTTTGCATATTCAAGTATTTTGTTTATCATATAGGACTGCTTGCATTAGGGATCTATGATGAGTATTTCCTTGTTAGCTTGCTCATTCACTAGACTAGGATCAATGCCCAAGTTAATAGTACTTTGATGCTAGTTGAGTGGTTAGAAGCATAAGATTGAACCAAGCATTGAATTCCTGCATTGCATTTAGTCTAAATGGAAGCATGTTGTGATTTGATGCCATTTCCTATCTATAAGAACTTAATATTGACTTTCAATTATCAATGTGTGCATTGCTTTAAACTCATGGATACCATATACATATTTGGATCATCTTTCTCCTTTTTACCACTCTTGTTGATCCAAGTAGCTGATTTCCTCATTAAGAATCAGTTTCCCCTACCCTTAACCAACCCTTCTTTCAAGCCATGTTTATTCTTGAGTGTGTGAGGCCTATTTTTAGGATTGAGCTTGGTAGAAAGTGTTAGGTTTGAACTGACAAGAGTAAAGCCTTGTGTAGTTCTAGTTTGTATTTTTCAAACTAGATAGGACTAGGTGGTTCATTTGTTGGGTTTGGGACTTGGAAGTTAAAGAAAGAAAAGAAAAGAAAAGAAAAGAAAAAAAAAAAAAGGAAAAAAAAGAAAGAAAAAGGGTAGAGTCTTTAAGAGGAAATTGTGTTTAAGCAAGGTCTAGTGAAAGGATGGGAAGCAAAAAAATGTTGAAGATGGTTCTAGTTAAAGACAAGAAAAGTCTAGCAAAAAGCTTGTATGTCTTAAGAATAAGAAGAAAAGAGAACCATAGCAAATAAGTAAGAATCCCCCATCCCACTAGAAAGATCAAATAAGAAACCTCTCCTAAGACTTGAAAATCAAAAGAGAAAAGGGTGAAAGAGAAAATAAGAAGTTAAAGGGTAGCACTAGGATCATTTGGGTTTAGATTGCTAGGATAAACACTTTGGGTACCTTTGGGTAGACAAGGTTTTATTCTTGTATGTGTCTAGGTGTTCTTACTTTTAGCATTCTTCTAAAGCTCAATCCATTTTTTATGAGAGAACCTTGATATTGATAAGCCCCACTCTTAAAAGAGACTATCATTGTCTCAAAGCCTTTACCTCCAAGCCAAATGAGTTTAAGCATTGCATAGAATTGATTCATGTTCTTGATTAATGAATGTTAAAGGAAATGGTTGATTTGAATGCATGTGGATATCTAAGGCTCAAATCAGTAAAGGTTGTGACATGCTTGTCTAAAATCTTTAAGTACAGCTCATTCAACTTGCATCATAGTACTAGTAACTTGGACATTGATTCTAGATGGTCTGTTTGCAAGCTTTAGGAGCTGAGATCCCACTTTCAAACCTCACCTACATTCTTATGTCTTGCTTATTTGCTTGAGGGCAAGCAAAGACTAAGTTTGGGGGTGTTGATGTTCATATATTTTACCCTGTTTTCCCTTAGTATATTCACATCTTTTGCATCTTTTGCTATCCATTTTCACCATTATTGCATAGCTTTAGGACTAATCATGCATTAGAGTTTAGTTGCATTGCATTTGCATCTTTTCATGCATAAACAGGTGATTTTGGAGCTTAAGGAGCATGGAAGCAATGTTGAGGAAGGAGTGAAGCAATCATGAAGGGAAAGCAAGAGAGTTAAGGCTGAAATAACAAGGTCCGGAGTCCAACTCGACCGCACACTCGACCAGACACTCGATCGTGTGCTGAGGAGGACTCGACCGAGTGGACAATGCACGAGAGAAGCCAGCTCGACCTGCCACTCGACCGAGCACAGGTCGAGTTGACCGAGCCGTTGACTATTTTGTCTTTTAGCATTTTTAGGGCTTCCACTCCCCTCCTATATAAAGCCTTGTACCTGCAGCCACAAAAAAAGAGTCAGCTTAAGAGTCAGCTTTTTAGATATTCTCTAAACCTAGTATTTACCTTTTTGGGATTTATTTCTTTTGCTTTTTATTCCTAAGATCTTGTACTTGAAAAAGACTAAATTTCTCATTATTGTTAGTTTAATAACTTTCTTAATATTGAGAATTTAAGTTTCATTTCTTTTTCAATATTGTAGATCTTTGTTTTATCTATCTAATGATGCAAGTTTCAATCTTTTCTGGGTTTATGATTTTGATGTTTATCATGTGTTCTTGTGAGTAGTAGTTTAGGATCTTGAGGATGGGTTAGGCTGGGCTGTGAATGAGGTTTGTTTGGCTTGATCAAGCTTGATTGTTGTAGATCTCTTCTAGGGTAGATGTTCTTAATGCTGATCCTATATCTGAGAAGGTAGGATCTGATTTCAAGCATCTTAGCATCACACCAATGTTTAAGAGGCATAGATAAGGCTAGATCTAGAGCTTACCATCTTGCTTGCTAAGAGATTAGAAGTTTTGTTTGGTATGAGACATATTTCTTACTGCCTGCTTGTGTAGATTCTTTACTATGTGAGAGCAAGTCTAGAAATGCATAGGTTTGATTGTTTCTTGACCATGAGAGTGGGAGAAACTTGTCTTGGATTCATATGTCTAGAGATTAGCTCATGTTGTTTGAGATTTGTTGATCAAGTTAGATAGCCTCAATCATTAGTCCAGCCCATGAATCCCTCCTCAAGTCCTTCTTTGTTTATTGATTTTTCAGTCTTAATCCTGTTGCTTGATTGTAGTTTGATCTGTCTTTGCATTACTCTGTTTTTATTGCATTGCTCTGTTTCTGCGTTTAGTCTAGCTCGACCACTCACTCGACCTACACTCGGTCGAGTGCTGGCTCGAGTTCATCCCCAGAACTCTGCTATTTATGATTTGTGATTGTCTTGTTTCATTCCTGTTCCATTTCTGCTGCATCCATTTAGTGACCTGTTCATTATTGTCTTGCATTTGTTCTTTATCTTAGTTTATGTTTCTGTTGATTGCATCATTACTGTCTTAATCATTCTATTTCATTTGCATTTAGTTCTTAGTTCATTTAGTTTACCTTCTGCACTTTTCACTTTCACCATAGGATTGTTTAGTGGCAACATCCTTTTCATCTGGCTTAAATTAGATCTTTATGCATATCTTAACTGTTTACAACCACTCAAATTGGATTGATACCCCTTATACTGCAACTGCATAAGGGGAATTGAAACACCTTACCCATCATTGCATACATTCATCATCATCTATTCCATCTTTAACCTTTCCACCAAAAAAACCTTGTTTCATCTGCTGCTACTGTTGACTTTAGCTACCCATGGCTTCCCCCACTTTGTTCACGGTGTAGTAAGTGGGGTCACACTGAGGAGGTCTGTGTGATGAAACAAGGGTCCCCTGCTCTTGGCACTGATACTGCAGTTGAAGTTGAGGAAGGTGAGTTGCTCACTGGCATGGCTCTGCCTGTTGCCTCTGTTCCGCCCCCCCCCCTGTCGCAAATTCACCGATCAAAACAAGTGCCCCGGTGTCTGATGACCCTGATAAGGAAGGATTGTAATGACCCTCACAAAGGGTAAAAATCCCAAAATAAAAATTCAAGGAAATGACTCGGGAAGGACTTCAATAGGAAGAAGATGTAAAATAAAGAAGAACGATCAAAAGATGTCCAAGAAAATATTCGTGAGTCGGAAGATGGCAGAGCCAAAACTGGAGTGACCGGTGATGAGATCGAGGCCTTAAGATTGATAAAAAATTAATGGTTTATGCGGAAACGGCATCCGCGGGAAGAGTCGGGTGAGGACCGAGGACGAATACCGAGACGTCCAAGTGATTTTCGGGTAATGTCCGGGAAGAGGTCAAGATGACCGAGGAAAAATTAAGAAGTCCGGGGATGGTCGAAGAAATGCCGAGAGACGAGTTTGGCCGAGAGAAAAAAAATTAAGATTTTTATTTTCTCAAAAATCTGACCAATCAGAAGCCATGCATGCTCATGCACTAATAAAATAATTTACATGCACTAATAGAGTGGAGTTAGTGGGATTATTGGCGATCAACGATTGGGGAGTGTTAATCACGCTCAACATGCAAAGAAGGAGCTCGTCATTTGTCAAAACGCACTATGGAAGAAGAAGAAGAGTTCGAGCTTATAAATAGGGGGTGTGAGACTTCATTTCTCATTTTCTCATTTTTGCTCTCAAACACTAAAACACTGAAGTCTTGTTTTTCTCTCAAAGTCGAGAGAGACCGAGAGAGTTTGTTGAGAAAGACTGAGAGAGATTGTCGAGAGGGAGATCGAGAGAGATCGGGAAGGAGATCGTCGACGCTAAGACGAAAGAAGACCGAGAAAAGAAGGAGTTTACTTTTGAAGGCTTCATCGACAAAGAACCGTTGTTAGTGTCGAAGAGTTCACCTATAAAATACGGTGATAGTGTCGAGGGAAGACCACGGCTGTGTCGAGGAAGAAAGATCGAGAGAAGAAGCGGTTTGCGATCGAGAGAGAACCAAGAAGCGGGAAGCTGTTTGTCGCGAAGATTTTCTGATCGAGTGGTGCGGTGAAGTCCGGTAATCATCGACGCGTGAAAAGGTGAGTTCTGCGGTATTTCAGGTAGAGTAGATTCGTGTAGAATCAGTTGAAAAGGTTGCATGCGAATTTGATAGGATTATTTTGTTCATGCATGATTATTTTGGGTTGAAGTTTATTTTGCATGTTATTGCATAATATCGTTGGAGGTTAGTGACATGCATAATTTGGATTTAAGGATTTAAAATGGTTAAATCGATTTTGGTTGCATGCGTATTAGAACTTGTTGCATTAATTTTGCTTAAGTTGCTTAATTTGGTTGCATGCTTGTAGAATGATCATAAGTTGCATGATTTGTAATTCTTGCTTCTTGTTGATTATTGCATGTCGTATTCTTGCTTGATTTCATGCTTGATGCTTGAGTTATAATTGCAGGAATTATTGTGTGTTTTATTTTAGCTAGTCTCTTGAATTTGTTTCTCGAGTCTTAGCTAGAATAGTAAAGTCGATCTTCTGTTCCAAAAGCGGTTATCACGCGTGAGTTCCCGACGACCACTCACGCGGAACACTGTCACGGCTAGCTAGCTACTAGCGTGACCGCTACATGATGATGTAGCATATTTGCGGATTCATGTTGGTGACCTTTGTGGTCTCAACATGTGGGAAATGGTATGGAACGGAACAGATTATCGAGGGCCCTTAGGTGAAAAGAGTATAGAGTATTTCAAGCGATCCTTGTACTATTCTAGACATCTTGGTGTGTTTTTTAAGTGAAGGAGTCTAGGGTAATTTAAGTGTCCCTTTTTTATTCTAGTCGTCCTTGCGAGTCGAGTAGAGCTAAGAGTCTAAAGTTTCTTTAGTCGTCTTTCTCTGTGAGTAGCGAGTTTAGATCGTTCGAGTTGATTTGTAGTGATCTAACCTCTCTCGCTTGTTTGCTGTTATTTTTGCTTCCGCGTTTATTTCTGCTGCGTTGCTTTGATTACTTGCTAGATGTTGCCTTGCTGGTTTTCTTTGCTTGCTGGGGTAGTCGGGTTGGGAAGAGTAGAATCCTGTTAAGGAAAAAGGGGGTGCCCGGGACTCACTGAGTAATCTTAGATTACTCATGATATTATTTTGTCTTGCAGGGAAGCCTAAGTGAGTCTAGAGCTGGAGCAAACATTAGGGTACCGGATAGGGTTTTTCTTGTGTTCTTTGTAAAACCCTATATATTTTCCTAAACAATTATTGTAAATATTTCCGACTATCCTTTATATATTGCTTTGATAATTTATTTACAATGTAATATTTTGTTAAAGTATTATATTCGGTTTTCGGGAAACATGGCAGGTTGCAATGATACTCGGCCTTGTCCGGGCTAACACAACGCACCATGCCACAAGGGTTGCAAAGCCTAAGTAATCTTGGTTGCGGGTGGAGTTGTGCCAGGGAGGACTGGTCGGGAAGTCTGCAGCTTCCGCCCCTCGACCGGATCACCTCGGTACAATTCTGTAAGTGTCTGATGGCCTTCGTGGTCATAGAATGGTTCGGGGGCGTTACAACGGTGGTATCAGAGCGGTGTTTTCGAACCTGCGAGCACTTGTGCATTTCAAGGTTTTATCGAGTAAATGTGTCGCAAAAACACAAAACTTTTATCCGGTAGTTTGCTTGTCTAGTTTTAAGTTGAACCTTAGAATGGACTAGCATCTTACCTTATTTCTTGTGGGTTTTAGATGTCTTCAGGTGATTCAGGTCGCGGGGACGGTTCAGAAGATGAGGGGCCGAGACATGAGGATTGTGGACATCACAATGGGTTCTTGTCGACGGAATCAAAAAGCAGCCAAGGGCCAAATGATTCGAATGATTGGGATGAGGACGGGGTGTTTGATGCTAATGACACCAGCTTGTCTATCGAGACTGATCCGTCCGAGTGCATAGAAGAAACAGAGGAATTGGAAGTTAATCAAGATGACCAGACGATCGTATTGGAGATTGGTGAGCCAAGTCGGCTTCAAGTGCGAATGGATGCACAAGGAAAGTTTCAAACTTTTCCTGTTGGAGATATTGGAGAGGCGGAGGTGGAACTCGCCGACCGGTTACAAAATTTGTTGTTGGATCTTGTGGAGGATCAGGGCGACGATATCAATCACGAGAATGATATGAGGAAGTACCCGGAGGCTATTGATAAAATCTTAGACTTCTTGATGGACGTGTTTGTGCCGGAAGAAGAAGGAACTGCGAGTGGTGCAAGAATTGTACCCAAGACCGGAGGTCCTAGTGGAGAGCAACCTGCGGAGGAGAGGCCAGAGACGGTTGAGAGGATCCTGCTCATGTTAAATGAGATGCGTTCACCGGAGAGAGCGAACGAAGACGATGGAGAAGTCATTGTACCGGAGGCTGAGAGAGAAGAGAATCCAGGGGATGGAGACTCAAGGATTAGGGAACCAACGAGGAGGAGAGAACGGTGTGTGGAGGTGATCGACCTCTTGTCAAGTGATGATGAAGGGATTCCAACTTTTGTAGTGGAATCAAGGGACGAGCAAGACCCAATACCGAGGGACCAAGACCGAGAAGTGGAGGCTAGTGTAGAGCCTATGGAGGACGCGAGACTGAGGGCTAGTGCAAGTCGTGTTGCGAGACCAAGAAGGACCAAGTCGTGTGGTGAGAGAACAAGGAGAACCTAGTCATGTTGCGAGAGACCAAGGAGGACCAAGTCTTGTTGTGAAAGAACGAGGAGAACCAAGTCAAGTGAGACCAGACCCTGTGGAGCCGAACCAAATGGTGTTGAGGCGCGATAGCCCTATTTGAGCTGTACCTTTACAGTTGATACTACCGGGGCAAGAAGAGGAACCAATGGACCGAGATTTGGAAAAGATCGCGGGAATGGCGGAGTTAAGGAGGGTGAACCGAGAGCGAGTAAGACTGGAGATAGGAGAGAATAGTTCAAGTTTGAAGAGGCCGAGGATGTCGTATCAGGAGTTTCAGGCAAGAGAGCAGCCAGAGACGCGGCCAGTGACCTTTCAACCGAGAGGCAGACTGAGAGTGAGAGCCACTGCCAGGAGGAGGGTGGTTTATCCGAACCAAGTCCACATGAGGAACCAGCCTTATTGTGAGCTGTGCGAGGGCATTGGACATTGGACGAGGCATTGTTGGAGGACGGAGCTGAGGCGCATGTGCGACCCGGCGAACGTGGAGTGTGAGTGGTGCGGAATGCGAGGGCACTTTGCCTATCGCTGCCCAAACCCAGACCTTATGAGATACACGAGGCCGTGTGATTTGTGTGGGATGCCGGGGCATCTAAACAATCATTGTTGGAGGACGAAACCATAACACTTGCCGATCCCAGAACGAATTGTATGTGCGGAGTGTGGAAGCGCGGAGCATTACACTTACAACTGCCCATATCGAGCTATGCGAGAGACAATGATCTCATCTAGTCGACATGTGGAGACGGAAGAAAACCCGTTAAGCCGTGTTGAACAAGTGGAAGAGAACCCGAAGAACCAAGCTGGGACCTCGATGTCTGCTGCCTCTACCTCAACCGAGTCTCCCGCTGAACGGCACCTGATGAGCCAGCTAGGGAGTGCGTGTGCACGTGCGAAGCGTGTACTAGGCTCAGGAACCAGTAGGACTTTGGGGCGTAAGGGAAGTTCTTTTGGGGGTTTTTGTGTAAGGGTTGGATAGTTTTCTTTTGGTTGTTGTTTCTACACCTAACCTTTGTTGTGGTTGTCTAGGATCCGAACCCTTAAGTTTTCGGCTAAGTGGTGCAGAACCTTTGTGTCTTTTGGAAAAGTACCTTTGCGTTCTTTAGTCGTGCTTGTGATATTTGTTTGCTATTTAACTGCTTGCTAATCTTTGCTCATTTGAATTACTTGCATTGATTGTTGCTTAAGTTTTATAGGTTCTATAGTTAATTCTTTGCATAATTAGATTGCACGCAATCGATGAGGATTCACGTAAGTCACCATAGAGCGCGATCAGACAAAAGAGAAGAAGTTCAAGAAGGTTCAAGAGAGTTCAACCAAGTTAGAGCAGCCAGTTCGGGTTAAGAATTAAAAGAAGGAGAAGAAGAATGATGGAGAAAGATGAGGCAAATTCAAAGAAATTGAAAGAACAAAAGAGCAGTGCAAATCAATTGACAGTGGCAGACTAAGAAGGTTGAACCGAATATGACCAAGGAAGTGCGGAAAATAGTGCATGGTCCAAGGAGTAGGACAAAGAGGATGCAAGAAGATAAGGCAGAAAAGAAGAAAATCGTCTACGAGTAGACAAAGAGGGTGCAAGAAAGTAATGAACGACAAAGGAAAAGCATCATATGCTAAGAGGCGAGAGTCGAGAAAAGTTATTAAACCCAAACTTCATAAGTGTGAAAGTTGAAGAAGAAAAAGTTCAAAATAGTTTGGGGAGAGAAGCTAAAAAAAGCCGAAGAGACCAAAGGAGTTGAAGTGTAAAGGAAAGTAAAGCTAAAAAGAATCGGAGAAAATTGAAAAAAGTGTGATGTTAAAGGAGTCGGAGGAACCGGAGAAGCAAAGTATTGTGGCTATAAGGGAGAAAATACAAGTTGTACAATGAGTATAACTAGAGGATGGAGTGAATAAGGCTGTAATCTGGAGAAGGAGAGAAGGGCCAGGAACAAGCTGAAGAAAGAGAAGTATTGAATCAAAAAAGTTAAGTACTGGACAAGTCATGGTGCAACAAGGCAAAAGCATTAGCATTTGAAAATCGTAAAAGGTACGAGGAGCCAAGTAAATGCTGGAGATAAAGAAGCTTTCCAAAAGCATCAGCAAATGGTGGTTTTAAGTATAAGGCGAGGCTATGGAGACGAAACAATCAAGGAAAGAAGGTTTTCAATAAAGAAAGCGACGTGATGGTAATCACAAAGCAACGACATCTATGACCAAGGAGTATCAACAACTCAGGAAAAGAAGGAGAAGGCGTGAGAATTCGGGGACGAATTCTTATAAGGGGGAGAGAATGTAATGACCCTCACCAAGGGTAAAAATCCCAAAATAAAAATTCAAGGAAATGACTCGGGAAGGACTTCAAAAGGAAGAAGATGTAAAATAAAGAAGAACGACCAGAAGATGTCCGAGAAAATATTTGCGAGTCGGAAGATGGCCGAGCCAAGACTGGAGTGACCGGAGATGAGATCGAGGCCTTAAGATCGATCAAAAATTAATGGTTTATGCGGAAACGGCATCCGCGAGATGAATCGGGTGAGGACCGAGGACGATTACCGAGACGTCCAAGTGATGTTCGGGTAATGTCTGGGAAGAGGTCAAGATGACCGAGGAAAATTAAGAAGTCCGGGGATGGTCGAAGAAATGCCGAGAGACGAGTTTGGCCGAGAGAAAAAAAAAATAAGTTTTTTATTTTCTCAAAAATCTGACCAATCAGAAGCCATGCATGAGCATGTACTAATAAAATAATTTTCATGCACTAATAGAGTGGAGTTAGTGGAATTATTGGCGATCAACGATTGGGGAGTGTTAATCATGCTCAACATGCAAAGAAGGAGCTCGCCATTTGTCAAAACGCACTTAGAAAGAAGAAGAAGAGTTCGAGCTTATAAATAGGGGGTGTGAGACTTCATTTCTCATTTTCTCATTTTTGCTCTCAAACACTAAAACACCAAAGTCTTGTTTTTCTCTCAAAATCGAGAGAGACCAAGAATTTGTTGAGAAAGATTGAGAGAGATTGTCGAGAGGGAGACCGAGAGAGATCGGGAAGGAGATCGTCGACGCTACGACAAAAGAAGACCGAGAAAAGAAGGAGTTTTCTGTCGAAGGCTTCATCGACAAAGAACCGGTGATAGTGTCGAAGAGTTCACCTATAAAATACGGTGATAGTGTCGAGGGAAGACCACGGCTGTGTCGAGGAAGAAAGATCGAGAGGAGAAGCAGTTTGCGATCGAGAGAGAACCAAGAAGCGGGAAGCTGTTTGTCGCGAAGATTGTCTGATCGAGTGGTGCGGTGAAGTCCTGTAATCATCGACGCGTGAAAAGGTGAGTTCCGCGGTATTTCAGGTAGAGTAGATTCGTGTAGAATCAGTTGACAAGGTTGCATGCGAATTTGATAGGATTCTTGCTAAATTCATGTTTAAATGCACATCGAATTTGAGCTAGAGAATCATCATGAGAGACTAAATAAATTTGGATGCTTTTTAAGTAAAGCGGACCACTTAAAATTTGGATAAAGGGTTGCATGCATGATTGAACCTAGAGAATTTTATTTGTAATATTTCTTGCTTAAAATTTGGTTCATGCATGATTATTTTGGGTTGAAGTTTATTTTGCATGTTATTGCAGAATATCGTTGGAGGTTAGTGACATGCATAATTTAGATTTAGGGATTTAAATGGTTAAATCAATTTTGGTTGCATGCGTATTAGAACTTGTTGCATTAATTTTGCTTAAGTTGCTTAATTTGGTTGCATGCTTGTAGAATGATCATAAGTTGCATGATTTGTAATTCTTGCTTCTTGTTGTTTACTGCATGTCGTATTCTTGCTTGATTTCATGCTTGATGCTTGAGTTATCATTGCAGGAATTATTGTGTGTTTTATTTTAGCTAGTCTCTTGAATTTGTTTCTCGAGTCTTAGCTAGAATAGTAAAGTCGATCTTCTGTTCCAAAAGCGGTTGTCACACGTGAGTTCCCGATGACCACTCACGCGGGACACTGTCACGGCTAGCTAGCTACTAAAGTCGAGTAGAGCTAAGAGTCTAAAGTTTCTTTAGTTGTCTTTCTCTGTGAGTAGCAAATTTAGATCGTTCGAGTCGAGTCGTAGTGATCTAACCTCTCTCGCTTGTTTGCTGTTATTTTTGCTTCCGCCTTTATTTCTACTGCGTTGCTTTGAGTACTTGCTAGCCGTTGCCTTGCTGGTTTTCTTTGCTTGTCGGGATAGTCGGGTTGGGAAGAGTAGAATCCTGTTAAGGAAAAAGGGGGTGCCCGGGACTCACTGAGTAATCTTAGATTACTCATGATATTATTTTGTCTTGCAGGGAAGCCTAAGTGAGTCTAGAGCTGGAGCAAACATTAGGGTACCGGATAGGGTTTTTCTTGTGTTCTTTGTAAAACCCTATATATTTTCCTAAACAATTATTGTAAATATTTCCGACTATCCTTTATATATTGCTTTGACAATTTATTTACGATGTAATATTTTGTTAAAGTATTATATTCGGCTTTCGGGAAAACATGGCAAGTTGCAATGATACTCGGCCTTGTCCGGGCTAACACAACGCACCAGGCCACAAGGGTTGCAAAGCCTAAGTAATCTTGGTTGCGGGTGGAGTTGTGCGAGGGAGGACTGGTCGGGAAGTCTGCAGCTTCCGTCCCTCGACCGGATCACCTCGGTACAATTCTGCAAGTGGCGTTTCGTGGCTGTCCGATGGCTTTCGTGGTCATAGAACGGTTTGGGGGCGTTACAACGGTGGTATCAGAGCGGTGTTTTTGAACCCGCGAGCACTTGTGCATTTCAAGGTTTTATCGAGTAAATGTGTCGCAAAAACACAAAACTTTTATCCGGTAGTTTGCTTGTCTAGTTTTAAGTTGAACCTTAGAAGGGACTAGCATCTTACCTTGTTTCTTGTGGGTTTTAGATGTCTTCAGGTGATTCAAGTCGCGGGGACGGTTCAGGAGATGAGGGGCCGAGACATGAGGATTGTGGACATCACAATGGGTTCTTGTCGACGGAATGAGAAAGCAGCCAAGGGCCAAATGATTCGAATGATTGGGATGAGGACGGGGTGTTTGATGCTGATGACACCAGCTTGTCTATCGAGACTGATACGTCTGAGTGCATAGTAGAAACGAAGGAATTGGAAGTTAATCAAGATGACCAGACGATCGTATTGGAGATTGGTGAGCCAAGTCGGCTTCAAGTGCGAATGGATTCACAAGGAAAGTTTCAAACTTTTCCTGTTGGAGATAATGGAGAGGCGAAGGTGGAACTCGCCGACCGGTTACAAAATTTGCTGTTAGATCTTGTGGAGGATCAGGGCGCCGATATCAATCCCGAGAATGATATAAGGGTGTACCCGGAGGATATTGATAAAATCTTAGACTTCTTGACGGACGTGTTCATGCCGGAAGAAGAAGGAACTGCGAGTGGTGCAAGAATTGTACCCGAGACCGGAGGTCCTAGTGGAGAGCAACCTGCGGAGGAGAGGCCGGAGACGGTTGCAAGGATCCTGCTCATGTTAAATGAGATGCGTTCACCGGAGAGAGCGAACTAAGACGATGGAGACGTCGTTGTACCGGAGGCCGAGAGAGAAGAGAATCCAGCGGATGGAGACTCAAGGATTAGGGAACCAACGAGGAGGAGAGAACGGTGTGTGGAGGTGATCGACCTCTTGTCAAGTGATGATGAAGGGATCCCAACTTTTGTAGTGGAATCAAGGGACGAGCAAGACCAAATATAGAGGGACCAAGACCGAGAAGTGGAGGCTAGTGTAGAGCCTATGGAGGACGCGAGACTGAGGGCTAGTGCAAGTCGTGTTGCGAGAGACCAAGAAGGACCAAGTCGTGTGGTGAGAGAACAAGGAGAACCTAGTCATGTTGCGAGATACCAAGGAGGACCAAGTCTTGTTGTGAGAGAACGAGGAGAACCAAGTCAAGTGAGACCAGACCCTATGGAGCCGAACCAAATGGTGTTGAGGCGCGATAGCCCTATTCGAGCTGTACCTTTACAGATGATACTACCGGGGCAAGAAGAGGAACCAATGGACCGAGATTTGGAAAAGATCACGGGAATGGCGGAGTTAAGGAGGGTGAACCAAGAGCGAGTAAGACTGGAGATAGGAGAGAGTAGTTCAAGTTTGAAGAGGCTGAGGATGTCGTATCAGGAGTTTCAGGCAAGAGAGCAGCCAGAGACGCGGCCATTAGGGTACCGGATAGGGTTTTTCTTGTGTTCTTTGTAAAACCCTATATATTTTCCTAAACAATTATTGTAAATCTTTCTGACTATCCTTGATATATTGCTTTGATAATTTATTTACAATGTAATATTTTGTTAAAGTATTATATTCGATTTTCGGGAAAACATGGCAAGTTGCAATGATACTCGGCCTTGTCCGGGCTAATACAACGCACCAGGCCATAAGGGTTGCAAAGCCTAAGTAATCTTGGTTGCTGGTGGAGTTGTGCCAGGGAGGACTGGTCGGGAAGTCTGCAGCTTCCGTCCCTCGACCGGATCACCTCGGTACAATTCTGCAAGTGGCGTTCCGTGGCTGTCCGATGGCCTTCGTGGTCATAGAACTGTTCGGGGGCGTTACAAGGATGGTCTACGGTGTCTTCTAGTAAAGGCAGTCGCCGTGGTGACAAACCTCGTGGTTCGGCAGGTTCTCAAAATGTCCTTCATTCTCCGTCTCGCTACGCTGTGTTAGGGGATAATTTTGATGAGTTACTTGGGCAGAATGATGTAGGTGACAACCGTGTTCATCCTACTAAGTCAACGCTGGACCTTAATCTTCAAGCTGAAGCTTCTGGTATACAGAGGAGTTTAACTGATGATGAGTCTCAGCTGTGACCTGTCACTAGGCAATTCGCTCACAAAGGTTCTTCGGAGTCTCTTTCTCTCAAAGGTAAGCCGCCCTTAGCACCTCCAGTAGAAGAAACTCCTCCAAATGCCATTAATGTCTGGGTTCTTTTGGAATGTGCACAGGTTCAATAAATCAAAAAAACATTCCAACGTCCGAGACTGGCTTGACTCTGCAAATCTGCAGTTTGGTTGCTTGTTCGTAACGCGAGTTCAGGAGTGTAATGTGCCTTGGATTACATTTTCTGTTTTTAGAGATTGGTTATATATGACAAACTATGAGTTCAATAGACTGGGAAGAATTTGGGTTGTCTGGGGAAATAACCTCAGGGTGTCTCCGGTGTTTAAAAGTGTTCAGCTGATCACTTGTTCGATCCTGATGGATGGTGCAGTGGAGGAGTTTTTTGTTTCTTTTGTTTATGCCTCTAATCTAGAGGAGGAGAGGAAGGAGTTATGGGAAGATTTAAAATCACATCATGATTCGCTATTGTTTCGTAACAAGCCTTGGCTCATCATGGGAGATTTTAATGAAATTTTGGATGGCGAGGAACACTCAAATTTTGAGAGTTCACCTCTCCGTCTTGTGGGGATGAGAGACTTTCAAGATACAGTTGCTCATTGTTCCTTAATCGACATGAGTTATCATGGACCTTTGTTCACTTGGAGTAATCGACGTGATGTGGATCCAATCTATAAGAAGCTGGATAGGATTTTAGTGAATGCGGTATGGACTCGCACGTTCCCGGAAGCCTATAGTGTGTTCCAATCTAGGGGGTGCTCTAACCATCTGCGGTGCCGATTCCAGTTAGGAGTTTCCATACAACGGTCACGCGGACCATTTAAGTTTTCTAATGTGGTTGCTACTATGCTAGAATTTTTGCCAACAGTCCAAACATACTGGGATGAAACGAGCCCACTCTTTCACTCAACCTCAGCTCTGTTTCGTTTCACAAAAAAGTTAAAGGGGTTGAAGCCCATCTTACAAACTTTGAGTTGGAATAGACTTAGCAATCTTTCCACTCGAGTTACTGCAGCTTATACAGACCTATGCACTAAGCAGTCGGCCGCTCACACTGCACCATCCCGTGTAGCCATGGAGGAGGAAGTAGCAGCTTTTGAGCGTTGGAACCAGGTTTCTGATATTGAGGAGAGACTCTTGAAGCAGAGATCCAAACTTCACTGGCTGCAAGTCGGTGATAAGAATAATAAATATTTTCACCATTCCATTGAAGCTAGGCTTGCGGTGAATGCTATGAGGGGAGATTAAGTGTCAGGATGGGTCTACTGCCACTACTCAGGGAAATTAAAGCCGAAGCTGTCAGAGTTTTCAGCGATTTCTTATCTCATAAGCCAGCGAACTTTGCAGGTCCAACGGTTGTACACACTGAGCAATTTGTTGACTATCGCTGTTCTACTTCGGAGCAAGCTCTATTGATTCACTCTATTTAAGCGGATGAGATACATGATGTGGTGTTTAAGATGTCGAATAACAAAGCGTCGGGACTAGATGGATTCTCAGCAGAGTTCTTCAAACAAACCTGGCCTATTACTGGCAAAGATTTTACGGTGGCTGTTCAATACTTCTTCTTGAAGGGCTTCATGCCTAAGGGCGTGAACACCACCATACTCGCTCTAATTCCAAAAAAGACTGATGCCTTGGAGATGAAGGATTACCGTCCCATTTCATGCTGCAATGTAATGTATAAGGTAATCTCGAAACTTTTGGCTAACAGACTAAAGAGGATTCTACCCTCATCTATAGCGCCGAATCAGTCTGCTTTCATTAAGGACAGACTCATGCTGGAGAATGTGTTTTTAGCCACTGAGCTAGTCAAAGATTACCATAAGGAATCTATTAGTTTTCGTTGTGCAGTGAAAATTGATATCTCAAAAGCTTTTGACTCAGTCCAGTGGCCGTTTCTTCTTCATATCCTCAAAGCTATGGATTTACGGGCTGAGTTTATACACTGGATTGAACTCTGCATTGGAACGGCTTCTTTCTCTGTTCAAGTGAATGGTGAGTTAGGGGGTTTCTTTCGCAGTATGAGAGGTCTCCGGCAAGGCTGCTCGCTGTCGCCGTATCTCTTTGTCATTTGCATGAACTTTCTCACTCGTATGCTTGATAAAGCGGCAGTGGATCGTCAATTTGGCTACCACCCTCAGTGTCGCAAGATGCAACTCACACACTTGTGTTTTGCAGACGATATATTGGTCTTCTCAGACGGGACAGCACGGTCTATAGAGAGTATCCTGAAGATATTTGCTGACTTTGCCGTTTGCTCCGGGTTAACTATCAGTTTGGAAAAGTCAACCATTTTTGTGGCAGGCATCTCCCAGCAGAACCGCAGTGACATTCTCAGTCAGTTCCCCTTTACCCCAGGTAACCTCCCAGTCAGATATCTTGGTCTCCCTCTGCTCACTAAACGTATGTCACGAAACGACTATCTCCCATTGATAGAGAAAATACGTTCTCGGATCTCATCCTGAACGAGTAGGTTCTTATCTTTTGCGGGAAGGCTCCACCTTATCAAATCAGTGCTTACAAGTCTCACAAGTCTCTGGCTCTCTGCTTTCCGGCTACCAAAACAGTGCATCACTGAGGTTGAAAGTCTTTTCTCAGCTTTCCTTTGGTCTAGTCCAGCTCTTAACCCTAGAAAGGCGACGGTAGCTTGGTCTGAAGTTTGTAAGCCACAAAAAGAAGGAGGTTTGGGTGTTAGGTTGCTCTCTGAATCAAACACCGTTAGCCTTTTAAAACTTATTTGGAGGTTGCTTTCGGCAAAGGACTCCCTATGGGTTACTTGGTCTCGCATTACTCTTCTTCGGGGTAAAACCTTGTGGTCAGTTAAGGGTACGACTTGCTTAGGTTCATGGATTTGGCGGAAACTACTGAAATACAGAGATAAAGCCATGTTTTTTCACAAAAAGGAAGTGCAATCAGGCGCGGATACTTCCTTCTGGTATGATGCTTGGTCCCCTCTCGGGAGGCTCATTGATCTACTAGGTCCTCGTGGTACAATTGATATGGGGATACCTCTGAATGGCACTGTCGCTACAGCCCTTGCCAACCATAATCGACGTCGACATCGAACTCCTACACTCCTTCAGGTAGAGGATATGATGGACTCTCTTCGTTTAACTACGGGTAATGATGTTTCCCTTTGGCAGACGAAATCGGGTGTGTTTAAGTCACACTTTTCTTCGCGTGATACTTGGCATTTGGTCAGGCAGACACTCCCGGTCTGTACGTGGTACAAAGCGGTCTGGTTCCAACACTCTACCCCCAAATACTCTTTTATCACCTGGCTTTCAATACGTAACTGTTTAGCAACAGGGGATAGAATGCTAAAATGGAATGGCTCTGCAAATGGAACATGTGTGTTTTGTGCGGCGACTATTGAAACACGAGACCAATTGTTCTTCTTCTGCCCGTACTCCTCCCAGGTTTGGTCAGTTCTTACAGAAAGGATTCTAGGAAGCCGATACACAATAAGCTGGGACTCCCTTCTCACCATACATGTTACTTCAGCCCCACGTCTCCACGATTTTGTGCTGCAATACCTTTCAGCTCACCATACACAGTCTTTGGATCGAACGGAATCGCTGGTGCCATGGAGACCCTGCGACACCGCACCGTACTCTCACCACCATGATTGATAAACACATTCGAAACCGTCTGAACATTATGACAAGTATTCCGACTTATGCTGATGGCCTCCAGTTTTGGTCCCAACACCACAGTTACTAGCTTTTCTAAATTTTCAGCTTGAAGATGCATTTATTATAAAACGGTCTTTTTGTTGAATATAATTTTACATTCATACAAAAAAAGAAAAAATTCCGTTCAAAGTCTATACAACCCAAAAATAACTGTCCATACAAATAAAAAAACATGCATCTGACTTAGTGAATTGTGGACAACTGAAAACAAAATGTGTTGTATAAATATTAAATATTAGTAAATGAAGAAAAAGAATTGGTGGCTAGTTTATTTATATACGCAATATATGTACAAGAATTTCAGTATTAAAAAAATAGAAGAAATAAAAGGACATGCAAGAGTATAAAGGGAAAATATGAAACCTACCAAACCAAACGACCCTCCATTCTTCTTCTATCAGCCATTCCCTTTACCTACCCCCACAATTTCTTCTCCTTATTCTCCTTCTCTCCCACATATTTATTTTCATTTATTTAATTTTTAGACAACTCTTCTTCTTCTTCTTCTTCCTCCATCACCACCTACACACGCACATTACTAGTATATATTTACATAAAATTCATTTGTAGACAAAAAATCAAGAGAGACTAATCAAACACGTACATATTCACATTCACATTCTCAAGGATACAAAACACTTGTTCACATTTCACATCATCACAATGATAACTGCAGCTCTACACGAACCTCAGATTCTCAAACCAACCGATACATCCGTCGTCGTCTCCGGCGATGTCCATCCTCCTCCTCCTTCTCCTACTCCTCGTATTTTCCGGTCGAAGCTCCCGGACATTGACATCCCCAACCACCTCCCTCTCCACACTTACTGCTTTGAGAAACTCTCCTCTGTCTCCGACAAGCCTTGTCTCATCGTTGGATCAACCGGGAAAAGCTACACCTACGCCGAAACCCACCTTATCTGCCGGAGAGTCGCTTCCGGGCTGTACAAGTTAGGTATCAGAAAAGGTGACGTCATCATGATCCTTCTCCAAAACACAGCCGAGTTTGTCTTCTCCTTCATGGGTGCTTCCATGATCGGAGCCGTCTCAACCACGGCCAACCCTTTCTACACTTGTCAAGAGATTTACAAACAGCTCAAATCTTCCGAAGCCAAACTCATCATCACTCACTCTCAATACGTTGAAAAACTGAAAAACCTAGGAGAAGACCTCACTCTCATCACCACCGACGAACCAACACCGGCGAATTGTCTCCCGTTCTCCACACTCCTCACCAACGAGCCATACCCACTTCAAGAAACCGTTCAGATCTGCGGTGACGATGCGGCTGCCCTTCCGTTCTCTTCCGGAACAACAGGGTTACCGAAAGGAGTGGTTCTGACTCACAAGAGCTTAATCACAAGCGTTGCACAACAAGTAGATGGAGATAACCCAAATCTTTACCTCAAACCAAACGACGTCGTACTCTGCGTTTTACCTCTTTTCCACATCTACTCTCTCAACAGCGTCCTCCTCAACTCCATCCGATCCGGTAACCAAACTACTACGTCGTATCGTACTCTTTCGTCACGTAATATTTAATGTGTTTATCTAACTCTTAAGTCACTCCTTATGACAGGTGTGACGGTTCTTTTAATGCACAAGTTCGAGATCGGAGCCTTGTTGGATCTGATCCAAAGACACAGAGTGACAATGGCGGCGCTTGTTCCACCGCTAGTGATCGCTCTAGCTAAAAACCCTGCCGTTAACTCTTACGATCTTTCCTCTGTTAGATTGGTTCTCTCTGGTGCTGCTCCTTTAGGCAAAGATCTTCAAGATAGTCTTCGTCGCCGTCTCCCTCAAGCCATCCTTGGCCAGGTATGTCTCTGTCTCATGTCTCTGTTTTCAGACCTAATACTTTGTTTTACTACAAGTCTACAACCCTACCAATTTCGCGGGAATCATTTCGTTATGCATATTTTTTTTCAAAAAAGAAAATCAAGAAATATATAAATTTTTCTTTTCATTTTGATGAAAATGAATGAATAAAAAAAAATTGAAATATATTTGCTAAAAGTAAATATTAAAAAAAAAAAAAAATGGGAGGAGAATGCACGGGAAGAGAGTGAGGAGTGAGTTACGTCTAAGTCATCGGCATAATTTTTGGTTACGTACGCTCCATCTGATCTCAAGCTAATTTCGCATTGCACCTCAACACTTTTTCTAATCTTTAATTTTTTGAATTATTTATATTTTTAATTATAATACAGTTATTGTTTAGGTTTTGACTTACCAAAGAAAAAGAAAAATAGAATAGGGATATGATTTAGGTCGCCGCTGCAATGGATACTATACTACTACATCTAATTCTATGACGTCAAAATCGGAATTTATTTTCACATTATTCCTCTTTATATATATTTTATAAATAGTTTTTGTTGTGTTAGTATATAATTATAACTTCTCCAAATGTCTTCTTCTTTATTTGTTTTTACATATTTTCCTTTATAAATTATTTTTGTCGTTTTGGCCAATATTTCGAAAATACTCCATATTTTTCTATAAGTTTATTTTTTGTTCATAAATATATTATTTTCTATAAGTTTTAATTACTTGTGATAGCTCTTCTTCTCAAAAATAATTTAATACGAGATGTTCTACTAATATTCTTCCTACATAAATACATAACTTTTTTTTGAGAGATTTTGGAATAATTTTATTACATATGACGACATTTATTGTATATATTATCAGAAGCCATGAGAGGTTTAAACCAAAAATATTATTACGTACACATTAATTGGTTTTCTTTTGTGCTAACTGCTAACTACTTAATTAAATTTCCTTTTTTGACCAAAAAAAAAAAAATAAATTTCCTTTATTTAGTAGTGGAAAAAGTAGATAGGGTCAAATTATCAAACACACATGTGACGTACGTGGTCACGTTTTCTTTCACATACATCGTTTTCTTTCTTTTTTTTTTTTTTTTTTTTTTTTCCTTGTTTTCATTTTCCATTTTTTAGTTTTGATAAGTTAGGGACATAAGCCACATTAAACTCCTCTTACAAAGGAGATGACCAGGCTGCTGATGGGAGGGAATCATAATTGAGTGCCACTAGCCAAAGACACATCTTTTTGTTGAAAACATATCAAATGGATCATCAATAAAATGAATGATATAATAATAATGATATATATTTCCACACCACAAAGTCAAGTCTATGAAACCTTAAGTTAAATTTAAACATTTTTTTTTTCAAAAAGGATATGTAACCTGAAGTATATAAAATAGTTAATCTTTTTTTATAGGAAATCCATGTACTGTATATTTATTGAAGCAACCTCTTTTTTTTTTGTCAACATTGGAGGAACCTCGTATAATCGAATAATTTAATATTTTTGAACTATAGTACAGTAGTGCCAAGAATATTCTAATTATATAGAGAAGTAGTAACGGATGGATAATACGAATAACAGGGATATGGTATGACGGAGGCAGGACCAGTTTTGTCAATGAGCCTTGGGTTCGCTAAAGAACCGATCCCGACAAAATCTGGGTCTTGTGGTACTGTGGTCCGAAACTCAGAGCTTAAAGTGGTTCACCTTGAGACACGTCTCTCTCTTGGTTACAACCAACCTGGTGAGATTTGTATCCGCGGTCAACAGATCATGAAAGGTGCGTTTTTTTCTTTTTCTTTGTTGGGGTGATAATTTTTTTACAATGAAAGGTGATACTTTATTAGAGGATAGAAATTAGAACAAAGAAAAAACAAAGAAAAGAGATCATAATTTAATTTATTGGAGAATTCAAAAAGTATATATCACTCATTTATTTTAGACTGAAAATACTACAAAATAGTTTAAATATCTTCATAAATATTTAAGAATGGTTCCAAAATCAGGTATCTATATATACATATGATTCTTATGAAGAAGAGAAAGGTTGTAATGGTTTCAGAAGAACAATGGTTTTTTTTTTTTTTTTTTTTTTAATTCTTCTCCAGTTTATTTGGCAAGCATACGATAAAACTTAATTTATGAGAGAAAAAAAAAACTAAAGCAAGTGAGTTACCGACAAATCTTAACATTAAAATAAAAAGGATGTATTTGTCAATTTTTTTGTTAAGGTTTGCGCATCATCACATGTTTTTGTACGACATGCATATTATTTCTAAAGTGCATACGTCTCCATGTCCTTTACATTCCATGTACACGTGACGTGTTTTCTTTATATTTTGTAACTACATTAAGGGGTCAAATTACAAAACGTAATAATGCAAATTAAAGAGTTTGATAAGTATTAATTGTTAAACAAATTGGTATAAAATTTTCAACGAATTTTTGGCGCGCATGCAGAGTACTTGAACGATCCAGAAGCCACGTCAGCAACAATAGACGAAGAAGGCTGGCTTAACACAGGTGACATTGGGTATGTGGATGAAGATGATGAAATCTTCATTGTTGATCGACTCAAGGAGGTCATCAAGTTCAAAGGCTTTCAGGTAAGTCCACTAATATTAGTTTAAATATAATTAAGATGGTTTAGAAACTGTGGTGCGATGATCAAATTTAAAATAAATAAAAACACAGGTCCCTCCGGCTGAGTTAGAGGGTTTGCTCATCAACCACGATTCAATAGCGGATGCAGCTGTTGTTCCGTAAGTAATCATCTGACACTAACAAATACGCATGTTGAGTATAAAACGGCATCGTCTTCTTAAATCTTTCTTCTACATAAATGTGCAGGCAAAATGATGAAGTCGCTGGGGAAGTTCCAGTGGCTTTCGTGGTGCGATCCAATGGAAATGATATCACTGAAGAAGATATTAAAAAATATATTGCCAAACAGGTACGTAGAAATCTTTCTTTTTGGGGTTTAATTAATATACCATTTTTGGTTAACTTATGGAATACATTGTTTATGTTTACTTGTTTTTGTACGTAGGTGGTGTTCTACAAGAGATTGCACAAGGTCTTCTTTGTACCTTCCATTCCCAAATCTCCTTCCGGAAAAATTCTGAGAAAGGATCTCAAAGCTAAACTTTCGCCTTGAATGGTTGGTTGGTATGTTCCAGACCAGACTAAAATCGGACCATTCCGCCACTTTTTTTACCAATCACACACTACAGACTAAATCCATACCAATACTTCATACTAACTCCAGATTAATAAAATATATGTTAGTATGGAGTGAACAGTAACTCCATACTAGAATATTACTATCTATTCCCAATTTTTTAGTCTGTTTTAAAAATGTTCCATATTCCAGTATGGAGTTTAGCATATCAAATTATTAGTACGTATTGTTTAGTATGGAGTGTATGAACCAACCATTCAAAACCTTTGTTAAAACTTAAAAAAAAAACTATTTTTTCTCTTTCTTTCTTAAATGTATTTCATCGATGATTCAAACGTTCTTCTGTATTCACCCACAATACGCGTGTCTTTGTTTTCATCCTTTGTCAATTGTCACTACTCACAACTGATGTTGGAAATTAATTAAGAAGTTAAGATTGTTAAAAACTGAATTATTTTGGATGCGTTTACTTCCATGATTTTTTTTTTCCACAAGGAAAAAATAGAAGATGAAACCATATAAATTAATATATAAAACATATATTTTTCACAACTCTATTATTTAGTCTTAGTCTCTTAAGATGTAATGTGGCCCCCCAAGCTTAAAACTTTTGTTAGAAAATTAACAATACAAACCCAAACTTAACCTTATGAGAGAAGAGAACATATTTCTGAAGTTTGGATTTTGTTTAGTCCTCCTAAGACCATTTCCAATAGTTTTCCCTATTTGTTCCTCTATAATAAAGGATCTCTATAATAGAGATGAGTTTTACTCCAATGGTTTTCTCTATTTATTCCTCTATAAAAGAATATTCTATATAGATACTATTTTTATTTACAATTAACATCTTTTATTTATAAAAATTACAAACTAATCCATTTTACTTTAAATTTTGTAACACTTTTATAAAATTATCTGTTGCAAATGGTAGTCTCAATATTTTAGAATAAATATTTCTACTTAAATTTATATTATTAGTTCTTAAAAATACTTATTTTATTTATTTTGGTCATAAATAAAAGAAGTTAAAGATTAAGAGAACTATTTTGTAAATAAAATAGTTCACCTCTATTTATAGAGAAAAAATAGAGTTTCTCTATAAATAGAGAAAAATAGCAATATCTATTATAGAGGTGAAAATAGAGTACCATTGGAGCAAAAATTACTCTATAATAGAGTATAGAGGCAAAAATAGAGGACAATTGGAGATGTCCTAAGTGTCACTGCAACCAAAACTCTATAAGAGAGTTCAAGAGAGAAGCCCAAGACCAAGCCCTTAGCCCTGAGTCACCTCTGCCTCGATTTGGCCGTCGGGTTCTCATGTCACCTTTAGGGCTTTACCACACGAGAAGAAAGAGATATGTTTTGACCAAACGGAAATTAACTGATGGAGAAACTGAGAAAGAAGAAGAGATTGAGAAAAGAAGGGAGAAGAAGAAGCTCACCAAAAGGAAGAAACACAAAGAGAGATATAGTCGAACGTCTTAAGAGGGAAAAAATTGAGATGAATCCGAGAAAGATGAGAGAGACAAAAAGTCGCGCCTGATGAGAAACATTTTGGTAACATTGATTAGATAAAAATAACCATAATCAAGTTTACATAGATAAATCAAGTGACATCTATGGATCTTAACAACCAAAGACTCACTAACAACACTCTGTAACACTTCAGAAAACTCTCCCCAAGATTACACTCTTACAGGTTTTCTCTCTACCAGATTATAGCTCTCTCTGTACATTGTGCCTCTCTCCCTTCTTACGGCCGCTTGGCTTTGTGACACCCTCTTCCTTGTGTCTTCATGTCTCTTTATATGAGAGACAATCACATAAAACCCTAGTGCTTCTACAACACGCTCCTCTACAAGGAGACACCTTGTCCTTCTTGGCCAGCTAACCAAGTGCTCCCTCCTTGTGGTCCCATTAGATGTTAACTTAACCAGAGTTCAATTTACATATACACTCTAGTTAACATCTCTGTTTTACCTTGTTTACTTGAGCATGTTGTTCTCATTTCAACACAATGTTTCCTTAATACTAGAGTAGTAAAAAGGTTGGTAACTACTATAATAACTTTTGTGCCCTTTGTACCCCTAGAACTAGTGTTAAGAAAAAAATGCAATTACGAAAAAAAAAACATTGGGAAGTGGAAGAAAGTCTATCTTTGGTTTGATAATATACAAATCGGGTACATAAAAATGGTAGAGAAAGTAGGTATATTTAGTTGGTAGATTTTAGGTGTACGGTAGATTAAGATGGAAGATTAAGTTGTAGTGATGGTATACTTTTTGGAAAGATAGATTAATTCAGATAGATAGATTAGAATAGATAGATACATGTTGGCGTTAGATTAACTTAGTAGAGAAAATGTCTTTGATGATAGACTTATATCCTTAGCGGGTTATTAGATATACTTAAAAAGGTAGGGAAGATATTTATGATAGACTAATGACCCGTTGCAACAGATATAAGTGATAGACTCAATATTTTTGGTATACTTACATAGTTTCCTGAAAGAGTTTTAATAGTGTACCGGTAGACTTCTAATTTGTAGTAGAGATATTGATAGTTATGATAGATTAAGTAGCGGTCATATAATTATGATAGACGTATATGTAGTGAGGATAGATTTATCAAACGATTTGTAGTTATGGTAGACAATTGTATTGTTAGTTGTGATAGATGTAAGTCTTACCAGAATAATACAAATTTTGTTAGAGATAGTAAAAAGACAGTATAGAGTTGCGATAAACTTTTGCGCGAACCTTTACGAGTGTTTAAACTTGTATCATGCCAAACTGTTTCCACCATAATCGTGTTTATTGTTTCTGTTCGTCGGAATCAATGGTGTTCATGTAATAAAGTTTGCGGCCGTTTGCTTTTTCCTTTATCGTGTTCTTGGTGTTTTTCCTCTGAAGCAAACATGTTCTTCCTGCTCAGTTTCCGATATCCTTTCTTTGGGGACACAAATGCAAGAGACGTTTTGGTATGTGGGAGGTGGAGGATAGACAAAACGTGATGGTTGTTTGATGTTGATATTAACACAGGTTGCAGAATTTTAAATGCTGATAAGGAAACCATGTTTGAAGACTTTACTGCCATGGTGTTCGACGACTTTGGTTTATGTGAAGGAACTTCTAGAATACATCTAAGCTATATGTTACAGAGCTTTTAAAAAGTGGATGTGATTTGCCACCGGTGTTTGTTACGAATGCTCGACAGTTTGAAAGTTATCTCAGACAGTACCGACGTGAACCCGTCCGGCTATGTGTTCATATTAAAGAAAAATTTGGTGACATGCTTCTTCAGGAAGTTAAACCAAACACCACAAAGGCTAATCCCAAAACCACAGAAGTCATTCTGGATGATTTCGTTGAAGAGGCAGAGTAAATGGGAAAGAAAGATGAAGAGTATTTTAGTCGGAAGGGAGACGGTGAAGACAATGTAGGAAAGGATGTAGTAGACGAAGAAGAAGATACCAAGGAGAACAATAGATTTCATTATTGTGACGACAGTAATGGTGCAAGTGCAGGGGATGAAGACTACCGTGTGTACTTTAGTTTTGCACTGGATGGAGGAGGCGAATTATTGGATGAAGGAGTTGGTGGTGGGTGTTGTACATATAAAAAGGTGTATAAAAAAGACTCAAAGTTCCGTACCCGCAACACTAACTCTGCTATTGAGAAGGAGGTACGCAAAATAGAAATGGGAGGTGGTGATATAGAGGTTGGGCAAAAGATTGAAAGTAAACATTCGTTGTTGGCAAGATTGAAGGTTCTAAGTGTAGTAGAGAAATTTGATTTAATGTTCGTTCATCATAGCCCCGTTTGTTAATCGTTGAGTTTTGGGTAGGAGGTTGTAAATGGAGAGTATGAGCTTCAAAAATTGGGTCTTCATCTATGGTGTTGCATATTCGCATATATTGTTGTGAACATACATGCTCTATCATGGAATGATCAGCCCGTAACCGTAATGCTACACCACCAATCCTAGCTCATTTATACAAGGATTTTGTTGATGGTGTAGGAGGTTCTGTTGTGTCAAATCTTGTGAGGGAAGGGCTGAACCTATGCATAGTATACAGGTGAGAGAGAGTTATATTTAAAACATAATGCAGTCTTTTAATTCTATGGGGAACACTTAATTGCACGATGTGGAGAGGAGAGGGCGAACTAATTTTAATAGGTTTATGGTTTGTTGTCATTAGGGTACATGTAATAACAAACTACAATCGGTGTAGATATAACTGTTATAGAGGGTACATGTCATTTTTCTTAGATTAATAGGGTGCTAGATTTGACGACATAATGGAAATAATAACAAATCGTGCAAGGTAGATTTTACACAATTTGCAATATTATTTTTCTGCTGTAATATTGATGATTTTTATGGGGTGCATTACACATATAGAATTCTGTCCACTGGATGTTTTTCAATATTGATGAGTTTCACTCAACACTTTCATATAATAGCTCGGCTACTGGAAGGCACATCTTACACTTATAAAGACGCGAGAATATGTGAGGGGTACACCTAAAAGTGGATACACTAATTTACCTTCATATTTATACAGACTAAGTTGCTCAAATCCGGGGACCTTTACGAGACTTGACGTTGATGCAGAAGACAGATTCAGGTATGTTTTTATTGCGATTGATGGTTGCATTCATGGATTCAAGTATATGCGGAAAGTTGTTGTTGTTGATGGAACATTTTTGAAGGGTGAATACAAGGGGAGTCTACTGATAGCAAAAACACAAGATGAGAATTTTAATGTATTTCCTTTGGTCTATGCGGTTTTTGATACAGAGAACGACGAGTCGTGGGAATGGTTCTTTAGGCAATTGAGCTGTGTAATTGCTGATGATGAATGACATGCACTGATATCTGACCGACATAAATCTATAGGTAAAGTGATTGGTAAAGTATACCCCCTGGCAAGTCATGGAATCTACACTTATCATCTTCACAAGAATATTATTCAGAGATTTAGTGAAAGTGAATTATTACGGTTTGTTAAAAAGCAGCTGAAGCCTTCCGTGTAGTTGATTACAATGAAATCTTCCAGCAAATTCAACAAGCGAATCCCCAACTGCATGCTTACTTGCAGCATGCAGATGTATGCAAGTGGAGCAGGGCGCACTATCCTGGTGATAGGTACAACTTCACAAAGAGAAACATTGTAGAATCGATAAACAAAGTCCTGACTCATGCGAGAGCGTATCCCATTTTACAATTACTAGAAGCGGTCAGGAATATGTTGACACGGTGGTTTGCTACAAGGAGAAAGCAAGCAGCTGCAATGCCAACTATACTGATGAAAGGAGTGGAGAACCTGTTAGAGGTATCGAATTCATTAACATATCATTTACCTACATGTACACATAGAGATGTATATGCCATGATTTTAGGTTACATACCGTTGGTTGGTATTGTGTTTGTTAAAGTGGAAAATTTTGCATGATGTTTGATGAAATTTTTGTTTGTTTTGATTATATAAACATTTACGTTTTCATTTCTTTACAGGTACGGATTGAACATGCAAGGAGTCTATATGTTCAAGAAATTGATATTCATTTCAAGTAAGTGGTCATACCTCTGTGCATGTTGTCAATCTGAGAGATAAGAGGTATTCATGTAGGCATTTTAATCTAGAGAGGATTCTATGAGTACATGCTATCACAGCCGTAGAGACGGCTAACCAATCACATATACACCAGTGTCATCCATAATTTCGTAGAGACTACCTCTACAATGGTTATGAGGAGTCGATAATGCCTTGTAATGTATCATGCATCATTCCTACTCCGGTTACATCGTACAAATGTAAACCGCCTTTCGTAAGGAATCCTCAAGGAAGGCCAAAGATGTGCAGAATGAAGTCTTTTTTCTAGAGGTGTATTTTTTCCTCCTACCCCTTCTAGGTTATTCTGGAGGTCTTATTATAGATACCGGCATCAGTTCCTTTGGTCTAGTAACAATTGTATAATTTGGATCTAGTTCGTCGGATGACCTGGTTGTACTGCTCAGACCTGGACTAGGCTTAGTAACCTGGCATATTATGAAAATTTACTGATAGTTACACTGCAAATTAAGTATACTACACTGAGTGTAGGTTAGCACCAATTATTACTAGAATATGAGAACTTAAGGTGTACCTTGTTAATGATTTCATCTACAACAGAATCAATGTTCTCTTTTCCCGGTGTGTTAGATGAATGTACAACATCATCAGCCTGCTTAGTTGTAGTTGACGGTCCAGAGTCATCAGCATCCGCTTTAATAGATGAGGGTATAACATCATCACCCTTCTCAGTTGTAGTTGACGGTCTAGAGTCATCGCAATCTGCTGTAATTTTTTACATTTTAAACCCACGCTTATATAACCTCCTAGCCACAAAACGGCGTATTACCATAACTTTGTCGACTGTTCAACATGTGGCAATGTAAACAGGCCTTATGTTTAACGGCCCAATTAGTCGCCCATAAGACATCTCCTGCTGCCCATATTTCCCATGTTCCTGTTATCTATGCTACTAGATGTCAAAGACTATGTTTTGAAAAGATGGATGCTATGAATACAAACTGATCACCGGACACAACCTTTGTTATTTATACAGACCTCAAATATCAATAACATAAGATGTCACCAAGCGTTGGATATATTACATCAACCAGTAGAAACCCACAATAAGAAACTATAATTTTACAAACATACTAACTTACTATATTAAATAACATATTGCCCCCGAAGTACATGTGGTACACCGTTTTTCATTACAACCCAAAATTATAGTTATATAACAGGGGTACATGCGGAAGAATGCTCTAACACCTATTCCGCTACCTAACCTTTATTGAAATCGTGGCCGTACACTGCATCTAGGTTCGGTGCTTCACAGAAACTTGTACACTTGCCTCAAAACCCACCATAGATAACAGTCATTGCACTCGTTTTATTTTCGTCCGTGCATTGCTTCGCACACTCTAGCACAATCAGGGGGAGGAAATAATCCTGAGGTAGTAGGATAACAGAATTTTTTGACGTATTCCCTCCTGGGCCTAGCGCAAAACTCTATCCGAACATGACCAAATTCTCGCCATATTCCCATACACCATCAGTGCACAACGGCTGATGCAGTTTGTTGAATAGCCGAAGGTAGTGTTCAACCATTTCCTCTTCTCCAGATAAATTTGATAGGATACCACAGGTAAAGGTGGCATGCCCTTCGTCAGGTACAGTAGTCGTAAGTAAATCTACTGCTCGCCTCCCGTCTTGCCCGTAATCCCTTGTTGAAAATCGCCCACTTGTCTCACGCGTTAAGACACCGCTGGAAGAAACGCCGGTAGCGGCCCTCATGCACAACATGGGTTGTCGGATCTTCATAAGTATTATAATTGGTGGGATCCAAACACAGTGAGAATATGCAGACATTTTTCATTACATCTTCATGGTACACCAAATCTCGACCCCTAGGTCCAGCTTTGAGGATTGGTTGTAGTAACCACCAACAATCTTTGGCCACGCGTTGAACAATATTGACCAGCAGATCAGTACCTAGTTCATGTATAACCATTGTATTAGGTGTAAAAGAAATGAGTAATGTTGCGGTTAAATGCTAAATTAAAGGAACGCCTTAACAAGCATTTTATGTAGCCAACTTAATTAGGTCTACTTAGGGAGGACCATAGTCAAAGTATCCATAAGTGTAATGTATATGTAACTAATACCTGTTTTCAAACCAGTAATTATTACAGTAAGCCGTCTACTGTAGGAGATAAAAAGAAAATACAGCCTCAACTTATATCACTTTAGAGTTGTCGTAAAGGCACACAACTTGCCCTCCAGTCAGTAGTCATATCACAACCCCCCCCCCCACCATCTCCCTATTTTCTGCAATGTTTGATATATTTTCCCATTTCAAGTCCACAATCGTACAATCGTAAAGGGAAACACCTCACACTCTTCCTTCTCTACCCCAACTATAACCGCACACTATACATATCTCTTGTTTTCTATAAACCGAGAAATCAATGAAACTTGCATGATTAGATAGATGAGATAGAGATCTACAATATTGAAGAAGGAAGCAAACTCAAATTCTTAATACTTAGAAAGTTATAGAACCAACAAGTATTAAAGATCTTGAGAAAATAAGATAAAAGTGGCTAATGATCTAAGCAAAAACTAAAATATCCCCAAAGGGGTAAAAACTAGGTTTATGATGATGTTTTCTCTAAAAAGTAGTTTATGTGCGGCCATAGAGTACATTAGCCTTATATAGGAAGGAGGGGAAGCTCTAAAATGGCTAGAAGAGAATAAAGGAAGGCGGCTCGGTCAACTCGGCCAGGTGCTCGGTCGAGTGGCCTCTTCTTCTGCTTCTTCAGACGGTCGAATCCCTCTCCACACACGGTTGAGTGTCTGGTCGAGTGTGGTGGTCGAGTGAACTTCCGGACCTTGATTCTTTCTGCTCTAGCTCCTTTGTCTGCTTCTCTTGATGGCTCTAATCCTCCTCAGCATCTTTCCATGCTCCTTGGGATCCAAATCACATGTTTATGCAAGAAACTAGCAAATGCAATGCAATTCTACTCTAATGCATAAACAGTCCTAAAGCTACTCAATAATGGCCAAACTAGAAGATAAATCATGCAAAAGGTGTAAATAAACTAAGGTAAAACAAGGTGCAATATATGAACATCAACACCCCCAAACTTAGTCTTTGCTTGCCCTCAAGCAAATAAAAAGACATAAGTAGGAAGATGAGGTTTGAAAGTGGGATCTCAGCTCCTAAAGCTTGCTAATAAACTAGCTAGAATCAATGTCCAACTTCTCTCAAACCCATCTATACTCTCTTAAAAAGGCCTGCCTAACACAAACATAAACGGAACATATCAAAAATACAAGGAAATTTAAACTTAGGGACTTCCTCCCTTGTGAGCTTGTTAAAAGTCTCTAAGCTTGACTTTTGATGTCTTTTCAGGCTTGGTTTAGAGTCCAAAGAGGTGATGAGATCCCCACCGGTTCAACTTGATCACCATGAAGCTGATTCTTGATCACTTCACCCTTAACCTTGAACTTTGTTTATTCTTAAACTTGAGTCTTGGTCTTGCCTTCTTCAAAGACCTCTTGTTGAGTTGCACTTGAAGATCCTTCACTAAACCAGCTAACACTTGAACTGAATCCTTGAGTTATTGGACAGTCTTGGCATGGGCTGAACTTTTAATCTTAGGGTTCTCCCCATCCTCAAAAGCTTCACAACTAGTTCTTTTCTCTACCACAAAGTGCTGACTTTCAACAGTAGGTTGAGGGGTTGAATTCTTGATGTCAAACTTCTTAGTGAAGTCATTAGCAAGGTGGAGCTTGATGGTCCCCATCTTAACATCAATTACAGCCCCAGCTGTGGCTAAGAATGGTCTTCTCAAGATGAGAGGATCTTCTGGCTCTTGGTCCATGTTCATGATCACAAAATCAGTTGGGATTCTAGCCTTTCCTATCTTGACTGGAAAGTTTTCAATTACTCCAACCACATCCCTCTTGGATCCATCTGCTAGGCTAATATAGAGATTGCTGGGCTTAAAATCTTCATACCCCAACTTCTCAGCCAATGAGTATGGCATTAAACTCACTGAAGCCCCAGATCACATAGACACTTGTTGAAGTGCATATAGCTGATGGAGCAAGGTAGATTAAATGAACCTTGATCTTCAAGTTTTGTTGGGATAACAGCTTTCCCAATCTCTTTCAAATCCTTCATGTCTTGATCCTGAGCTTTTTGCTTGGATAATTCAAGAAGCATGTCTTTGAAGAGAGGATGTTGAGCATATTGTTCCAAGGGAGGTCCTCTCTCTTCTTCTTTCTTTTCAATGAAAACCTCTTGTTGTATAGCCATCACTTCTCTTTTTTTTTAATTATTTATCTGAGTTCCTTCAGCTTTTGTTCTTTGAAACGTCGTGGGAATGGCAGAGGAGGTTTGTAAGAAGGGGTAATGTATCTAATAGGCTTAACAGCTTATGCGGAAACAACTCGATCAGCCACTCGATCGGGTGCTCGATCGTTTGTGTGGTCGAGTACCTTGTCGAGTGGTTTTGCTGCTTCAATTTTCTGAGTAAAACCTGCTCTCTGAGCTTCAACTTGTGACAAATCCTCCCCATCTTGATCCTCATTGTCCTCAGTGGTAGCTTGCTCATAGAGATGAATAGTTTTAGCTGTAAACTCCCCTGAGTTTTGAATAGCTTTTTCTAGAAGTTGATTAGGCTTGGGGACTGATGTAGAGGCAATGTTGCTCTCCATGTACTTGACCTTAGAGCTTAGACTCTCAAACTTGATATTCAAATCATTGTAAGAACTGTCCATCTTCTGGTGCATCTCAGCAAACTTCTTTGCATTTTCAATTTGCCCATTTGCTTGCCCAAGTAGCAATTATTGCATCATAGCTCTCAAATCTGGTTCTTGGCTTTGGTTGGTCTGAAACCCTGGTGGAGGACACATTGGAGCCTGGTAACCTTGTTGTTGCTGCTTAGGGACATAATTGTTGTGTTGTGGAGGCTGTTGAGGAGGGTAGACTTGATCTTGAGGGTTTGCTACATTAGTGCTTCTATAGGAAAGGTTGTTGTTTTTGAACTGATTATAACCTTTGAAACCTCCATGATTCTGCATATAGCAAATCTCAGCAAATTCATTCTCCCCATCTTGAGCTGGAGCCTCTTCTTCACCCAGAAAATGAATGTTCTTTTGTTAGCTGAGTAGAATCTTTTCCAACTTCTCATGGACAACCTTCAAGTCCTTCTTATACTTCTCATCTTGATCATTGGCAACAAATCTCACTGTTCTATCATAGTCCTCATTATAATTTCCATCAGATTGTGCTAGATTCTCCACTATCTCCCAGCCTTCTTCTACATGCTTGTTGAGGAAATTCCCATTAGAGGCTGTATCCAATAGCATTCTTATCTTTGGCAAGACTCCTCTATATAGTGTGCTAAGTAGAGACTCATTACTAAACCCATGATGTGGACATTGTGTTTGGTAGACCTTGAATCTCTCTCATGCCTCACAAAAGGTTTCATTATTCTTTGGTGCAAAACCAAAAATCTCATTCCACAACCTTGCTGTTCTAGCATTAGAGAAGAATTTAGCTAGAAAGGCCTTCTTACAAGCATCCCACATAGTGATAGCACCAGTTGGAAGTGTCTTCTCCCATAGATGAGGTTTGTCTCCAAGTGAGAAAGGAAACAGACTCAACTTGAAGCCATCTTCACAAACACCATTGATCTTGGTGAGGCCATAAAGCCTATCAAACTCATTAAGGTGATCTAAAGGGTCTTCCATTGGCAAACCATGGAACTTGTTTTCCTGGATCATGGTTATGAGACCACTTTTGATCACATAATTGTTATTGACCACTACAGGAGGAACTATGCCAGCTCTTTGGTTGTGTGTATTTGGAGCATCTCCTGCACAAATGGGTCTTGGCCTTTGTTCTTGATTGTTTTGTTGCTCCATTAGCAACTAATCTTCTTGTTCTTGAAGGATTCTTGTTTACTGCTGCCTCAGATCCCTTGGAAGGCGGTTGATGTGCTCAATGTATCTCTCAAGGTTCTGATTTCCCTTGGATCTAGTTTGCATCAACTGACTCGATCACTACCTTGGACTGACACTCGGTCGAGCACTGGCACGAGTTGAAGACTGAACCGACTGAGACGAGAAGACTGACTGAATCTGGGTTGGTGGCTCGATCAGCTACTCGATCGTGCAGACATTCGAGTGCTTGGTCGAGTTGGTACCTGAGACTCAAAACAACCAAGCAGATGAAGAATCTCTATCAGTAGTGATCAAAGGAACAATAGAACTTAATCTTAAACTTGTGTAAATCCTAAATGTCACAAACAAACACTCAAATGGCAATAACGCCAAATTGAAACATATCTTTTTGGTGGTGTGAGATGATGATGATAGTGATAATGATGAATGAACAGGTGGTATGCAAGGTGTTTCCATTACCCTTATGTAGTTGTAGCATAAAAGATGTCAAACCATAATGAATGTGATGCAAGCAATTAGGATGTGAACACTAGTCTAAGTTAAGCCAATTATGATGATGATTTTATACTAACAACCTAATGAAAATAATGAAATGCAGAATGTAAAGCTACTAAGATAAGAGACTAAATGCAAAGTAAACAATATGAATAATGCTGAAATGATAGTAACAAGAACAAGTACTACACTAACGCAAAATAATAGATGTAACAAGATTAAACAAATATGAATGCAATGGAACAGAAAATGAAATGAATGCAATGGAACAGAAAATGAAATGAATGCAACAAGAATTAAACAATGATGATGAAACAAGTAAGATGCAGGACATAAACAAGAACACTGGATGGTGCTCGAGCAAGCACTGATTGGATGCTCGATCGAGTGGCAGGTCGAGTTGATGATTACGAAGAACAGAGCCAGAAACAACAAACAAAACAGAGCAAAACACAAGTAAATCAAACAGTAAGCGGAAAAATAGTATTCAAATAGAGAAATCAATAACCAAAGAAGGTCCTAGGGATGCATTCATGGCCTGGACTTAAGCTATAGTTATCTAAATTGATCAACAAACCTCAATCAACAATGAGCTATCTCTAAACAATGATCTTATAATATTTGCTAATCCATTTTCATGACAATAGCAATCAAGTTTAGATACTCTTAGACCTAGTTCTCACTAGCTAAGAGATACAAAAACAGGCATTAAACAACGATATCATTACATGTCAAAAATCACCTTAAACAACCAATCTCTTAGGTTAAACATGACAATCTCTAGTATTAGCTTTATCTAACAACTTAAACATTGGTATGATGATAAGAAGCTTAAGATCTATCCTTACCCTCTCAGTATAAGAACATCATAGAGCATATCTAATCTAGAAGAGATATTTAAACAAACAAGCTTGATCAATAGAGACAACCATAACCTTTATCCAGCCTAATCCATCCTTACGATCCCCACACACTACTCAGATCTACTAAGCATGATAAATAAAATCATAAACCCCAGAAATTAATGAAACTTGCATGATTAGATAGATGAGATAGAGATCTACAATATTGAAGAAGGAAGCAAACTCAAATTCTTAATACTTAGAAGTTATAGAACAAACAAGTATTAGAGATCTTGAGAAAATAAGATAAAAGTGGCTAATGATCTAAGCAAAAAGTAAAATATCCCCAAAGGGGTAAAAACTAGGTTTAGGATGATGTTTTCTCTAAAAAGTGGCTTACGTGCGGCCATAGAGTATATTAGGCTTATATAGGAAGGAGGGGAAGCCATAAAATGGCTAGAAGACAAAATAGGAAGGCGGCTCGGTCAACTCGGCCAGGTGCTCGGTCGAGTGAATGGTCGAGTGGCATCTTCTTCTGCTTCTTCAGACGGTCGAGTCCCTCCTCACACACAGTAGTGTGTCTGGTCGAGTGTGGTGGTCGAGTGGACTTCCAGACCTTGATTCTTTCTGCTCAAGCTCCTTTGTCTGGTTCTCTTGATGGCTCTAATCCTCCTCAGCATCTTTCCATGCTCCTTGGGATCCAAATCACCTGTTTATGCAAGAAACTATGCAAATGCAATGCAATTCTACTCTAATGCATAAACAGTCCTAAAGCTACTCAATAATGGCCAAACTAGAAGATAAATCATGCAAAAAGAGTAAATAAACTAATGTAAAACAAGGTGAAATATATGAACATCAAACACAGACAGCGAGAGCTACTAAGAGAGAGAGAGAGCGGTTTACACTTTTGAAGCTTTGTTAGGATTTGATTTTACTTCTTTCAACTACTCTTTTATTTGTGATTGTGAAACAATATATTTTTGTGTAGTGAGATGAATGATCAGATGGAATACAAGGTGTTTCAATTACCCTTATGTAGTTGTAGCATAAAGGATGTTGAAACAAGTCTTTTTTTTGATGGTGGTGAAAGAGAATGATGATGAATGTATGCAATTAATGGATGGATGGTAAGGTGTTTCAATTCCCTTTATGTAGTTGCAGTATAAGAGGTGTCAATCCAATCTGAGTGTTTGTGAACAGTCAAGATGTGCATAAAGATCTAATTTAAGCCAGATGAAAAGGATGTTTGTCACTAACAAATCCTATGATTAAAATGTAAAGTGCAGAAAATAAAACTACAAGAACTAGATGCTGAATGTAAATGAACAGAATGATTGTACAGTAATGAAGCTAAAACAGAAACAAAAACTACTATAATGCAAGAAATAAACTTATGCTAGACAAGCAATGAACGGAAAGCTAAATGAATGCAACAGAAATGAAACAGGACAATCACAAATCATAAACACAAACTCTGGGGAAGAACTCGAGCAAGCACTCGACCGATTGTAGGTCGAGTACAGGGTCGAGCTAGACTAAACGTGAAAACAGAGCAACACAATAAAAACAGAGCAATGCAAAAACGAATCAAACAACAATCAAGCAACAGGATTAAGACTAAGATATCAATAAACAAAGAAGGTCCTGAGGAGGGATTCATGGGCAGAACTAATCATTGTGGTTATTTAACTTGGTCAACAAACCTCAAACAAACTTTGAGCTAATCTCTAGACATATTATTCTAAGACAAGCTTAATCCACTCTCATGGCAATAAACAATCAAACCTATGCATTTCTAGACTTGCTCTCACATAGTAAAGAATCTACACAAGCAGGCATTAAGCAATACATGTCAAACCAAACAAGACCTCTAATCTCTTAGCAAGCCTAATGGTAAGCTCTAGATCTAGCCTTATCTATGCTCCTTAGACATTGGTGTGATGCTAAGATGCTTGAATCAAACCCTACCTTCTCAGATATAGGATCAGCATTAAGATCATCTAGCCTAGAAGAGATCTACAACAATCAAGCTTGACCAAATCAAACAAACCACAAGATCAGCCCAGCCTAACCCATCCTCAAGATCCCTAGCAAACTACTCACAAGAACACATGGTGAACAAAGTCAAAAACCTAGAAAATAATGAAACTTGCATCACTCGAAAGATAAAACAGGGGTCTTCAATATTGAAAAAGAAATGAAACTTGAATTCTCAATTTTAAGAAAGTTATGAAACCAACAATATTGAAGAATCTAGTCTTTTTCAAGTACAAGATCTAAGAAATATAAAAAAGCAAAAAGAATAATTTCCAAAAGGGTAAAATACTAGGTTTAGAGAATATCTAAAAGCTGGAAACTTTTGTGGCTGCAAGTACAAGGCTTTATATAGGAGGGGAGTGGAAGCCCTAAAAATACTAAAAGACAAAATAGTCAACGGCTCGGTGATGTTCATATATTTTACCCTGTTTTCCCTTAGTATATTCACATCTTTTGCATCTTTTGCTATCCATTTTCACCATTATTGCATAGCTTTAGGACTAATCATGCATTAGAGTTTAGTTGCATTGCATTTGCACCTTTTCATGCATAAACAGGTGATTTTAGAGCTTAAGGAGCATGGAAGCAATGCTGAGGAAGAAGTGAAGCAATCATGAAGGGAAAGCAAGAGAGTTAAGGCTGAAATAACAAGGTCCGGAGTCCAACTCGACCACACACTCGACCAGACACTCGACCATGTGCTGAGAAGGACTCGACCGAGTGGAGAACGCACGTGAGAAGCCACCTCGACCTGCCACTCGACCGAGCACATGTCGAGTTGACCGAGCCGTTGACTATCTTGTCTTTTAGTATTTTTAGGGCTTCCACACCCCTCCTATATAAAGTCTTGTACCTGCAGCCACAAAAGTGTGCAGCTTTTTAGATATTCTCTAAACCTAGTATTTTACCCTTTTGGGATTTATTCTTTTTGCCTTTTTTATTTCCTAGATCTTGTACTTGAAAAAGACTAAATTCTTCAATATTGTTGGTTTCATAACTTTCTTAATATTGACAATTCAAGTTTCATTTCTTTTTCAATATTGAAGATCTCTGTTTTATCTTTCTAGTGATGCAAGTTTCATTATTTTCTGGGTTTTTGACTTTGTTCACCATGTGTTCTTGTGAGTAGTTTGCTTAGGATCTTGAGGATGGGTTAGGCTTGGCTGATCTTGTGGTTTGTTTGATTTGGTTAAGCTTGATTGTTGTAGATCTCTTCTAGGCTAGATGATCTTATTGCTGATCCTATATCTGAGAAGGTAGGGTTTGATTTCAAGCATCTTAGCATCACACCAATGTCTAAGGAGCATAGATAAGGCTAGATCTAGAGCTTACCATTAGGCTTGCTAAGAGATTAGAGGTCTTGTTTGGTTTGACATGTATTGCTTAATGCCTGCTTGTGTAGATTCTTTACTATGTGAGAACAAGTCTAGAAATGCATAGGTTTGATTGTTTATTGCCATGAGAGTGGATTAAACTTGTCTTGGAATAGTATGTCTAGACATTAGCTCAAAGTTTGTTTGAGGTTTGTTGACCAAGTTAAATAACCACAATGATTAGTTCAGCCCATGAATCCCTCCTCAGGACCTTCTTTGTTTATTGATATCTTAGTCTTAATCCTGTTGCTTGATTGTTGTTTGATTCGTTTTTGCATTGCTCTGTTTTTATTGTGTTGCTCTGTTTTCACGTTTAGTCTAGCTCGACCCTGTACTCGACCTACACTCGGTCGAGTGCCTGCTCGAGTTCTTCCCCAGAGCTTGTGTTTATGATTTGTGATTGTCCTGTTTCACTCCTGTTTCATTTCTGCTGCATTCATATAGCTTTCTGTTCATTGCTTGTCTTGCATAGGTTTATTTCTTGCATTATAGTAGTTTTTGTTTCTGTTTAGCTTCAATACTGTTACAATCATTCTGTTCATTTACATTCAGCATCTAGTTCTTGTGGTTTTATTTTCTGCACTTTACATTTTAGTCATAGGATTTGTTAGTGACAAACATCCTTTTCATCTGGCTTAAATTAGATCTTTATGCACATCTTGACTGTTCACAAACACTCAGATTGGATTGACACCTCTTATACTGCAACTGCATAAGGGGAATTGAAACACCTTACCATCCATCCATTCATTGCATACATTCATCATCATACATTCACTAACCATAAAAAAAAAGACTTGTTTCAATTTGGCGCTGTTGCCTATTTGAGTGTGTTTTTGTGACAATTAGGATCCATAAAAGTCTAAGATTAAGTTCGTTTATCAACTTGTTCACTACTGATCTTGTTTCTTCTTCTGCTTGTCTGTGATTGAGTTTCAGGTACCAGCTCGACCATCAACTCGACCACCACCCGACCGAGTGTGTGCTCGAGCATCTGATCGAGTCAGAAGCCGGATACAAATAGACATCAGTTCCCAGTCGACTCGACCACCCACTCGAGCCTGTGCTCGACCGAGTGCCTGTCCGAGTCTGTCCTCGACTCTGTTGATGCAAACAAGGTCCAAGGGTCCTCACAATCTTCAGAGACTCCTTGATCACATCAACAAACCACCAAGGGACCCGAGACAGCAGAAAACAAGGATCTATCAGGAACAAGAACAACAAGTGCTAATGGAGCAACAAGATCAACAAGCTCCAAGAGCAAGAAACATTGGTGCTAGAGATGCACCAAACACACATAACCAGAGAGCTGGTATTGTGCCTCCTACTGTTGCCAACAACAACTTTGAGATCAAAAGTGGATTGATATCAATGATTCAAGCCAACAAGTTCCATGGGTTGCCAATGGAAGATCCCCTGGACCACCTTGATGAATTTGATAGGATATGTGGTCTCACTAAGATCAATGGAGTCAGTGAGGATGGATTCAAGTTAAAGCTATTTCCATTCTCACTTGGAGATAAGGCTCACCTTTGGGAAAAGACTCTTCCTACTGGAGCAATAACCACATGGGATGCTTGCAAAAAAGCTATTTTGGCCAAATTCTTTTCCAATGCTAGAACTGCTAGAGTGAGAAATGAAATTTCTGGGTTTGCTCAAAGGAATAATGAGAGTTTTTGTGAAGCTTGGGAAAGGTTTAAAGGATTCCAGACTCAGTGTCCTCACCATGGCTTCAGAAATGAGTCCCTTTTAAGTACTTTGTATAGAGGAGTGCTTCCCAAGATCAGAATGCTTCTTGACACAACCTCAAATGGAAACTTCCTCAACAAAAATGTTGAAGAAGGCTGGGAGTTGGTTGAAAATCTTGCTCAATCAGATGGCAACTATAATAAGGACTATGACAGAACCATAAGGTCATCATCAACTGATCAAGAGGACAAGTACAAGAGGGATTTGAAGATGGTCAATGAGAAGCTTGACAAGATCCTTCTTAGCCAACAAAAGTCTATTCACTTCATTGGTGAGGAAGAGGCTCCAGTTCAAGTAGGGGAGACTGAGTTTGCTGAGTTGTGCTACATGCAAAACCAGGGAGGATTCAAAGGCTACAACCAAGGAGGTTTCAAGAACAACAATCTCTCTTATAGGAGTACCAATGTGGCCAACCCTCAAGACCAAGCAACAAAATCAAGTGTTCCAGCCTCCACAGCAACAAAACTACATCCCCAAACAACAACATCAAGTGTTCCAGCCTCAGTTGTGTCCCCCACCAGGGTTTCAGACTAACCAAGGCCAAGAACAAGACTTAAGGGCAATGATGCAACAGTTGTTGATTGGGCAAACACAAGGAAAGATTGAGGAAGCCAAACAGTTTGCTGAGTTGAATCAAAGACTCACATCACAGTACAATGATCTAAACATGAAGTTTGAGGGTCTTAACTCAAGAGTGAAGTATATGGAGAGTAACATTGCCTCTACTTCAGCTCCTAAACCCAACCAACTCCCTGGAAAAGCTGTTCAAAATCCAAGAGAGTTCACAGCCAAGGCCATTCAAGTTCATGAGGAAGAAGTCACTGAGGACAGTGAAGTCCAAGTTTGGGGGAATTTATCAGTTACTGAAGCCCCAAGTGACGTTTTTGCAAAGCAACTGGAGTTCGACATTGCACTCGACCAGTTATTCGAACAGCCACTCGACCGTGTACATGCTCGAGTGGTCGATCGAGCTGGAGACTCCGAAGCTGTCAAACCTGCTAAGTACATTCCTTCTGCTTACAAGCCTCCACTACCATTCCCAGGGCATTTCAAAGCACAGAGGATTAAGGAACTAAGGGAGATCATTGAGAAAAAAGAAATGTTGGCTAAGCAACAAGAGGATGAGAGGGTTTTGAAGGAAGAAGCTGTGGTTGAGAAACAAGAGAAAGTGTTGGCTATACAAGAGGTCATCATTGCTTACCAAGAAGAGGAGAGAGGACCTGCCTTGGAACAGTTTGAACCATATCCTCTCTATAAGGACTTTTTGCTTGACTTGTCAAAGCAAAAGGCTCAAGCTCAAGATGAGAAGGATCTTGAAGACCTTGGAGGAGTTATCATCCCAATCAAGCTTAAGGATCCAGGTCCCTTCTATTTACCATGCACATTCAGTTACTTCCACTACAACCAATGCCTATGTGACCTAGGGGCTTCAATTAGTGTCATGCCCTACTCCATTGCACAAAAGCTTGGGAGGACAGATTTCAAACTCACAAACCTTCATGTATGCCTAGCTGATGGGTCAAACAGAGAGGTAGTTGGTAAGTTGGAGAATGTCCCTGTCAAGATAGGAAAGGCAAGGGTTCATATAGATTTTGTGGTTCTGGAGATGGATAAGGAACCTGAAGATCCAATCATTCTTGGGAGGCCATTCTTAGCCACTGTTGGAGCAATCATTGATGTCAAGGAAGGTCTTGTGACCTTGAACATTGCTGAGGATATAGTTATGAGGTTCAACATCTTTAACCCAACCAACCTCCCTACAATTGATGATCAGCCTTTTACTATCAAGGATAAAGGTGGTCAAGAAGGCTTAAGTGATAAGGAAACTCCAAAGGCTGAGCACTCTCTTCAAGAAGAGTCTGTAGAAAAGCTTAAGAGGTCAGTTCAAGAGTTGACTAGTATGGTTGAGGATCTCAAAGTTAAGCTGAACAAGAGGTCTTGGAGGAAAGCAAGACCAAGGCTCAAAATCAAGAAGAAGTATGGTTTGTGTGTTAAGGGTGAGGTTATCAAGGATCAACTTCACAGTGACCAAGAGGTTCCAGGGAGGATTTCATCACCTCCTTGGTATCTAGACAAAGTCTAAGAAGGAAATCAAAGTCAAGCTTAGTGACTTTAAACAAGCTCACTAGGGAGGAAGTCCCTAAGGTATCCTTTGTAAATATAGTTTATTTTCCTTGTAGTTTTGATGTGTTTTCTTTTATGTTTGTGTTGGACAGGCCTTTTAGGGAGAATGTAGTTGGGTAAAGAAAGATTTGGACTTGAAGAAGGAGACTCGCAAGCCCACTCGACCAGCCCACGAGAGGTACTCGGCCGAGTTGGAAAGTAACTAAGGCCCATTTGATCTTCAAGTCGCTAGAACGATCGAGTGGAGGGAAGAACAAGAAGAAAAATTTTGAATTTTCAAACTTTGGTCAAGGGAGCTCGACCGTGTACAGTCGAGTGTGGGGTCGAGTGGCAGCAAAAAGCAGGTCAAAGATTCCCAATTCAAATTTGAATGGTATGGACGCTCCACCCTTGTCCCCTTGTCCCCTTAGCTTCTTTATATAGAGCTTGCACGAGATTATACCTCTCACACTCTCTCATTTGCTTAAAACAACTAAATTCAAGTTTTAAAATCTCTCCCAAGTTCATCTTTTGCTCAAGCTTTGTTCTTTCAAGTTTTTTGGGTCACTAACCTATTAACTTTGAGCTTTGAGTCTATTCCTTTCAGTTCTTTTTGAAAATGTCTTCAAGGATCACCAGGAAGTCTCAACAAATCACTGCAAGCTCCATGGAACGTCGTGATGCTGGCCTTGAATCAAGAAGAGAAGCTGGAAAATCAACTCGACGCCCCACTCGATCATGCACTCGAACGAGTGGTGGTTCAAGCAGCCGGTCGAGCAAGATGCCGTGTCCAAGGAGAGAGTCAGTTGAGGAAGATCCTGAGAGGACTGAAAGTGAGGAGGAAAGAGAGCCAACTCTCAATGAGTTCATGAGGAGACACAAGGCAAAAGGGAAGAGGCCAACAGTTGAGGTTGAGCAAGAGGAGAGTGAGAATGAGAGTGAGGAAGAAAGTGAAGAAGAAGAGTTAATGGATGATGGGGAAGCAGAATCTTGTGGGTTGTCAAAGAGGCAGCTTTATGATGTTTTTATGAGAATGGTGTTCAGCTTGCCATTGATGAAGATGTGGAGTTTCTTTTTGAGAAAAGTAACTTAACCAAGTTCATGGGGCTTTGCATGGAGGGCTACAAGGAGGAAAGTTGTGAGTTTCTAGCCACTGTCAAGCTGCATACATATGCAAGGAAAGATCCTGAGGTTGGAGCTGGTCACATCACCTTCACAATCAAGGGAAGAGGCATGAGCTTTCAATGAAAAAGATAGCCAATGTGTTTGGTTTTGAAGTTGGGAGCCATAGGAGCTTGATGATACCAAGAGAGGAGCTCTATTCAGTTTGGGAAACCATTGGGGACCACAAACTCTACTCATCCTCCAATTCCAAAAGCTCAAGGATAAGGAGCCCAGTCCTAAGGTACTTCCACAAAGCTCTTGCAAACACCTTCTTTGCAAGGAAGGAAACTGGGAATATCAATGAGGGAGAGCTTAAGATGATTGACATGGCTCTCAATGGGATCATCCTCAAAGCAAGAGATGGAACCATCATCCTTGGGAGCACTGTAGAGACTGATCTTGCAATGGTGCTCATTGACCACATGGTTTACTTGAGAAGTTGGGTAGGAAAGTTGGAAAACAAAGGATCAAGAGGAGCACTTACCATTGGAGGCATCATTACTCCAATTCTACAAGCTGCAAAGGTTCCACTTAGAGGAGAGAGGGTCTCACCAAGATGGATTGACTCAAGCTACCTCACCTCTACTCTCATCCTAGCTAAGGAGATGCATCAAGGAAATCACATCTTCAACTTTGAGCTACCAACACTTGGGAAAAAGCAATTGATCTTGCCTAACCAAGAGCTCACCACCATTCAAGAAGGAGCCAACATTGACTTTTGGCCAGCTGAGGAGCACTTGTTTGATGGAGTAGTTCAACCTAGGGTTGAGGAAGCTGGGAATTCACAAGTGGCTGATGGGGAGGAGCAATTTTACTTTGAGAATTATGAGCCCAACCCAAGGGATAGTAGAGGAGTGAGGGAGAATAGCAAGAGGTTGACACTTTTGCAAAAGTGGAACAAGTGGCAAGGGAAGAGGTTTGATAAGCTGAAGAAGAAGGTGACCAACATGGCTAAGTCCATCAAGGGCTTAAAGAAGGAGATTGCTGAGTTGAAGAGTGGGAATTCTTCACCTACACCATCAAGCCCTTTGAGGAGAAGTAGCTCAACTAGAGCACTTTCAAGAGTTGCGAACCCTGTGGAACCAGCTAGGGCTTCAATGTATGAGCCAAATCAGAGGAAGAAGAGCTCAAGTGCCCGAGAACAGCAGCTTTCGAGGCACTCGACCGGGTCACTCGAGCGCCCACTCGACCGAGCACCATCGACGTACTCGACCGAGTTCCAGCCCAGACAACCATATGGCTTCCCACCTCCAGCTGCTTATCCAGGTTACCCTCCCATCCCACCCCAATACTTCATGGATCCAGCACTCTACCACCAGTTCTACCAACAGTTCTCCCAGCAACAAGGACAGAATTATGGCATCCGCAGTCCAGCTCAACCCCCCACTCGGACACGCACTCGACCGAGTCACGGTCGATCGCCATCGTCGAGCTGCCCCAATCTCCATCTCCAAGTCACCAATAAGACCCCAACTACACCTTTGACAGCATGCAAGAGGATGTGGACAACTTCTTCTCAAATCCTTAAGGTACCAATATCACCTTCACTTGTAAATATCATTGCATTTCATATTTGTATTTTGTTTTTAGTCTTGAATCCTCTTTCAAATTTCTTTCACACAGGGGACTGTGTGATTTAAGTTTGGGGGAGGGTTTGAGCTGCATTTGACATTGTGTTTTGTGATCTTATTTCAAATTTTTAGCATCATCATGTTAGTATTTGCACAGCATCTAAGGCATAGAAAAACCCTAAAAATTTGAAATTTTTTTGCAAAATTTTTTATAAAAAAAAGAGTGTTCATGTAGTTTGCATTGCATATTCAAGTATTTTGTTTATCATATAGGACTGCTTGCATTAGGGATCTATGATGAGTACTTCCTTGTTAGCTTGCTCATTCACTAGACTGGGATCAATGCCCAAGTTAATAGTACTTTGATGCTAGTTGAGTGGTTAGAAGCATAAGATTGAACCAAGCCTTGAATTCCTGCATTGTATTTGGTCTATATTGAAGCATGTTGTGATTTGACACGATTTCCTATCTATAAGAACCTAATATTGACTTTCAATTATCAATATGTGCTTTGCTTTAAACTCATGGATACCATATACATATTTGGATCATCTTTCTCCTTTTTACCACTCTTGTTGATCCAAGTAGCTGATTTCCTCATTAAGAATCAGTTTCCCCTACCCTTAACCAACCCTTCTTTCAAGCCATGTTTATTCTTGAGTGTGTGAGGCCTATTTTTGGGATTGAGCTTGGTAGAAAGTGTTAGGTTTGAACTGACAAGAGTAAAGCCTTGTGTAGTTCTAGTTTGCTGTTTTCAAACTAGATAGGACTAGGTGGTTCAGTTGTTGGGTTTTTCAAACTAGTTATGAAAAAAAAAAAAAAAAAAAAAAAAAAAAGAAGAAGAGAAAAGAAAGAAAAAGGGTAGAGTCTTTAAGAGGAGATTGTGTTTAAGCAAGGTCTAGTGAAAGGATGGGAAGTGAAAATTGTTGAAGATGGTTCTAGTTAAAGAAAAGAAAAGAAAGAAAAGAAAAGTCTAGCAAAAAGCTTGTATGTCTTAAGAATAAGAAGAAAAGAGAACCATAGCAAATAAGTAAGAGTCCCCCATCCCACTAGAAAGATCAAACAAGAAACCTCTCCTAAGACTTGAAAACCAAGAGAGAAAAGGGTGAAAGAGAAAAGAAGAAGTTAAAGGGTAGCACTAGGATCATTTGGGTTTAGATTGCTAGGATAAACACTTTGGGTGCCTTTTGGGTAGACAAGGTTTTATTCTTGTATGTGTCTAGGTGTTCTTACCTTTAGCATTCTTCTAAAGCTCAATCCATTTTTATGAGAGAACCTTGATATTGATAAGCCCCACTCTAAAAAGAGACCATCATTGTCTCAAAGCCTTTACCTCCAAGCCAAATGAGTTTAAGCATTGCATAGAATTGATTCATGTTCTTGATTAATGAATGTTAAAGGAAATGGTTGATTTGAATGCATGTGGATATCTAAGGCTCAAATCAGTAAAGGTTGTGATATGCTTGTCTAAAGTCTTTAAGTACAGCTCATTCAACTTGCATCATAGTACTAGTAACTTGGACATTGATTCTAGATGGTCTATTTGCAAGCTTTAGGAGCTGAGATCCCACTTTCAAACCTCACCTACCTTCTTATGTCTTGCTTATTTGCTTGAGGGCAAGCAAAGACTAAGTTTGGGGGTGTTGATGTTCATATATTTTACCCTGTTTTCCCTTAGTATATTCACATCTTTTGCATCTTTTGCTATCCATTTTCACAATTATTGCATAGCTTTAGGACTAATCATGCATTAGAGTTTAGTTGCATTGCATTTGCATCTTTTCATGCATAAACAGGTGATTTTAGAGCTTAAGGAGCATGGAAGCAATGCTGAGGAAGAAGTGAAGCAATCATGAAGGGAAAGCAAGAGAGTTAAGGCTGAAATAACAAGGTCCGGAGTCCAACTCGACCGCACACTCGACCAGACACTCGACCGAACACTGGTCGAGTTGACCGAGCCGTTGACTATTTTGTCTTTTAGTATTTTTAGGGCTTCCACTCCCCTCCTATATAAAGCCTTGTACCTGCAGCCACAAAAGTGTGCAGCTTTTTAGATATTCTCTAAACCTAGTATTTTACCCTTTTGGGATTTATTCTTTTTGCCTTTTTTATTTCCTAGATCTTGTACTTGAAAAAGACTAAATTCTTCAATATTGTTGGTTTCATAACTTTCTTAATATTGAGAATTCAAGTTTCATTTCTTTTTCAATATTGAAGATCTCTGTTTTATCTTTCTAGTGATGCAAGTTTCATTATTTTCTGGGTTTTTGACTTTGTTCACCATGTGTTCTTGTGAGTAGTTTGCTTAGGATCTTGAGGATGGGTTAGGCTGGGCTGATCTTGTGGTTTGTTTGATTTGGTTAAGCTTGATTGTTGTAGATCTCTTCTAGGCTAGATGATCTTATTGCTGATCCTATAGCTGAGAAGGTAGGGTTTGATTTCAAGCATCTTAGCTTCACACCAATGTCTAAGGAGTATAGATAAGGCTAGATCTAGAGCTTACCATTAGGCTTGCTAAGAGATTAGAGGTCTTGTTTGGTTTGAGATGTATTGCTTAATGCCTGCTTGTGTAGATTCTTTACTATGTGAGAGCAAGTCTAGAAATGCATAGGTTTGATTGTTTCTTGCCATGAGAGTGGATTAAACATGTCTTAGAATAGTATGTCTAGCGATTAGCTCAAAGTTTGTTTGAGGTTTGTTGACCAAGTTAAATAACCACAATGATTAGTTCAGCCCATGAATCCCTCCTCAGGACCTTCTTTGTTTATTGATATCTTAGTCTTAATCATGTTGCTTAATTGTTGTTTGATTCGTTTTTGCATTGCTCTGTTTTTATTGTGTTGCTCTGTTTTCACGTTTAGTCTAGCTCGACCCTGTACTCGACCTACACTCGGTCGAGTGCTTGCTCGAGTTCTTCCCCAGAGTTTGTGTTTATGTTTTGTGATTGTCCAGTTTCATTCCTGTTTCATTTCTGCTGCATTCATTTAGCTTTCTGTTCATTGCTTGTCTTGCATCGGTTTATTTCTTGCACTATAGTAGTTTCTGTTTCTGTTTTAGCTTCATTACTGTTACTATCATTCTGTTCATTTACATTCAGCATCTAGTTCTTGTAGTTTTATTTTCTGCACTTTTCATTTTAATCATCGGATTGTTAGTGACAAACATCCTTTACATCTGGCTTAAATTAGATCTTTATGCACATCTTGACTGTTCACAAACGCTCAGATTGGATTGATACCTCTTATACTGCAACTGCATAAGGGGAATTGAAACACCTTACCATCCATCCATTCATTGCATACATTCATCATCATTCACATTCACCACAACAAAAGACTTGTTTCAACTACAAGCCTTAAATGTGAAGCTTGAGAAGCTAGATAAGCTCTTTTTAACCCAGCAACATCAAGTACATGTTTTTTGTGAAGATGAACACTTTATGGTCCCAGTCTATCCTCAACAACAACCCCAATAAGCTCCTGGTTTAGATCAAGAGATGAAGAGTATGCTTCAGCAAGTCCAAGCTAATGGAGATATGGAAACAAGTAAGAAGCTCACAGAGATGAACAACAAGATAGACTCCACATATGGTGCCCTTAATATCAAGATTGAAGCTTTAACTTGCAGAATGCTTCACCTAGAGAGCAAGAGTGGATCTTCTTCTTCTAGACAACTTCAATTACTCTAAGGATGGGGTAATTGAATCCTAAGTATTCCTGACCATTACAAATGTCTTACATGCATGAAGAAAATATTTTCTAGACAATGAATCTCTAAAATCTTGTTAAAACACTCTCGTGATAGAAACAATCAACCTTGATCACTCCCCTACCCAACTCTCGTTGGAGAAACATGACCAAGCAGGCAATAAGATCCGATTCATTATTGTCAGTAAACCCCTTACTCATCTAATCTCTTAGGCTAAGTGAGTAAACCTCTAGCATTGGTTGATTTAAGCATCTCATCTACACCTCTCGGTGGTAACACCTTAGATCTAATCTCACACTCTCGGTTTGTTGACAGCATTAAGAACACCAATCTAGAAGGCAATCTATTAAACATATACAATCAACTAAGACATCCTAACCGATCAAGAACACAAAATCATCTATCCCATCCCTAGAAACTTTACTACACTACTCAGAAATCATAGCAAGAAACATAACAGCATATATAAACGAAAATTGCATTATAATAAACGGTAGAGTAAAGGAGTAAAATACAAGATAGAAATCTAAAGAAATGATAAAAAGTTCAAAGAAAATCTGATCACATAGTCGGGCCCCGCTGAGCATAACTACCTATCTCGTCGCGGGATAATTCCTTGCCAACTATCGACTCCAATCTCTTTTAATTTGTTTTGCTGGACTCAGCACCTACCATAGGTCAACGTCTTTCGAAAAGAAGAATGAAGAGTGCCCTGCCCCAGCAAGCACCTACTCAATTCTAAATAAAACTTAGAGTTAGCAGCATGAACTAAGATGGATTTGTGATTATGAAAAATAAAATCTAACAAAAGGAGAAAAGTGTTTTGAGTCGCTCAGTTCTCTCACAGAAGCTCTCGCTCTCTGGTTTGAGGTTCTGCGGCGTGCTCGTTTGCGAGGAAGGAGAGGAGGGGTTTATATATAGAAACCCCTTTGACCTAGCTTCCTAGTCCTGCCCGAGGGTCTACTCGATGGGGTACACGAGGATGAGGTCGGGTTCCTCGGGTAGATCTTCGGGTTGTTTTTCCAGCTCTTGGATCCTCCTCGATCGTGTTGGGGCTCGGACTCGTTCTTCCAGCTCGATGGCTCCTTCGGGTACATGCTGGGGTTTGTCCTTGTTTTTCCCTATTTTAGGCTCTTAAGCACCTGTTTTCATCCAAAATATGCAAATGCAAAAATGCAACACCCTAAATGGCCTAAAAGTGAATTCCTACAATTAATGACCTAAAAATGCTAAGTTAAGGGTATGAAGAATGCAAAATATGGACAAAAAAGGATGCTAAAAACATGTAAATTAGAGAGTTATCAGACCCCCAAACTTAAATCTTGCTAGTCCTCTAGCAAGGAAGTAGGAGGGTGCAGTTTAAAAATGGGGACTCAAAACCTTTTTATGCTAAGCAAAGGATTTAAGCTATAGTCCTTAAAGATAGTTTAATGGTGCTAAAATCAATCAACATACTTACAAATATTTTTCTATTCTTATTATCATGCATCGATCTAGTTCAACCTCCAACCAAAAATGAAGAACATCTCTTTCACATTCAATTAAGTGTTTGGCGATTCTTGCAAATGGAAGGTGAATCAAGCTTAATCGGTGTCAAGGGTAAGGCTTTTTAGTAAGGGTGGTTTCAAAAAAATTCTTTGGGTTGTTTTCTCTCAAAAGAAGGAATGCTAGACAGTTGTGAAAACTATCTAAGATTGAGAACAAGTTGTGAAAACTCTTGATAATCTACCCTTTTCTCATTCACTTTTTATTTTATTTATTTATTTATTTATTTTTTTTATTTTTTTTTTTATCAAACCCCCTAGAATTAAACTAGCCACATCCTTGATTTTAACTCTTTTTTTTACTCCCTAAGGTTTAAACTTTAAACTTCTAGCTCTCTTTTTTTTTTTTTTTTTTTTTTTTCTTTCTTTGCTAAACTCCTAATATATATATATATATATATATATTGTTTCTTTCTAGGAGACTATAGCAAATCTTTTCTCTGTTTTTTTTTTTTTACTTATAGATTTAGAGCTAATTGATTCTAACCTTAGGAACATTTTTTTGAATTATTATTCCTTAACCCAACCCCAAATAAACATTGATAACTATATATGTTACCATCTTTTAGCATGCATTTAACTCCTGTTTTTCATTGTTTGTAGTTAGTTTTAGCACATTTAAGTCTTATGCATTAGGATAGAATTTGCATTACATTTGATTATTTTTGTGCATAAATAGGTGAATTAGGTAGCTTGGAAGCACCAAGAAGGAGTTGTGATCACATGGAGACATCTAGCAAGGGAATAAGGCTCAAAAGAGTATTGAGAAATCTTGTTGATAATGCTATAGGTTGTGAAATCTTGAGAGTATTGAGAATGACAAAGAACTGCCTCTTGCTTTAGCTAGGTTTGAAATCATTAGAACTAGCTAATAGGACTGTTTTTGAAAGAAATAGGTGGTTAGAATGTTGATTTGGGTTCAGGTTTAGGAACAAGAGAGAATAAGAAGGGAAATAAAAGTTTACTTGGTCAAAAGATAATAAAAGAAAGGTCTCTAAGGTTAAGTTTGGTTATAAGCTCTAAGTCTCAAAGAAAAGGGATAGAAAGTCTTGTTATAGTCTCCTAGAATCAAAAAGAAAAGAGTAAAGAAAAGTCAAATAAGATTGGGAGTATAGCAAAGCAAGAATAAGAAAGAAAGGGAGCTAGTACTGTTTAAAAGAAAGAGTAGCCTTAGAGATTTACAAAAAGAATAAGACCAAAAATTGCAAAGGGGGTTTAAGAGATCAAAGTCTGAGTTTTTGGGTTGAAAAGAAAGAAAAGAAGGATGAGAAAAGGGTAGAAAAGCTTCTAGGTGGGTAAAAATCAAGAGATAAGCTTTGTAGCCTCAGTCGAGTGCTTGCTCGAGTTCTTCCCCAGAGTTTGTGTTTATGATTTGTGATTGTCCTGTTTCTTTCCTGTTTCATTTCTGTTGCATTCATTTAGCTTTCCGTTCATTGCTTGTCTTGCATAGGTTTATTTCTTGCATTATAGTAGTTTCTGTTTCTGTTTTAGCTTCATTACTGTACAATCATTCTGTTCATTTACATTCAGCATCTAGTTCTTGTAGTTTTATTTTCTGCACTTTACATTTTAATCATAGGATTTGTTAGTGACAAACATCCTTTTCATCTGGCTTAAATTAGATCTTTATGCACATCTTGACTGTTCACAAACACTCAGATTGGATTGACACCTCTTATACTGCAAATGCATAAGGGGAATTGAAACACCTTACCATCCATCCATTCATTGCATACATTCATCATCATATATTCACCAACCATAAAAAAAAAGACTTGTTTCACTCGGTCAACTCGACCTGTGCTCGGTCGAGTGGCAGGTCGAGCTGGCTTCTCTCGTGCGTTCTCCACTCGGTCGAGTCCTCCTCAGCACACGGTCGAGTGTCTGGTCGAGTGTGCGGTCGAGTTGGACTCCGGACCTTGTTATTTCAGCCTTAACTCTCTTGCTTTCCCTTCATGATTGCTTCACTTCTTCCTCAGCATTGCTCCCATGCTCCTTAAGCTCCAAAATCACCTGTTTATGCATGAAAAGATGCAAATGCAATGCAACTAAACTCTAATGCATGATTAGTCCTAAAGCTATGCAATAATGGTGAAAACGGATAGCAAAAGATGCAAAAGATGTGAATATACTAAGGGAAAACAGGGTAAAATATATGAACATCAACACCCCCAAACTTAGTCTTTGCTTGCCCTCAAGCAAATAAGCAAGACATAAGAAGGTAAGTGAGGTTTGAAAGTGGGATCTCAGCTCCTAAAGCTTGCAAATAGACCATCTAGAATCAATGTCCAAGTTACTAGTACTATGATGGAAGTTGAATGAGCTGTATTTAAAGACTTTAGACAAGCATATCACAACCTTTACTGATTTGAGCCTTAGATATCCACATGCATTCAAATCAACCATTTCCATTAACATTCATTAATCAAGAACATGAATCAATTCTATGCAATGCTTAAACTCATTTGGCTTGGAGGTAAAGGCTTTTGAGACAATGATGGTCTCTTTTTAGAGTGGGGATTATCAATGTCAAGATTCTCTCATAAAAATGGATTGAACTTTAGAAGAATGCTAAAGGTAAGAACACCTAGACACATACAAGTATAAAACCTTGTTTACCCAAAGGTACCCAAAGTGTTTATCCTAGCAATCTAAACCCAAATTATCCTAGTGCTACCCTTTAACTTCTTCTTTTCTCTTTCACCCTTTTCTGTTTTGGTTTTCAAGTCTTAGGAAAGGTTTCTTATTTGATCTTTCTAGTGGGATGGGGGATTCTTACTTATTTGCTATGGTTCTTTTTTCTTCTTATTCTTAAGACATACAAGCTTTTTGCTAGACTTTTCTTTTTTTTTTCTTTTCTTTTCTTTAACTAGAACCATCTTCAACAATTTTTTTCTTCCCATCCTTTCACTAGACCTTGCTTAAACACAATCTCCTATTTAAGACTCTAACCTTTTTCTTTCTTTTCTCTTTTTTTTTTTCTTTTTTTTTTCTTTTCATAACAGCCAAGTCCCAAACCCAACAAGTGAACCACCTAGTCCTATCTAGTTTGAAAAATGCAAACTAGAACTACACAAGGCTTTACTCTTGTCAGTTCAAACCTAACACTTTCTACCAAGCTCAATCCCAAAATAGGCCTCACACACTCAAGAATAAACATGGCTTGAAAGAAGGTTTGGTTAAGGGTAGGGAAACTGATTCTTAATGAGTAAATCAGCTACTTGGATCAACAAGAGTGGTAAAAAGGAGAAAGATGATCCAAATATGTATATGGTATCCAAGAGTTTAAAGCAATGCACACATTGATAATTGAAAGTCAATATTAGGTTCTTGTAGATAGGAAATGGTGTCAAACCACAACATGCTTCAATATAGACCAAATACAATGCAGGAATTCAAGGCTTGGTTCAATCTTATGCTTCTAACCACTCAACTAGCATCAAAGTACTATTAACTTGGGCATTGATCCTAGTCTAGTGAATGAGCAAGCTAACAAGGAAATACTCATCATAGATCCCCAATGCAAATATTATACAATCCTACATGAAACATGCTAAACAAGATTCTAATATTCAATGCAAACTACATGAACACTCTTTTTTTTATAAAGATTTTTTCAAAATTTTTCAAATTGTTATGGTTTTTCTATGCCTTAGATGCTTATGAAAATACTAATATGAGGATGCTAAAAATTTGAAATAAGATCACAAAACACAATGTCAAATGCTATCTCAAACCCTCCCCCAAACTTAAATCACACAGTCCCCTGTGTGAAAGAAATTTGAATAAGGATTCAAGATTAAAAACAAAACACAAATATGAAATGCAATGATATTTACAAGTGAAGGTGATATTGGTACCTTAAGGATTGGAGAAGAAGTTGTCCACATCCTCTTTCATGCTGTCAAAGGTGTAGTTGGGGTCTTGTTGGTGACTTGGAGATGGGGATTGGGGCAGCTCGACGATGGCGATCGACTGTGACTCGGTCGAGTGCGTGTCCGAGTGGGGGGTCTAGCTGGACTGCGAGTCTCCCTCTCTTCTTCTGTTTAGACTCCCTTGCTTCCCTGACCATGAAAACACCAAAACGAAAGTCAAAATACCAAAATCCTAAGCAATATATACAAAGATATCTTAGGGACTTCCTCCCTAGTGAGCTTGTTTAGAGTCACTAAGCTTGACTTCTATGACTCTTCAAGCTTGAGGGGCATCCATGAGAAGTATTGAACACTTCTCATGTGTCTCCTTCTATCCCAAATACTTCTTAACCCTCTGACCATTAACTGTGAACTCACTACCATCCTTGTTGAGAAGTGTGACAGCTCCATATGGTAAAACCTCTTTTATTTCAAAAGGACCTCCCCATCTACTTTTCAACTTCCCAGGGAATAACTTGAGTTTTGAATTATAAAGCAATGCTTGGTCTCCAGTCCTTTACGAGAATCTTCTTATCATGGAAAGCCTTAGTCCTTTCCTTGTAGATTTTGGAGTTTTCATAAGCCTCCAATCTGATCTCCTCAAGTTCATGCAAATCAAGGCTTCTCTTAGCTTGTGCTGTTTCAAGATCCAGGTTCAGAAGTTTGATTGCCCATAGAGCCTTGTATTCAACTTCAACTGGAAGGTGACAAGACTTTCCATACACAAGCTGGAATGGGGTTCTTCCTATAGGTGTTTTGAAAGCTGTTCTATAAGCCCAAAGTGTTTCATCAAGTTTACTAGACCAATCCTTCCTTGTTGCTCCTACTATTCTTGATAGAATGGCTTTGATCTGTTTGTTTGACACCTCAACTTGCCCACTTGTCTGAGGGTGATAGGCTGTAGACACCTTGTGCTTAACTCCATACTTCCTTAGCATTCCTTCAAAGATCTTATTGATGAAGTGTGATCCTCCATCACTTATCACAACTCTTGAGATTCCATACCTTGGAAAGATTATGTTCTTGAAAAGTTTAAGAACTACCTTGTGATCATTAGTGGGGCTAGCAATGGCTTCCACCCATTTGGAGACATAGTCCACTGCTACTAAGATGTAGACATTCCCATTTGAAAGGGGATTAAAGGGTCCCATGAAATCAATTCCCCACACATCAAATATCTCAACTTCAAGAATTGGATTTTGAGGCATCTCATTTCTTCTTGTGATATTCCCCATCCTTTGGCAAGCATCACATTTTGTGATGAACTTGTGAGTGTCCTTGAACAATGTAGGCCACCATAGACCAGTTTGTAAGACTTTTTGGGCTGTCTTGAAAGTTGCAAAATGGCCTCCATAAGCAGAACCATGGCAATGTCCTAATACTCCTTCAACTTCATTCTCTGCTATGCACCTTCTAAACAATCCATCTGATCCCTTCTTGTATAAGTAAGGTTCATCCCAATAGTATCCATTGATGTCCTTGAGGAGTTTCTTCTTCCTATAGGAGTCCATGTCTGCTGAAACTTCTTCACACACCTTGTAACTGACTATATCAGCATACCAAGGCAGATCTTCACTCTCAAGTGCCATCCACTCCTCCATCTCGCCCTGCTCGATCGGGCACCCAAATATACTCGGCCGAGTGCCTGTTCGAGTGAGAGGTCGAGTGGGGATCCGTGTTGACCCAATCAGCATCAGTTTCTCCTCAGGCATTGAATCATCAATTGGAATCTCCTCTTCTATCCTCATTCTAGACAAGTGATCAGCTACGCCATTCTCTATCCCCTTTTATCAACTATTTTCATGTCAAACTCTTGGAGAAGCAAAATCCATCTCAACAACCTTGGTTTTGTATCCTTCTTTGAGTAGATGTGCCTCAAAGCAGCATGATCAGTGTACACAATCACCTTGGACCCTACTAAGTAGCTTCTGAACTTTTCAAAGGCAAATACCACTGCTAAGAGCTCTTTCTCTGTTGTTGAATATCTTCCTTGAGTTTCATCCAAGGTTTTACTTGCATAGTGAATCACATGCAGCTTCTTATCTTTTTTCTGACCTAGGACTGCTCCTACTGCAAAATCTGAAGCATCACACATAATCTCAAATGGAAGATCTCAGTTTGGAGCTTGGACTATTGGAGCTGAAATCAAAGCAGCTTTGATCTCCTTGAAAGCCTTCAAGCAATCTTCATCAAAGTTGAACTCAGTCTCCTTACATAGCAACCTTGTCAATGGCCTAGCTATCTTTGAGAAATCCTTGATGAATCTCCTATAAAACCCAACATGCCCAAGAAAGCTTCTTATGTCCTTGACTGTTTTTGGTGGTTGGAGTTGAACCATGACTTCAATCTTTGCCTTATTAACCTCAATCCCCTTTTCTGAAATCTTATGACCAAGAACTATCCCTTCTTCAACCATGAAGTGACACTTTTCCCAGTTCAAAACAAGATTTGTCTCCTCACATCTCTTTAAAACCCTGCATAAATTAGCAAGACAAGAAGGAAAGGAGTCTCCATAGACAGAGCAATCATTTCATAAAAACTTCCACAACATCCTCAATGAGATCAGAGAAGATAGACATCATGCATCTTTGAAAAGTTGCTGGAGCATTACATAATCCAAATGGCATCCTTCTACAGTAGAACCACTATAAATTAATAAGGTCGGGACCATGAAATTTTATTAATTTATAGAGGTTTTAATCTATCGATAAATTAATAATTATTAATTTATCGATAAATTAATAAAATATTAATTTGTGAAGAGATTTTTCATTTTCATAATTTTAAAAATTATGTATTACAAAATAAGATACTTTTGTTATCATTCATATTTTTAAAGAATTTTCTTAATTTATAATCTTGTCTATTGTAATTGCTAAGTTTAAAGTTTAAGTAAAAATGATAGATGTTAGCAGTTTAGACCTTAGAAGAAATTTCTACTAGTATCATTCATGGTAATGATGAAGACGAATAAGATATTGTAGTAATTTTAGAACCAATTACATATAAAGAAGCAATTATCGCATTTAGAACTCTTCGTAATTTTTGGATGCGATTTGAGATGACGACAATGAAAGATATTAGAGATGAGCTCTAATAAGAATGCAAACAACAATAGAGTCATATTTCAGTATTTCACTAGATTTTCTTATATATATATATATTATTTGATTATTAATTTATGATATTGATGGGACTATATTTTTACATAGGATTTCCAAAAAAAAATAGTATCTTATTAATTTATCGAAATGTGTAATTTTTTACACCGGCCCAACTCGGGACCAGAAGAATTTATTAATTTATAGCGAGTATTAATTTATAGAGGTTCTACTGTATAAGCAAAAGTACCATATGGACATGTGAATGTTGTCTTCTCTTGATCATTGGGATGAATAGGAATTTGGAAAAATCTAGAATATCCATCCAAGAAATAGTAGTGAGTGTGATTAGCTAATCTTTCCAACATTTGATCAATGAAAGGAAGAGGAAAATGATCTTTCCTAGTAGCTGAATTAAGCTTTCTATAATCAATGCACATTCTATGCCCTGTAGTGGTTCTAGTGGGAATTAATTCATCCTGATCATTCTTTACCACATTTATTCCTCCTTTTTTTGGGACACAATGAACTGGTGAAACCCAAGTACTATCAGAGATAGGATAGATTACACCAGCATCAAGCAACTTAAGGATCTCCTTTTTAATTACTTCTTTTAAGTTGGGGTTTAACCTTCTTTGAGGTTCAATACTAGAGTAGGATTCATTTTCAAGATGGATTCTATGCATGCAAAGACTAGGTGAAAGGCCTTGAATGTCATCCAAAGTATAACCAATTGCTTTCCTATACTTTCTTAGCTCTACAACTAGCAAATCAAGTTCATTTTCACTCAACTTAGCATTTACTATCACAGGATAAGTAGAGTTCTTACCTAGAAAAACGTACCTTAGCCCAGATGGGAGAGGTTTGAGCTCTACTTTTGGTGCCTTTAGTTCGGACCAATCATTTGTGTAGGACTCAGCGTTGCACTCGGTCGAGTAGCTTTGGTGCTCGGTCGAGCGTGTGCTCGAGTTGATGGTCGAGCTATCCAAAGTTGCTAATTGAACTGACCAGACTTCCTCTCTTTGTGTTGGTAATCCCTCAAAAACCTCTGGATGGTCTGATTCTCTACAGGAGTCCAATATCTTCTCATAAGCTTTGGTTTCTTGATGAATGAATCCTTCCTCCCCACTCTTGGTTAAAACAGTTCTAAGGTGATCTTGTTCAGCTAGTTATTCCATCAATTCCTCTGATAGTTTGTCCATCTCTTCAGTCCAAAAGACTTGCCCTCCAATGGTTGGTTTCTTCATAGCCTCCACAATGTCAAATGTCAATTTGAAGTCCTCTCCCAAGTTAAGATCAATCTTCCCTTGTCTCACATCAATTATTGCTCCTGCTGTAATTAGGAAAGGTCTCCCTAGTATCAAAGGATCTTTTAGTTCTTCATCCATTTCCAAGACCACAAAGTCTGTTGGGACTTCTACTTCTCCAACTCTTACTGGTAGATCCTCCAAAACACCATGTGGTAATCTTATTGATCTATCAGCCAAGATCAAGGATATATTGCATGGCTTATATCTTGTAAACCCTAGGCGCTTAGGAACTGATAGAGGCATTAGGCTTACTGAGGCTCCCAAATCACATAGGCATCTGTTGAAAGTTATAGGGCCTATAGAGCAAGGTAGAGTAAAGGAACCAGGATCCCTTAGCTTTTGAGGATTCGCTTGCTTTGTGATGATGGCACTGCACTCTTGGCTAAGAATCACCATCCCTTGAACATCTTTGATCCTTTCCATCACAGCATCTTTCAAGAATTTCTGGTAAGGAGGAATCATCACAAATGCATCTATTAGAGGCATTCTAAGCTCAATCTCTCTAACTTGTTTGTCTAACAATGCCTTGTATTTTTCCACCATCTGCTTCTTAAATCTTCCTGGGAAAGGTAGTGGAGGCTTGTAAGGAGGAGGAATGAACCGGACTTCTTTTTCTTTGGAAGCAACTGGCTTAGTTTTTTCTTGAGAGGCTGCTCGATCGGGTGCTCGATCACACACTCGGTCGAGTGGGTGGTCGAGTGGTGGGTCGAGTTAGATGGCGTTTTCATTCTGAGTTTCTTCTTGTTGAAAGCTCTCCCCTTCTTGATCACCACTGTCCTCAGTGTCTGGTAAAGCTCCCTCTCTTGTTGGTAGAACCCTTCCACTGCGTAGATTGATAGCATGAGCAGATTCTATAGAGTGCATAATGGCCTTGCCTTTGTTATTTCGGGCATTAGCTAGTTGATTCTACATAGTCACAATCCTGGAAGTAAGTGTGTCAAACTTGGCATGGAGTTCACTGTAAACATCTGATATTCTCCTGTTCATCTCAGCAAATCTGGTTGTTGCCTCAATCTTGCCTTGTGTTTGCCCAATCAACAATTGTTGCATCATTGCTCTTAAGTCTTGTTCTTGGCCTTGGTTAGTCTGAAACCCTAGTGGGGGACACAACTGAGGCTGGAACACTTGATGCTGTTGTTTGGGGATGTAGTTTTGTTGCTGTTGAGACTGTTGAGGAGGATAGACTTGGTCTTGAAGGTTAGCCACATTGGTACTCCTATAAGAGAGATTGTTGTTCTTGAAACCTCCTTGGTTGTAGCCTTTGAATCCTCCCTGGTTTTGCATGTAGCACAACTCAGCAAACTCAGTCTCCCCTTCTTGAACTGGACCCTCTTCCTCACCAATGAAGTGAATAGACTTTTGTTGGCTAAGAAGGATCTTGTCAAGCTTCTCATTGACCATCTTCAAATCCCTCTTGTACTTGTCCTTTTGATCAGTTGATGATGACCTTATGGTTCTGTCATAGTCCTCATTATAGTTGCCATCTGATTGAGCAAGATTTTCAACCAACTCCCAGCCTTCTTCAACATTTTTGTTGAGGAAGTTTCCATTTGAGGCTGTGTCAAGACGCATTCTGATCTTGGGAAGCACTCCTCTATACAAAGTACTTAAAAGGGACTCATTGCTGAAGCCATGGTGAGGACACTAAGTCTGGAATCCTTTAAACCTTTACCAAGCTTCACAAAAACTCTCATTATTCCTTTGAGCAAACCCAGAAATTTCATTTCTCATTCTAGCAGTTCTAACATTGGAAAAGAATTTGGCCAAAAAAGCTTTTTTGCAAGCATCCCATGTGGTTATTGCTCTAGTAGGAAGAGTCTTCTCCCAAAGGTGAGCCTTATCTCCAAGTGAGAATGGGAATAGCCTTAACTTGAATCCATCCTCACTGACTCCATTGATCTTAGTGAGACCACATATCCTATCAAATTCATCAAGGTGGTCCAGGGGATCTTCCATTGGCAACTCATGGAACTTGTTGGCTTGAATCATTGAGATCAATCCACTTTTGATCTCAAAGTTGTTGTTGGCAACAGTAGGAGGCACAATACCAGCTCTCTGGTTATGTGTGTTTGGTGCATCTCCAGCACCAATGTTTCTTGCTCTTGGAGCTTGTTGATCTTGTTGTTCCATTAGTGGTAAGTATTCCCGCCTGTCACGCGGGTGACCCGGGTTTGATCCCCGGCAATGGCGCCAAATTGAAACAAGTATTTTTTTGATGGTGGTGAAAGAGAATGATGATGAATGTATGCAATGAATGGATGGATGGTAAGGTGTTTCAATTCCCCTTATGCAGTTGCAGTATAAGAGGTGTCAATCCAATCTGAGTGTTTGTGAACAGTCAAGATGTGCATAAAGATCTAATTTAAGCCAGATGTAAAGGATGTTTGTCACTAACAATCCTATGATTAAAATGCAAAGTGCAGAAAATAAAACTACAAGAACTAGATGCTGAATGTAAATGAACAGAATGATTGTACAGTAATGAAGCTAAAATTGAAAAAGAAACTACTATAATGCAAGAAATAAACCTATGCAAGACAAGCAATGAACGGAAAGCCAAATGAATGCAACAGAAATGAAACAGGAATGAAACAGGACAATCACAAATCATAAACACAAACTCTGGGGAAGAACTCGAGCAAGCACTCGACCGAGTGTAGGTCGAGTACAGGGTCGAGCTAGACTAAACGTGAAAACAGAGCAACACAATAAAAACAGAGCAATGCAAAAACGAATCAAACAACAATCAAACAACAGGATTAAGACTAAGATATCAATAAACAAAGAAGGTCCTGAGGAGGGATTCATGGGCTGAACTAATCATTGTTGTTATTTAACTTGGTCAACAAACCTCAAACAAACTTTGAGCTAATCTCTATACATACTATTCTAAGACAAGCTTAATCCACTCTCATGGCAATAAACAATCAAACCTATGCATTTCTAGACTTGCTCTCACATAGTAAAGAATCTACACAAGCAGGCATTAAGCAATACATCTCAAACAAAACAAGACCTCTAATCTCTTAGCAAGCCTAATGGTAAGCTCTAGATCTAGACTTATCTATACTCCTTAGACATTGGTGTGATGCTAAGATGCTTGAAATCAAACCCTACCTTCTCAGATATAGGATCAACATTAAGATCATCTAGCCTAGAAGAGATCTACAATAATCAAGCTTGACCAAATCAAACAAACCACAAGATCAGCCCAGCCTAACCCATCTTCAAGATCCCTAGCAAACTACTCACAAGAACACATGGTGAACAAAGTTAAAGACCCATAAAATAATGAAACTTGCATCAGTAGAAAGATAAAACAGAGATTTTCAATATTGAAAAAGAAATGAAACTTGTATTCTCAATATTAAGAAAGTTATGAAACCAACAATATTGAAGAATCTAGTCTTTTTCAAGTACAAGATCTAAGAAATATAAAAAAGCAAAAAGAATAATTCCCAAAAGGGTAAAATACTAGATTTAGAGAATATCTATAACCTGGACACTTTTGTGGCTGCAAGTACAAGGCTTTATATAGGAGGGGAGTGGAAGCCCTAAAAATACTAAAAGATAAAATAGTCAACGGCTCGGTCAATTCGACCTGTGCTCGGTCGAGTGGCAGGTCGAGCTGGCTTCTCTCGTGCGTTCTCCACTCGGTCGAGTCCTCCTCAGCACACGGTCGAGTGTCTGGTCGAGTGTGCGGTCGAGTTGGACTCCGGACCTTGTTATTTCAGCCTTAACTCTCTTGCTTTCCCTTCATGATTGCTTCACTTCTTCCTCAGCATTGCTCCCATGCTCCTTAAGCTCCAAAATCACCTGTTTATGCATGAAAATATGCAAATGCAATGCAACTAAACTCTAATGCATGATTAGTCCTAAAGCTATGCAATAATGGTGAAAATGGATAGCAAAAGATGCAAAAGATGTGAATATACTAAGGGAAAACAGGGTAAAATATATGAAAATCAGATGTCAGTTCATAATGAGTGTGATGCAAACAATCAGGATGTGAACACTAATTTAAGTTAAGCCAGTTATGATTATGGTTTTGAACTAACAGCATAATGATAGATATGAAACGCAGAATATAAATCTACTAAGATCAGGGACTAAATGCAAAGTGAACAGAGATAAACAAACAGAAGTGATACTAAACAAGAACAAGGACTACACTAATGTAAGGCAGTAAATGAAACATGATTTAACAACACTGAATGCAATGAAACAGGAATGAAACAAGAATGAAACAAGAAAGATGCAAAACTAAATAAGAACTCTGTAAGGAGCTCGAGTAAGCACTCGATCGTATGCTCGATCGAGTGACAGGTCGAGTGACTTGATAGGAAGAACAGAAACAGATTCAACAATCAGAACAGAACTAAATGCAAGAAAATCAAATAGGAAACAGATAACAGTAGTCAAACAGAGAAATCAATAAAAAAAAGTAGGTTCTAAAGATGAATTCATGGGCTGGACTCAAGCTATGGTTACCTAAATTGATCAACAAACCTCAATCAATAATAAGCTTGTGGTGGTCTCCTCACACGGTCGAGTGTGGTGGTCGAGTGGACTTCCGGATCTTGATTCTCTTTTGCTCTAGCCCCTTTGTCTGCTTCACTTGCTAGCTCCATTCCTCCTTAGCACCTTTCCCTGTTCCTTGGGGTCCAAATCACCTGTTTATGCCAGAAACCATGCAAATCCTATCTAATGCACAAAGTGACCTCAAACTACTTAATAATAACCAAACTAGCTAGTAAATCATGCATAAGGTGTAAATAAACTAAGGTAAAACATTGTTAAATGTATGAACATCAAACCTCCAAACTTAGTCTTTGCTTGCCTTTATGCAGATAAACAAGACATAAGTAAGAAGGTGAGGTTTGAAAGTGGGATTTCAGCACCTAAACCTTGATAATAAACTAGCTAGAATCAATGTCCAAGTTACTAGTACTATGATGCAAGGTGAATGTGCTTTACTTAAAGACTTTAGACAAATCTATCACAACCTTAAATGATTCAAGCCTTAGACATCCACATGCATTCAGTTCAACCATTTCCTTTAACATTCATTAAACAAGAACATGAATCAACTTATGCAATGCTTAAACTCATTTGGCTTGGTATTAAATGGTTTAGAGACAATGATGGTCTCTCTTTAGAGTAGGGCTTATCAATATCAAGGTTCTCTCACAAAAAATGAATTGAGCTTTAGAAGAATTCTAAAGGTAAGAACACTTAGACACATACAAGAATAAAACTTTGTCTACTCAAAGGTACCAAAAGTGTTTTGATCCTAACATTCTAATCCCAAATTGTCGTATTTCTACCCTTTAACTTCATCTTTTATCTTTTACCCTTTTTTTCTCTTTTGTTTTTAAGCCTTAGGAGAGGTTTCTTCTTTGAATCATCTAAAGGAATGGGGGTTTCTTTCTTATTTGCTATGGTTTCCTTTTCTTCTTACTTCTTAAGACATAAAAGCTTTCTATACTCTTCTTTTCTTCTTTCTTTCTTTTCTTTGACTTGAACCTTCTTTTATCAATCTTATACTTCCCCATTCTTTCACTAGAGCTTAGATTTGCTTAAACACACTCCCCTCCTAAAGTCTTTACCCTTTTCTTTCTCTTTTCCCTCTTTTCTTTTCTTTTTTCAAACAAATTAAGTCCCAAACCCAAAAGTTAAACCACCTAGTCCTATCTAGTTTGAAAATTGCAAACTAGAACTACACAAGGCTTTACTCTTGTCAGCTCAAACCTAACACTTTCTACCAAGCTCAATCCCAAAAAGGCCTCACACACACAAAAATAACATGGCTTGAAAGAAGGGTTGGTTAAGGGTAGGGGAAACTTATTTTAATGATGAAATCAGCTACTTGGATCAACAAGAGTGGTAAAAAGGGGAAAGATGATCCAAATATGTATATGGTATCCATGAGTTTAAAGCAATGCACAAATTGATAACGAAAAGTCAATATTAGGTTCTTATAAGTAGGAAATGGCATGAAATCACAACATGCTTAAATTTAGACCAGAATGCAATATAGGAATTCAAGGCTTGGTTCAATCTAATTTTTCTAGCTACTCAACTAGCATCAAAGTACTATTAACTTAGGCATTAATCCTAGTTTAGTGATTTAAACAAGCTAACAAGGTAAAACTCATCATAGATCCCTAATGCAAATTATGAAACAGCCCTAAATGAAACATGCTAACAAGATCCTAATATACAATGTGAAACATGTATTTTGTTATGGTGGTGAAAGATGGATGAATGATGATGAATGAATGCAATGAATGGATGGATGGTAAGGTGTTTCAATTCCCCTTATGTAGTTGCAGTATAAGAGGTGCAATCCAACTGAGTGTTTGTGAACAGTTAAGATATGCATAAAGATCTAATTTAAGCCAGATGTAAAGGATGTTTGTCACTAACAATCCTATGATGAAAATGTAAAGTGCAGAAAGTAAACTATAAGAACTAAGAACTAAATGCAAATGAAACAGGATGATTATGACAGTAATGATGCAACCAACAGAAGTAGAAACTATGCTAATGAACTAATGCAAGACAAGTAATGAACAAGATACTAAGTAAATGCAACAGAAATGCAAATTGAATGAAACAAGACAATCACAAAGCATAAACAAGAGTTCTGGGGATGAACTCGAGCAAGCACTCGACCGAGTGTAGGTCGAGTGAGTGGTCGAGCTGGACTAAACGCAGAAACAGAGCAATGCAATAAAAACAGAGTAATGCAAAGACAAATCAAACTACAATCAAGCAACAGGATTAAGACTGTAAAATCAATAAACAAGGAAGGACTTGAGGAGGGATTCATGGGCTGGACTAATGATTGAGGCTATCTAACTTGATCAACAAATCTCAAACAACATGAGCTAATCTCTAGACATATGTATCTAAGACAAGTTTCTCCCACTCTCATGGTGAAGAAACAATCAAACCTATGCATTTCTAGACTTGCTCTCACATAGTAAAGAATCTAAACAAGCAGGCAGTAAGAAATATGTCTCATACCAAACAAAACCTCTAATCTCTTAGCAAGCAAGATGGTAAGCTCTAGATCTAGCCTTATCTATGCCTCTTAAACATTGGTGTGATGCTAAGATGCTTGAAATCAGATCCTACCCTCTCAGATATAGGATCAGCATTAAGAACATCTACCCAAGAAGAGATCTACAACAATCAAGCTTGATCAAGCCAAACAAACCTCATTCACAGCCCAGCCTAACCCATCCTCAAGATCCTAAGCTACTACTCCAAAGAACACATGATGAACATCAAAATCATAAACCCAGAAAATATTGAAACTTGCATCATTAGAAAGATGAAACAAAGATCTACAATATTGAAAAACAAATGAAACTTGAATTCTCAATATTAAGAAAGTTATGAAACTAACAATATTGAAGAATTTAGTCTTTTTCAAGTACAAGATCTAGGAAATAAAAAAAGCAAAAAGAATAATCCCAAAAAGGGTAAATACTAGGTTTAGAGAATATCTGAAAAGCTGGATTCTTTTGTGGCTGCAGGTACAAGGCTTTATATAGGAGGGGAGTGGAAGCCCTAAAAATACTAAAAGACAAAATAGTCAACGGCTCGGTCAACTCGACCTGTGCTCGGTCGAGTGGCAGATCGAGCTGGCTTCTCTCGTGCATTCTCCACTCGGTCGAGTCCTCCTCAGCACACGGTCGAGTGTCTGGTCGAGTGTGCGGTCGAGTTGGACTCCGGACCTTGTTATTTCAGCCTTAACTCTCTTGCTTTCCCTTCATGATTGCTTCACTTCTTCCTCAGCATTGCTTCCATGCTCCTTAAGCTTCAAAATCACCTGTTTATGCATGGAAAGATGCAAATGCAATGCAACTAAACTCTAATGCATGATTAGTCCTAAAGCTATGCAATAATGGTGAAAAGGGATAGCAAAAGATGCAAAAGATGTGAATATACTAAGGGAAAACAGGGTAAAATATATGAACATCAACACCCCCAAACTTAGTCTTTGCTTGCCCTCAAGCAAATAAGCAAGACATAAGAAGGTAAGTGAGGTTTGAAAGTGGGATCTCAGCTCCTAAAGCTTGCAAATAGACATCTAGTATCAATGTCCAAGTTACTAGTACTATGATGCAAGTTGAATGAGCTGTACTTAAAGACTTTAGACAAGCATATCACAACCTTTACTGATTTGAGCCTTAGATATCCACATGCATTCAAATCAACTATTTCCTTTAACATTCATTAATCAAGAACATGAATCAATTCTATGCAATGCTTAAACTCATTTGGCTTGGAGGTAAAGGCTTTGAGACAATGATGGTCTCTTTTTAGAGTGGGGCTTATCAATATCAAGGTTCTCTCATAAAAAATGGATTGAGCTTTAGAAGAATGCTAAAGGTAAGAACACCTAGACACATACAAGAATAAAACCTTGTCTACCCAAAGGTACCCAAAGTGTTTATCCTAGCAATCTAAACCCAAATGATCCTAGTGCTACCCTTTAACTTCTTCTTTTCTCTTTCACCCTTTTCTCTTTTGGTTTTCAAGTCTTAGGAGAGGTTTCTTATTTGATCTTTCTAGTGGGAAGGGGGATTCTTACTTATTTGCTATGTTTCTCTTTTCTTCTTATTCTTAAGACATACAAGCTTTTTGCTAGACTTTTCTTTTCTTTCTTTTCTTTTCTTTAACTAGAACCATCTTCAACAATTTTTTTTACTTCCCATCCTTTCACTAGACTTTAGCTTTTACTTAAACACACTCTCCTTTTAAAGACTCTACCCTTTTTCTCTTCCTCTTTTTTTTTTTCTTTTTTCTTTCTTTAACTGCCAAGTCCCAAACCCAACAAATGAACCACCTAGTCCTATCTAGTTTGAAAAATGCAAACTAGAACTACACAAGGCTTTACTCTTGTCAGTTCAAACCTAACACTTTCTACCAAGCTCAATCCTAAAAATAGGCCTCACACACTCAAGAATAAACATGGCTTGAAAGAAGGGTTGGTTAAGGGTAGGGGAAACTGATTCTTAATGAGGAAATCAGCTACTTGGATCAACAAGAGTGGTAAAAAGGAGAAAGATGATCCAAATATGTATATGGTATCCATGAGTTTAAAGCAATGCACACATTGATAATTGAAAGTCAATATTAGGTTCTTATAGATAGGAAATGGCATCAAATCACAACATGCTTCAATTTAGACCAAATGCAATGCAGGAATTCAATGCTTGGTTCAATATTATGCTTCTAACCACTCAACTAGCATCAAAGTACTATTAACTTGGGCATTGATCCTAGTTTGGTGAATCTAGCAAGCTAACAAGGAAATACTCATCATAGATCCCTAATGCAAGCAGTCATATATGATAAACAAAATACTTGAATATGCAAAGCAATTTACATGAACACTCTTTTTTTATAAAGATTTTTGCAAAAAAGTTTCAAATTTTTAGGGTTTTTCTATGCCTTAGATGCTATGCAAATACTAATATGATGATGCTAAAAATTTGAAATAAGAAAACAAAACACAATGTCAAATGCTATCTCAAACCCTCCCCCAAACTTAAATCACACAGTCCCTTGTGTGAAAGAAATTTGTTTGAGGATTCAAGACTTAAAACAAAACACACAATATGAAATGCAATGGTATTTACAATGTAAAGGTGATAGTGTTACCTCAAGGATTGGAGAAGAAATTATCCACATCCTCCTGCATGCTATCAAAGGTGTAGCTGGGGTCTTGTTGGTGACTTGGAGATGGGGATTGGGGCACCTCGACGATGGCGACCGACCGTGACTCGGTCGTGTGCATGTCCGAGTGGGGGGTCGAGCTGGCTTGCGAGTCTATTTTTTCAAGTCCAATTCTCTCCAAACCCATCTACACTCTCATTGAACAGCCTGCCCAACACAAACATACAACAAAAATATCAAAACTACAAGGAAAATAAAGCATATGTACAATGATACCTTAGGGACTTCCTCCCTAGTGAGCTTGTTTAAAGTCACTAAGCTTGACTTCTTCTAGCTCTTCAAGCTTGAATTGGAGACCAAAGAGGTGATGAAATCCCCATGGTTCTACTTGATAACCTTGGTGTTCCTTCTTGATCACTACTTCCTTGACACTTGAACCATGTTTCTTCTTAAACTTGAGTCTTGGTCTTGCCTTCTTCAAAGACCTCTTGTTGAGCTGAGCTTGAAGTTTCTTCACTAAACCAGCTAGCACTTGAACTGACCCCTTTAGTTCTTGGACAGTCTTACCTTGGGCTGAACCTTTAATCCTAGGGTTCCCTCATTCCTCAAAAACTTCACAACTAGCCTTTTTCCCTATCATAAAGTGCTGACCTTCAATAGTAGGCTGATGAGTAGTATTCTTGATGTCAAACTTCATAGTGAAGTCTTTAGCAAGGTGAAGGTTGATGGTTCCCATCTTAACATCTATTACAGCTCCAACTGTGGCTAAGAATGGTCTCCCCAAGATGAGAGGATCTTCTGGCTCTTGATCCATGTTCATGATCACAAAATCAGTTGGGATTCTTGCCTTTCCTATCTTGACTGGAAGGTTTTCAATTATCCCAAGCACATCCCTCTTGGATCCATCTGCCATGCCAATATAGAGGTTGCAAGGCTTAAAATATTCATATCCCAACTTCTCAGCCACTGAGTATGGCATTAAGCTCACTGAAGCTCCCAGATCACACAAGCATTTGTTGAATTGCATGTAACTAATGGAGCAAGGTAGATCAAATGATCCAGGGTCTTCAAGTTTTGTTGGTATAACAGCTTCCCCAATCTCTCTTAAGTCCTTCATGTCTTGTTCCTGAGCTTTCATCTTGGATAATTCAAGCAGTATGTCCTTGTAGGAAGGATTCTGAACAAATTTGCTCAAGTTAGGCCCTCTCTCCTCTTCCTTGTAAGCAATTGTAATCTCTTGTATAGCCATTACTTCCTTCAAGACTTTCACTTCCTCTTGTTGCAAAGCCATCATTTCTTTTTTCTCAATAATTTCTCTCAGTTCCCTTATCTTTTGTGCCTTGAAACGTCCTGGGAATGGTAGAGGTGGTTTGTAAGCAGGAGGAATGTACTTAGCAGGCTTAACAGCTTCTGTGTCCTCGGCTCGATCGACCACTCGATCAGGCACACGGTCGAGTCCTGGTTCGAGTACCTGGTCGAGTGCACTACCGGATTCAATCTGCTTTGCACAAACTTCACTCTTAACTTCAAGAAATGACCAATCCTCCCCACCTTGAACCTCACTGTCCTCAGTGACAGCATCTTCATAGAGATTAAGAGCTTTAGCTGTAAATTCCCTTGGGTTTGGAATAGCTTCTTCAAGAAGTTGGTTTGGCTTAGGAGCTGAAGTAGAATCAATGGAGCTCTCCATGTACTTGACCTTGGAGTTTAGGTCATTAGAATAAGAATTCAATGTTTGGTGCAGCTCATCAAACTGCTTTGCTACCTCAATCTGCCCAGTTTCTTGCCCAAGTAAAAGTTGTTGCATCATCGCTTTTAAGTCAGGTTCTTGGCTTTGGTAGGTATGAAACACTGGAGGTTGACACCATGGAGCCTGAAATCCTGGTTGATGTTGCCATGGTACATAATGGAACATACTGCTGTGAAACATGATGACGGACTCGAACAGGCACTCGGTCGAGCACAGGCTCGAGTGGGTGGTCGAGTCGACTGGGAACTGATGTCTATTTGTATCCGGCTTCTGACTCGATCAGGTGCTCGAGCACACACTCGGTCGAGTGGTGGTCGAGTTGGTGGTCGAGCAGGTACCTGAAACTCAATCATAGACAAGCAGAAGAAGAAACAAGATCAGTATTGAACAAGTGGATAAACGAACTTAATCTTAGACTTTTATGGATCCTAATTGTCACAAAAACACACTCAAATAGGCAACGGCGCCAAATTGAAACATGTATTTTGTTATGGTGGTGAAAGATGGATGAATGATGATGAATGTATGCAATGAATGGATGGATGGTAAGGTGTTTCAATTCCCCTTATGTAGTTGCAGTATAAGAGGTGTCAATCCAACTGAGTGTTTGTGAACAATTAAGATATGCATAAAGATCTAATTTAAGCCAGATGTAAAGGATGTTTGTCACTAACAATCCTATGATGAAAATGTAAAGTGCAAAAAGTAAACTATAAGAACTAAGAACTAAATGCAAATGAAACAGGATGATTATGACAGTAATGATGCAACCAACAGAAGTAGAAATTATGCTAATGAACTAATGCAAGACAAGTAATGACCAAGATACTAAGTAAATGCAACAGAAATGCAAATTGAATGAAACAAGACAATCACAAAGCATAAACAAGAGTTCTGGGGATGAACTCGAGCAAGCACTCGACCGAGTGTAGGTCGAGTGAGTGGTCGAGCTGGACTAAACGCAGAAACAGAGCAATGCAATAAAAACAGAGTAATGCAAAGACAAATCAAACTACAATCAAGCAACAGGATTAAGACTGTAAAATCAATAAACAAGGAAGGACTTGAGGAGGGATTCATGGGCTGGACTAATGATTGAGGCTATCTAACTTGATCAACAAATCTCAAACAACATGAGCTAATCTCTAGACATATGTATCTAAGACAAGTTTCTCCCACTCTCATGGTGAAGAAACAATCAAACCTATGCATTTCTAGACTTGCTCTCACATAGTAAAGAATCTAAACAAGCAGGCAGTAAGAAATATGTCTCATACCAAACAAAACCTCTAATCTCTTAGCAAGCAAGATGGTAAGCTCTAGATCTAGCCTTATCTATGCCTCTTAAACATTGGTGTGATGCTAAGATGCTTGAAATCAGATCCTACCCTCTCAGATATAGGATCAGCATTAAGAACATCTACCCTAGAAGAGATCTACAACAATCAAGCTTGATCAAGCCAAACAAACCTCATTCACAGCCCAGCCTAACCCATCCTCAAGATCCTAAGCTACTACTCCCAAGAACACATGATGAACATCAAAATCATGAACCCAGAAAATATTGAAACTTGCATCATTAGAAAGATGAAACAAAGATCTACAATATTGAAAAACAAATGAAACTTGAATTCTCAATATTAAGAAAGTTATGAAACTAACAATATTGAAGAATTTAGTCTTTTTCAAGTACAAGATCTAGGAAATAAAAAAGGCAAAAAGAATAATCCCAAAAAGGGTAAATACTAGGTTTAGAGAATATCTGAAAAGCTGGATTCTTTTGTGGCTGCAGGTACAAGGCTTTATATAGGAGGGGAGTGGAAGCCCTAAAAATACTAAAAGACAAAATAGTCAACGGCTCGGTCAACTCGACCTGTGCTCGGTCGAGTGGCAGGTCGAGCTGGCTTCTCTCGTGCATTCTCCACTCGGTCGAGTCCTCCTCAGCACATGGTCGAGTGTCTGGTCGAGTGTGCGGTCGAGTTGGACTCCGGACCTTGTTATTTCAGCCTTAACTCTCTTGCTTTCCCTTCATGATTGCTTCACTTCTTCCTCAGCATTGCTTCCATGCTCCTTAAGCTTCAAAATCACCTGTTTATGCATGAAAAGATGCAAATGCAATGCAACTAAACTCTAACGCATGATTAGTCCTAAAGCTATGCAATAATGGTGAAAATGGATAGCAAAAGATGCAAAAGATGTGAATATACTAAGGGAAAACAGGGTAAAATATATGAACATCACAATGCAAATTACAGAGTTGACACATATCATCAATAAAGGGTTTCTAAGTATATATCTACAATTTCCAGGCTGTTGTGGACCATGAATAAGTAGAGTAAGCATGATGAGGCAAATTATAATTTACTAACAGGACAGGCCAACAACTATACCTACTATTCTTCATGTCGATTGGATTAAATCCATCTGTGGAAAGTCCAAGCCTTATATTCCTTTCTTCAGCAGCAAAAACTGAATATTTATCATTCATTTGATCCCATGTCACAGAATCTACAGGGTGACGCAGTTTTCCATCATTACTCTTGTGAAAATGCCATCTTAGATCCTTTGCCATTTCCTCCGATCTGAATATTCTTTTTTAACTATGGGATGATCGGAAAATACCGCAAAACTTTCTGAGGGACACCTTTCTTTATTTCACCAGTTTGCAAGTTAATCTTCCATCGTGAGGCATTGCATTTTGGACAATATTGAAGCTTCCTGTACTTCTTTCTGAATAGACAACAATCATTTACACAAGCATGATTTTTTTATAGCCCATATCAAACGACTTCAAGAATTTTTTTCACCTCGTATAAAGATGTATAAAGGACATTATCCGCAGGTAACATTCCAGGCAATATCTCAAGCAGATCACTGAAACTCTTGTCTGACCATCCATTTTGTGTCTTCAGTCTAAAAAGTGACACAATAGCAAATAGGTTTCTATGATTTTCACAGTTTCCATATAGTTGTGTTTCAGCATCTTGAAGCTTAGCAAGGAACTCATCTTCTTTCTTGTCCTCAACCTCTGCAATCTCACCCAAGTCATCCTTACTAACCATTTCTGAATCTATATTTTCCACAGCTCTTTATAAATCATAAATTCCATCACTCCAATGATGCTTCTTTGCTTCACCCAGAGTCCCTGAAGTAACTTCTCTTTGATGATACCAATCTGTTTGTAGCTTATAAACCTCATCCATTCCTCTTGTTACAAGATGGCCGACTATTTCACTGATCTCATGACGATCTACATTACGATAGTCGATGCATGGACATATTATGACGTTCGTGTCTCCTAATGCTGGAGACACAGAGCGAACAAAACTCCAAGCACCTCTCTCATAAGCAGGATCAACTCTTTATTTCAGAATATTAAAAACCCAAATTATGTCTAAAACTATACAGTCTCACAATCAAACCAAACTATAAAATTAAACTCCATACCTGCATAAATGTACCCATGCCTTGTCCAGCATTTCATGTTCTTACCTTAGTAAAACATTTAATACAACAAATCAAACCAATATAGCTAAGACAACTCACCGTATATATAGCTATGTTTAACAAAACAAACAACTTAGCATATAGTTCATATGCAAGACCAGACAAACGCAGAGTCACAAAACTGTACTACTTAATAGAATCATAATTCAACCACAGAGTCAAACCAATATTGCTAAGACAAATCACCGTATATATAGCTATGTTCAACAAAACAAACAACTAAGAATATAGTTCATATGCAAGACCAGACAAACGCAGAGTCACAACAGTGTACTACTGAAAAAAATCATAATTCAACCACCAAACAAAAGAGGGAAAGCCACAATATTGTACTGACGTGTCGGGTGAATACATGATAACTCTCTAACTTACATGTTTTTAACATCCTTTTTTGTCCATATTTTGCATTTTTCATACCCTTAACTTAGCATTTTTAGGTCATTAATTGTAGGAATTCACTTTTAGGCCATTTAGAGTGTTGCATTTTTTCATTCGCATATTTTGGATGAAAACATGGAGCCTAAGAGCCTAAGAGCCTAAAATGGGGAAAAACAAGGAAAAACCTGAGTATGTACCCGAAGGAGCCATCGAGCTGGAAGAACGAATCCGAGCCCCAACACGATCGACGAGGATCCAAGAGCTGGAAGAACAACCCGAAGATCTACCCGAGGAGTAACCCGACCTCATCCTCGTGTACCCCATCGAATAGACCCTCAGGCAGGACTAGGAAGCTAGGTCAAAGGGGTTTCCATATATAAATCCCTCCTCTCCTTCCTCGCAAACGAGCACACCGCATACACTCAAACCAGAGAGCGAGAGCTTCTGTGGGAGAACTGAGCGAGTCAAAACACTTTTCTCCTTTTGTTAGATTTTATTTTTCATAACTTTTTATCATTTATTTAGATTTCTATCTTGTATTTTACTCCTTTACTCTACCGTTTATTATAATGCAATTTTTGTTCATATATGCTGTTATGTTTCTTGCTATGATTTCTGAGTAGTGTAGTAAAGTTTCTAGTAATGGGATAGATGATTTTGTGTTCTTGATCGGTTAGGATGTCTTAGTTGATTGTATATATTTAATAGATTTCCTTCTAGATTGGTGTTCTTAATGCTGTCAACAAACCAAGAGGGTGAGATTAGATCTAAGGTGTTTTACCACCGAGAGGTGTAGATGAGATGCTTGAATCAACCAATGCTAGAGGTTTACTCACTTAGCCTAAGAGATTAAATGAGTAAGGGGTTTACTGACAATAATGAATCGGATCTTATTGCCTGCTTGGTCATGTATCTCCAATGAGAGTTGGGTAGGGGAGTGATCAAGGTTGATTGTTTCTATCACTAGAATGTTTTAACAAGATTTTAGAGATTCATTGTCTAGGAAATATTTGCTTGAGGCATGTAAGACATTTGTACTGGTCAGGAATACTTAGGATTCAATTACCCAATCCTTAGAAGCTTTTGTATCTTAATTGCCTGCATTTTCATTCATCACTCGATCCATTACCCGCACAGGTACACGATCACCTGCTTCGAGTAACCCCTCGAGTTGTTCATACCATCTTTGCTTACTCGATCACCCCACCCGATCCTATACTCGAATGCTTGCATCGAGTGCTTAGGTCGTGTGGTTCTTTGTTTAGGATTGCTAGATAAAACCCTAATTGCTTGGCTTGACTTCCATTGTTCTGATTGCATCCTTCCTGCTAGCAAAAATAACCATTTGGATTGATAACCATTTGTACTAAAACTGCATAGGGAATTGATACCCTGGTGAAAACCTGTTTATCAATTTGGCGTCGTAGCCATTTGGTTGAATTTTATTTTGCTACGTTTAGGATTTCAGCACTTGCTAGATCAAGTTCTTTTATTTATATTGGTTTAGGAATCTGACTTGTTACGTTTAGGAATCTGACTTGTTTGCTTTCGTTCTTGTTTGTTTTGAATCTCAGGTATAACCCGAGCACCCACCCGACCCGTCACTCGATCACCTGGATCGGGTTGACCCTCGTGTACACACTCGGTCACCTACCTGTGCATGCAAACACGATCCAGAGGTAGCCAGAACTTGAGTCCTTTCATCGACAACATCGACAGACCAAGGCTACTCAGACAACAACAAGTTCAACCGCAACCAGCAATCATTGAGGAGACAATGAACAATCAGAACGGTCCACCAGCTCCTCAAGGAAGGACCAACATAGGAGCAGGAGATGCTCCATCTACTCATACTCAAAGGAATGGCATTGTGCCACCTGCTGTCCAGAACAACAATTTTGAGATCAAGAGTAGTCTCATCCAGATGATACAGAGTAACAAGTTCCATGGATAACCAATGGAGGACCCATTGGATCATCTGGATGAATTCGATAGGCTCTGTAGCCTCACCAAGATAAATGGAGTTAGTGAGGATGGATACAAACTCCGACTTTTCCCATTCTCTTTGGGAAACAAAGCACACATCTGGGAGAAATCACTCCCCAAGGAGTCCATCACCACTTGGGAAGCATGCAAGAAGGCATTCCTGGCCAAACTCTTCTGGAACTCTAGAACCGCAAGGCTGAGGAATGACATTTCCGGCTTTGTTCAGAAGAACAATGAGACATTCAGTAAAGCTTGGGAACGTTTCAAGGGATACACTACCCGATGTCCTCATCATGGCTTCAGCAATGCTTCATTACTAAGTACACTTTACAGAGGAGTGGTCCCCAAGATACGGATGTTGCTGGACACCGCAAGCAATGGTAACTTCCTCGAAAAGAATGTTGATGAAGGTTGGGACCTAGTGGAGAACTTGGCTCAATCTGATGGGAATTACAATGAGGAGTATGATCGCAATGTGCGATATACAGGAGAGGACGATGCCAAGTACAAGAGGGACATGAAAGCTCTCAATGACAAGCTCGATAAACTACTCCACCAACAGCAGCATGTTCATGCAATATCAGAGGAAGAGCAGTTTTTACAACAAGATGGGGAGACTATGCAAATAGAGGATGTCAACTACATCAACAACCAGGGAGGTTACAACAAAAGGTACAACAATTACAAGCCGAATCTGAATCTGTCCTACCGGAACCCGAATGTTGCCAATCCTCAAGACCAAAGCTACCCCACTACAGTTCAAGGGAACCAGGTCCAACAAAAGCCTTTTGTTCAGTACAATCAAGGCTATGCCCCTAAGCAGCAGTACTGTGGACACTACAACCCACCACCTGGTTCCAACAACATCAAGGCCCGCAAAATCAATCACAAGAAGCTGAACTATGAGGCCTACTTCAGCAAATGATTCAGTATCAGGCTTCAGCTGCTATGGACACCGCAAAACGTTTTGCGGATATGAGCAACAAGATTAACTCGGGATACAATGATTTGAACGCCAAGTACGAATCGCTCAATACTAAGCTGAGATACCTAGAGGGTCACCACAACAACCAACCAGCTGCAAAGATAAACCAGCTCCCAGGTAAAGCTTATCAGAACCCTAAGGATTATGCCACTGCCCAAGCCATCTTCCTTGATGATGACTATGAGGATTACCTCAATGAGGACAATGATGCTCAAGATGGGGAGGATATGGATCACTATGGGTTAAACGAGGCCAAGTACTACATATCCGAGTATGAACCCGAGCCGTCACCCGAGGAGACTGATAGAGTTGATGATCGAGCACTGGTTTGAGAATCATAAATCAAAGAACCCCCTGAGGCTGAACCCGATGACGTACCCGGTGATGGTGATCGGATGATACATCGAGTAGATGTTGAGATGAGAGATCAACCTCAACTTCCTGTAGCAAAGGAAGGGGAACTAGAGGAAAGGTTCAATGCTGCACTTGACATCCAACTGGAGGCGCTTGCAGAGCGTATGGCCAAGAGTAAAGCTCCACCACCTAAGCTTTTGCCACCACATGAACTTCAAGAGGAATCTGCCAAGGAGGCAGCTCGGCTGGAGAATGAGGTTAAGGAGGCTGTCAAGGAGATTAGGTTTGAGATTCTCAGGAGTGGTGTGTGCTTAGATCCTGAGCTACGAATCGAGGAAAATTGGAGGATCCTGGCTCTTTTACTTTGCCATGCTCGATAGGACTTCAGATTTTTAAGAATTGCTTGTGCGACCTTGGAGCTTCAGTTAGCATTATGCCACTGTCAATTGCCAACAAGATGGGTTTCACAAGTTTTAAACCAAGTAGTCTGTATTTGGTTCTAGCTGATTAAACAATCAGACATCCGATTGGGATTCTGGAAAATTTGCCTCTCAGGATTGGAAGGGTGGATGTCCCTACTGATTTCATGATCCTTGATGTGGGTAAGGAACCAGACGATCCACTGATCCTAGGGAGACCATTCATGGCAACAGTAGGTGCTGGGATTGAGGTGAAGCAAGGGAAGATCAGAATTGAGCATGGGGAGCACTGCAAGATGGAGTTTGATGTGAAGAAGGGAATTAAGAGGCCAACCATTGATGGTCAAGCTTTTTCCACTAAGACAAAGCAGAGAAAAGTCAAACATCTTGAGGAGGTCAACACCACATTTGCTTTGGAACCTGGAAAAGACCTGGAGAATCAATTGAACCAGCGTGCTACAGTAGAGAGGATTCCAGAACCTCTCCCTCCTGGATCCCATGCTTAAAGAGCATGAAGAGTCAAGCTTAGTGACTTAAAACAAGCTCACTTGGGAGGAAGTCCCAAAGGTATATTTTTATACTATTTTAATTTTGATCTATTTGTTTTAACTTATTTTCTATTTTTGCATATTTATTATATAAGAAAAAAAAAAGAAAGGAAAAAGTGAAAAAAGGAAAATTGAGGAACCCGAGGGTCAACCCGACACCGTACTCGATGCGCCTGATCGTGTCCCTGCTCGGGTGGCGAGTGGAGTCCAAATTCCACAAGCCAAGCCCACTCTTGGTGAAGCCCAAACCACAAACCCTACTCTATTTTAGGGTTTCGAACCTTTCTCCCTCAGCAGCACCGATAAATCTTTCAACCCTAAAGCTTTTAGTTTCCATACTTTCCATTCTCTTGCAAACTCAAGTGATATTCAATTTTCTTTGGGAACTAACCCTATTAACCTCGAAGCTTAGCTTTTCTTCTCAAGGATTCGATAATGGAGCCACACACGAGAACCTACAAAAAGAAGGGAAGAAGATCAACCTCCGCCGCTGCTACAACCGGAGGTGATGCCATTGAACCTCGAGAATCCCAAGGAAGAGGAAACGTTCCGCATTCCCAACCGCTGGCTAGACGTGTTGCATCCCTAACCTGATGCTCAACCCGATCTGTAAACCGATCCGGTGCTCGAGCAACTAATCGTGTAGACCACCGAGTTCGCTCACCGAGTCCAATGGCGAGTGTTGTTCGCCGATCTCCTCGACGTAGGGACCTGTCTACGTTCGAGAGAACTGTTACCGACCCTATGGAGGTCAATTCTGATGCTGATGGAAGAGAGCAAGAGGAGATCCAAACATCTCGGTCAAGGAGCAGAGCTGTGGTTGCAAGAGGGAAGAGGCTAGCTTCAGAGAAGGCTGAGATGGTAGCTGAGAGAGCCGCTGAGGAAGAGGATCGAGACACACAGGAGAACCGTGAGCAGAGAGAAAGAACACGCCAAGCCTCGCAGAGGCTAAAGTAGAAGGAGGTGGAGACTCCGGAAAAACTCTTCAAGGTTTTCCGGAAGATGAGCTTCGTTGGTACCCGATACCCTCACCGAGAGACGATGAAGCAGTTGGGGATTGCTAGAGATGTTGAGTTCCTGTTCGACATGTGCCACCTGGGCCATATGATGCGAGGCCACCTTGAAGCTTATGAGGAGGAGACGGTCCACTTTCTCTCCACACTTCGGCTGCACTACTTTGAGGACCACCCGACCCTACTACCCGATGGGGGGATTGGGTTCATCACCTTCTCCGTGAGAAACAAGGAGTACCGGCTCACTTTCAAGGAGATGGAGAAGATGTACGGTTTCAAAGCTGGTAGTGGAGAAGGAATGGAGGTTAGCAAGGAGGAAATGAGGTCCCTATGGCTGAAAATAGGAGACAAGCTCCCCTACAAGTCCACAAGCTCCAATTCCGCTCAAATAAGGAGCCCTGTCTTGAGGTATTTTCACAAGTCCCTTGCATGCACTCTTTTTGCTAGAAAAGAGACTGGGAATGTGATTTATCTTGAGCTCCAGCTGCTGGACATTGCATTGTGTGGAGTTTTGGATAATGCTAGGGATGGTAGACCACTAGTTGGAGATGTTGCGGATACTAGCATGGCCTTTGTGCTGCTCGATCATTTCCTCTACCTTAAGTCATGGGCGATGAAGAAAAGAGAAGGAGGCGGAGAGATCTCCATTGAAGGACTGGTCACACCGATTTTGGTGGCTTGAGATGTACCCTTGAAGGGAGTGGTACACGATCCGAGATGGCTGGACGTAGACTACCTTGTGCTGGCGAGATTTTTGGCCTATGAGAGGCCTAACGACATGATGCTCTTCAAGTTCATCCATCCAACCGCCGGAGCCACCCAAATAATCTTACCCAATGTAGTATGCACCAAGGTCCAGCTGGGAGACAATATCGACTTTGCACCGCCTTTGGAGGAGCTGTACAATCCGGAGGAGGAATCCGAAGCTGAGAAGAGAGAGGCAACTAGGCAAAGACAGGGAGATAGCTCGGAAGACTTTGACTTTGAGGAGTATGTTTGCTCTCAAAAGCAACCTGTTGGAGTGAGGGAAGCCTACAAGAGGATCGGATGGCTGAGGAGGATGAACAAGTTTTTGGTGAGGAAGGTGAAGGATCTTACCGGTTCGGTGAAGACTATGGGAGGTCAGATCAAGGAGCTGCAAGACCAGGCAAGCTGTGCCTCATCCCCTACCTCGGCATACGCACCAAAATGGATGGGGAGAAGCGGACGGCTAGGAGGAATTTGAGGACTGACACCTCCAGAGCCTCACAGAGCATCATCCTACGAGCTCCAAGCTGAGGAGAACATCACACGACCTGCAGCATCGTGGAGAAGCCATTCAGACGCCTATCCGATGCCTATCTCGATGGGATACTCGATGCCTTATCCGATGCACCCATCGAGCACACAATCGGGTGATTACCCAGGACTCTTCCCTCCACCGTACCAAATGCCATACACGATACCGTATGCAATGCATCCCGCGAGTGGCTATACGGGTGATCATTCTGGACCTATTCCACTATACCCATCGTCCTATCCGATGTCCTATCCGCTGAGCTACGAGATACCCCCCTCGATCAACCCCTCGGATGCTGGTCCGAGTAAGTCGTCCATGCATATCACCGAGCTCTCTGACGAGCAAACCCCGGCACATGCTGAAGCCGGAGACGACCCTGGCTTACACGTTGGCGAGTATGGAGGCTGCTGCAACCTCCTTCTTCACCAACCCATGAGGTACCACTTTCATCCAATCTTTGTAAATAACATTGCATTTAGTTTCATTTCATTTTGTGTGATTCTTTGATTCTTTTTCCAACTTTTATTTACACAGAGACTGTGTAATTTAAGTTTGGGGGAGGGTCCTAGAATATTTTTAACATTGTGATTTATTTTCTTATTTTCTTATTTCAAATTTTTGCATGCTAGTTTTATTCATTTGAGTCTGCATCTATGTGCATTAAAAAACCCAAAAAAAATTGAAAATTTTAAAAACAAAATTAAAAAAGAAAAGAGTCTTCATGTAGTTCCATTTACATATAAGGATTGAGTCTAATTTGTTTCATATAGGACTGTTGCATATGCATCTTAGGGGATAATGATTTAAACTACCTTGTTTAAAATCAAACCTTAGGATTGAAGTTATAGCCCTTTATCACAGTTCATTGTTGCTAGATCAATCTTTGGAAAAAAATGTAAAATCTCTTTGCTTAGAACTTTGTGTCTTTTGAATGCTTCCTCCAATTGCTTGAACATTGGAACATTTCTATATTATTGGATTTAATTTGGACTTTAATTGTCTTGCTTATGGAACTTGAATACTTGCTCAGGGTAACTCTAAATTCGGGTTCGCACTCTATTTTTACCAATCTTTTCGTTTAACCCGATTCGTTTTTCCTAACCATGAACCCAAACCTTTTTTTCAAACCTTGTTGTGAATTGTAGAGTGAGGGCTTTTTTTCATTGTCCTATAGGTTGTGAAACCTTGAGAGTATTGAGAACGACAAAGAACTGCCTCTTGATTTAGCTAAGTTAGAATTTGAACTAGCTAATAGATCCGGTTTTGAAAGATAGGTGGTTAGTATGTTTGATAATAGGATTTTAGTGGCGACTCTTTCCTAGCAGATTCAATTAACCTTATGCATTGTAGTACTTAAGGTGTCAATCCAAATGGGATGATGCTAATCACAAAAGATGCAATCAAGATGTAACAAGTTAAGCCAATTAAAAGATGGGGGTGATTCTATTAACCTAATGAAGCATAAATGAAAATGCAACAAAGTAAATAACTTAAAGACATTACTAAGCAGAAATTAAACTACTAAACAATACTAAGCAGATTAACTAATAAGCAGAAGAAAACAAGAACAGAACAATGCCTAAAACAATAAAGTAAATTTGGGCTCGACCTAGCACTCGGTCGAGTGCATGGTCGAGTGTACGGTCGAGTGCACAGACGAATGATGCAGAACAAAAGATTAAATGCAAAACTAAGAAACAAAAGCAAACAAGTAGCAAATAGATCCTAAGGATGGGAATAATTGGTTGGTATTAAACTTTATCTGTCTAGGTTGCTTAACGAAACCCAATCAACAAAGAGGTAATCCTTAGACAATGATCTCATAATACTTGCTAATCCATTCTCATGGCAATAACAATCAAGCTTTGATACTCCTAAACTAGTTCTCACTCAGCAAAGGACATATAAAAGCAGGCAATAAACAACAAATCATTTTAGTCAACAATCAAACAAAACATCTAATCTCTTAGCATGTTTAATGAAAGCCTCTAGATCTAGCCTTATCTAGCAACTTAGACATTGGTATGATGCTAAGAAGCTTAATGTCTATCCTTACCCTCTCAATATAAGAACAGCATAGAGCACATCTAATCTATAAAGAATTCTATAGAATTCAAGCTTAAACAACCTAAACAAACTAAGTTCTCTACCAACCTAACCCATCCTTAAGAATCTATCTCTACTCAAATCTAATAAATGAGATTTAAGAACACAAACCCATAAAATGATAAAACAAACATAATCAGAAATATTATGATGAGATAAGAAACTTTATAGAAGAAATCAAATGCAAATACTTAAAAGATCAAAATTTATGAAGATTACAAGTTTTGGTGGCTAGACCTAAAAAAACGAGATTGTTCTGTGGCCAGAGCTAAGAGGCCTATTTATAAGAAAGAAGAGAAGTTCTAGTTAGCTATAAGACAAAATAGACAGCTGGTGGCAAGTGCTCGACCATGTGCATGGTCGAGTGGTTTGTCAAGTAGCTCCAGTCTTCGATCTGGTATGATATTCGTTCAATAAAACAGTGATAAATATTGCTCCACAACCCAGATCGGCCTGCGACCACCAGCATTAGAAAGCTAACTCGATTGCCTACAAATTTGATGGAGAACTCTGAAGCTGAATGCTAACGGAAGATCTTTATTCTAGTCGATCTTTGAGGGATTCGTCTTGAATCCGACTGAGTGTTCTTCGGCGAACGGTCGAGTGTGTGCTCGAATCCATGGTCGAGTGATTGATTTCCTCCTCTTTTGAGCCTTATTCCCTTGCTAGATGTCTCCTTGTGATCACAACTCCTCCTTGGTGCTTCCAAGCTACCTAATTCACATGTTTATGTACACAAATATGCAAATGCAATGCAAATTCTATCCTAATGCATAAACTGAGAATAAAAGACATAAATGTGCTATAACTAACTATAAACAATGCAAAACAGGAGTTAAATGCATGCTAAAAGATGGTAAAATATATAGTTATCAACACCCCCAAACTTAGTCTTTGCTTGCTCTCAAGCAAACAAACAACACAAAGAGAAGGAAGTGAGGTTTGAAGATGGGAACTCATAACCAAAGAGCAATAACAAAGGATTCAAACCACAGTCCTTAAATGTAATTCAATGGTGCATAGAATCAGTCAAAGTGTTTACAAATATTTTTCTAAGGTTATCACAATGCACCATTCTAGTTCAGCTCCTATCTGTTAGTAAAGACTTGCAATCCCATTGAAAATCTCTTTCACATTCATTAAAATGTTTGGTGTACCTTGCAAATAGAACATGAATCAAGCTCAATTAGTTTAAGGGTAAGGCTTTTGAAGGTAGGCTGATAATGGTGTTTTTAGGGTGGGTAACTCTCAAACAAGAAGGAATACTAGACAGTTGTTAAACCAATCTAAGACTGAAAACAATTTAGGCATACAAAGCTTACTTCTTGATGTTCTACCCACCTAGAAGCTTTTCTACCCTTTTCTCATCCTTCTTTTCTTTCTTTTCAACCCAAAAACTCAGACTTTGATCTCTTAAACCCCCTTTGCAATTTTTGGTCTTATTCTTTTTGTAAATCTCTAAGGCTACTCTTTCTTTTAAACAGTACTAGCTCCCTTTCTTTCTTATTCTTTCTTTGCTATACTCCCAATCTTATTTGACTTTTCTTTACTCTTTACTTTTTGATTCTAGGAGACTATAACAAGACTTTCTATCCCTTTTCTTTGAGACTTAGAGCTTATAACCAAACTTAACCTTAGAGACCTTTCATTTATTATCTTTTGACCAAGTAAACCTTTATTTCCCTTCTTATTCTCTCTTGTTCCTAAACCTGAACCCAAATCAACATTCTAACCACCTATTTCTTTCAAAACCAGTCCTATTAGCTAGTTCTAATGATTTCAAACCTAGCTAAAGCAAGAGGCAGTTCTTTGTCATTCTCAATACTCTCAAGATTTCACAACCTATAGCATTATCAACAAAGAGGCCTCACTCAAAAAATCAATACAAGGCTTGAAAGAAAAGGCTGGGGTTTAAAGGTATGACAAGAGATTGGGTTAACTGAATAGAGTGGTAGAAAGAGAGTGTTAACCCATTTCAAAGTTCCATGAGCTAGCATTCATAGTCCATAAGCAAGATATTTAATGATTAGATTAAAGTCCAATATTATAGAGATGCAAAAAACGTTCAAGCAAGTTTCACACAAGAAGGAGATGCTTTCAAATGACACAATGGTTTAAACATAGATTCTTCATTTTTTTTCCAACGACTGAACTAGCAACAATGAACTATAAATGAGGGCTGTGGGTTCAATCCTACGAATCTACTTCTAACATGGTAGATTTAATCATTGTTCCCCAATGCATATGAACAGTCCTATATGTAATATACTAAACAAAATCCTAGAATGCAATGCAACTACATGAACACTCTGTTTTTGTAAAGATTTTTTTGAAACTTTTTCAAATTTTTATGGTTTTTCTATGCCTTAGATGCAATGCAGAAGCTAGTATGATTATGCTAAAAAATTGAAATAAGAAAACAGAAAACAACATCAAATGTCATCTCAAAACTTAAAAATTAAGTATAGTGGTAAGTATTCCCGCCTGTCACGCGGGTGACCCGGGTTCGATCCCCGGCAACGGCGCCAAATTGATACTAGGATTTTAGTGGTGAGTCTTTCCTAGCAGGTTCAATTAACCTTATGCATTGTAGTACTTAAGGTGTCAATCCAAATGGGATGATGCGAATCACAAAAGATGCAATCAAGATAGAACAAGTTAAGCCAATTAAAAGATGGGGGTGATTCTATCAACCTAATGAAGCATAAATGAAAATGCAACAAAGTAAATAACTTAAAGACAAAACTAAGCAGAAATTAAACTACTAAACAAGTGCAATAAACAATATATAAGCAGATTAACTAATAAGCAGAAGAAAACAAGAACAGAACAATGCATAATCAATAAAGTAAACTGGGGCTCGACCTAGCACTCGGTCGAGTGCATGGTCGAGTGTACGGTCGAGTGCACACACGAGTGATGCAGAACAAAAGATTAAATGCAAAATTAAGAGTAGAAACAATAAAGCAGACAATGACAGGTAATTAAACGCAAGAAACAAAAGCAAACAAGTAGCAAATAGATATTAAGGATGAGAATAATTGGTTGGTATTAAACTTAATCTATCTAGGTTGCTTAACAAAACTCAATCAACAAAGAGCTAATCCTTATACAATGATCTCATAATACTTGCTAATCCATTCTCATGGCAATAACAATCAAGCTTTGATACTCCTAAACTAGTTCTCACTCAGCAAAAGACATATAAAAGCAGGCAATAAACAACAAATCATTTTAGTCAACAATCAAATAAAACATCTAATCTCTTAGCATGTTTAATGAAAGCCTCTAGATCTAGCCTTATCTAGCAACCTAGACACTGGTATGATGCTAAGAAGCTTAATGTCTATCCTTACCCTCTCAGTATAAGAACAGCATAGAGCACATTTAATCTAGAAAGGATTCTATAGAATTCAAGCTTAAACAACCTAAACAAACTAAGTTCTCTACCAACCTAACCCATCCTTAAGAATCTATCTCTACTCAAATCTAATAAATGAGATTTAAGAACACAAACCCATAAAATGATAAAACAGACATAATCAAAAATATTGTGATGAGATAAGAACCTTTGTAGAAGAAATCAAATGCAAATACTTAAAGGATCAAAAGTTATGAAAATTACAAATTTTGGTGGCTAGACCTAAAAAAACAAAATTGTTCTGTGGCCAGAGGTAAGAGGCCTATTTATAGGAAAGAAGGGAAGCCCTATTTAGCTATAAGACAAAATAGACATCTGGTGGCAAGTGCTCGACCATGTGCATGGTCGAGTGGTTTGTCAAGTAGCTCCAGTCTTCGTTCTGGTATGATATCCGTTCAATAAAACAGTGATAACTATTGCTCCACAACTCAGATCGGCCTGCGACCACCGGCATTAGAAAGCTAACTCGATTGCCTACAACGTTAATGAAGAACTCTGAAGCTGAATGCCAACGGAAGATCTTTATTCTAGTCGATCTTTGAGGGATTCGTCTTGAATCCGACCGAGTGTTCTTCGGCGAACGCTCGAGTGTGTGCTCGAATCCATGGTCGAGTGATTGATTTCCTCCTCTTTTGAGCCTTATTCCCTTGCTTGATGTCTCCTTGTGATCACAACTCCTCCTTGGTGCTTCCAAGCTACCTAATTCACATGTTTATGTACACAAATATGCAAATGCAATGCAAATTCTATCCTAATGCATAAACTGAGAATAAACGACATAAATGTGCTATAACTAACTATAAACAATGAAAAACAGGAGTTAAATGCATGCTAAAAGATGGTAAAATATATAGTTATCAACACCCCCAAACTTAGTCTTTGCTTGCTCTCAAGCAAACAAACAACACAAAGAGAAGGAAGTGAGGTTTGAAGATGGGAACTCATAACCAAAGAGTAATAACAAAGGATTCAAACCACAGTCCTTAAATGTAATTCAATGGTGCAAAGAATCAGTCAAAGTGTTTACAAATATTTTTCTAAGGTTATCACAATGCACCATTCTAGTTCAGCTCCTATCTGTTAGTAAAGACTTGCAATCCCATTGAAAATCTCTTTTACATTCATTAAAATGTTTGGTGTACCTTGCAAATAGAACATGAATCAAGCTCAATTAGTTTAAGGGTAAGGCTTTTGAAGGTAGGCTGATAATGGTGTTTTTAGGGTGGTTAACTCTCAAACAAGAAGGAATACTACACAGTTGTGAAACCAATCTAAGACTGAAAACAATTTAGGCATACAAAGCTTATCTCTTGATTTTTACCCACCTAGAAGCTTTTCTACCCTTTTCTCATCCTTCTTTTCTTTCTTTTCAACCCAAAAACTCAGACTTTGATCTCTTAAACCCCCTTTGCAATTTTTGGTCTTATTCTTTTTGTAAATCTCTAAGGCTACTCTTTCTTTTAAACAGTACTAGCTCCCTTTCTTTCTTATTCTTTCTTTGCTATACTCCCAATCTTATTTGACTTTTCTTTACTCTTTTCTTTTTGATTCTAGGAGACTATAACAAGACTTTCTATCCCTTTTCTTTGAGACTTAGAGCTTATAACCAAACTTAACCTTAGAGACCTTTCTTTTATTATCTTTTGACCAAGTAAACTTTTATTTCCCTTCTTATTCTCTCTTATTCCTAAACCTGAACCCAAATCAACATTCTAACCACCTATTTCTTTCAAAACCAGTCCTATTAGCTAGTTCTAATTATTTCAAACCTAGCTAAAGCAAGAGGCAGTTCTTTGTCATTCTCAATACTCTCAAGATTTCACAACCTATAGCATTATCAACAAGATTTCTCAATACTCTTTTGAGCCTTATTCCCTTGCTAGATGTCTCCTTGTGATCACAACTCCTTCTTGGTGCTTCCAAGCTACCTAATTCACCTATTTATGCACAAAAATAATCAAATGTAATGCAAATTCTATCCTAATGCATAAGACTTAAATGTGCTAAAACTAACTATAAACAATGAAAAACAGGAGTTAAATGCATGCTAAAAGATGGTAAAATATATAGTTATCAATGTTTATTTGGGGTTGGGTTAAGGAATAATAATTCAAAAAAATGTTCCTAAGGTTAGAATCAATTAGCTCTAAATCTCTAAGTAAAAAAAAACAGAGAAAAGATCTTGCTATAGTCTCCTAGAAAGAAACAATATATATATATATTAGGAGTTTAGCAAAGAAAGAAAAGAAAAAAAAAAGAAAAAAAAAAAAAGAGAGCTAGAAGTTTAAAGTTTAAACCTTAGGGAGAAAAAAAAAAGAGTTAAAATCAAGGATGTGGCTAGTTTAATTCTAGGGGGGTTGATAAAAAAAAAAAAATAAGAAAAAAAAATAAATAAATAAAAAATAAAAAGTGAATGAGAAAAGGGTAGATTATCAAGAGTTTTCACAACTTGTTCTCAATCTTAGATAGTTTTCACAACTGTCTAGCATTCCTTCTTTTGAGAGAAAACAACCCAAAGAATTTTTTTGAAACCACCCTTACTAAAAAGCCTTACCCTTGACACCGATTAAGCTTGATTCACCTTCCATTTGCAAGAATCGCCAAACACTTAATTGAATGTGAAAGAGATGTTCTTCATTTTTGGTTGGAGGTTGAACTAGATCGATGCATGGTAATAAGAATAGAAAAATATTTGTAAGTATGTTGATTGATTTTAGCACCATTAAACTATCTTTAAGGACTATAGCTTAAATCCTTTGCTTAGCATAAAAAGGTTTTGAGTCCCCATTTTTAAACTGCACCCTCCTACTTCCTTGCTAGAGGACTAGCAAGATTTAAGTTTGGGGGTCTGATAACTCTCTAATTTACATGTTTTTAGCATCCTTTTTTGTCCATATTTTGCATTCTTCATACCCTTAACTTAGCATTTTAGGTCATTAATTGTAGGAATTCACTTTTAGGCCATTTAGGGTGTTGCATTTTTGCATTTGCATATTTTGGATGAAAACAGGTGCTTAAGAGCCTAAAATAGGGAAAAACAAGGACAAACCCCAGCATGTACCCGAAGGAGCCATCGAGCTGGAAGAACGAGTCCGAGCCCCAACACGATCGAGGAGGATCCAAGAGCTGGAAAAACAACCCGAAGATCTACCCGAGGAACCCGACCTCATCCTCGTGTACCCCATCGAGTAGACCCTCGGGCAGGACTAGGAAGCTAGGTCAAAGGGGTTTCTATATATAAACCCCTCCTCTCCTTCCTCGCAAACGAGCACGCCGCAGAACCTCAAACCAGAGAGCGAGAGCTTCTGTGAGAGAACTGAGCGACTCAAAACACTTTTCTCCTTTTGTTAGATTTTATTTTTCATAATCACAAATCCATCTTTGTTCATGCTGCTAACTCTGAGTTTTATTTAGAATTGAGTAGGTGCTTGCTGGGGCAGGGCACTCTTCATTCTTCTTTTCGAAAGACGTTGACCTATGGTAGGTGCTGAGTTCAGCAAAACAAATTAAAAGAGATTGGAGTCGATAGTTGGCAAGGAATTATCCCGCGACGAGATAGGTAGTTATGCTCAGCGGGGCCCGACTATGTGATCAGATTTTCTTTGAACTTTTTATCATTTCTTTAGATTTCTATCTTGTATTTTACTCCTTTACTCTACCGTTTATTATAATGCAATTTTCGTTTATATATGCTGTTATGTTTCTTCCTATGATTTCTGAGTAGTGTAGTAAAGTTTCTAGGGATGGGATAGATGATTTTGTGTTCTTGATCGGTTAGGATGTCTTAGTTGATTGTATATGTTTAATAGATTGCCTTCTAGATTGGTGTTCTTAATGCTGTCAACAAACCGAGAGTGTGAGATTAGATCTAAGGTGTTACCACCGAGAGGTGTAGATGAGATGCTTAAATCAACCAATGCTAGATGTTTACTCACTTAGCCTAAGAGATTAGATGAGTAAGGGGTTTACTGACAATAATGAATCGGATCTTATTGCCTGCTTGGTCATGTTTCTCCAACGAGAGTTGGGTAGGGGAGTGATCAAGGTTGATTGTTTCTATCACGAGAGTGTTTTAACAAGATTTTAGAGATTCATTGTCTAGAAAATATTTTCTTCAGGCATGTAAGACATTTGTACTGGTCAGGAATACTTAGGATTCAATTACCCCATCCTTAGAGTAATTGAAGTTGTCTAGAAGAAGAAGATCCACTCTTGCTCTCTAGGTGAAGCATTGTCCAAGTTAAAGCTTCAATCTTGATATTAAGGGCACCATATGTGGAGTCTATCTTGTTGTTCATCTCTGTGAGCTTCTTACTTGTTTCCATATCTCCATTAGCTTGGACTTGCTGAAGCATACTCTTCATCTCTTGATCTAAACCAGGAGCTTATTGGGGTTGTTGTTGAGGATAGACTGGGACCATAAAGTGTTCATCTTCACAAAAAACATGTACTTGATGTTGCTGGGTTAAAAAGAGCTTATCTAGCTTCTCAAGCTTCACATTTAAGGCTTGTAGTTGAAACAAGTCTTTTATTGTGGTGAATGTGAATGATGATGAATGTATGCAATGAATGGATGGATGGTAAGGTGTTTCAATTTCCCTTATGCAGTTGCAGTATAAGAGGTGTCAATCCAATCTGAGCGTTTGTGAACAGTCAAGATGTGCATAAAGATCTAATTTAAGCCAGATGTAAAGGATGTTTGTCACTAACAATCCGATGATTAAAATGAAAAGTGCAGAAAATAAAACTACAAGAACTAGATGCTGAATGTAAATGAACAGAATGATTGTAACAGTAATGAAGCTAAAACAGAAACAGAAACTACTATAGTGCAAGAAATAAACCGATGCAAGACAAGCAATGAACAGAAAGCTAAATGAATGCAGCAGAAATGAAACAGGAATGAAACTGCACAATCACAAATCATAAACACAAACTCTGGGGAAGAACTCGAGCAAGCACTCGACCAAGTGTAGGTCGAGTACAGGGTCGAGCTAGACTAAACATGAAAACAGAGCAACACAATAAAAACAGAGCAATGTAAAAACGAATCAAACAACAATCAAGCAACAGAATTAAGACTAAGATATCAATAAACAAAGAAGGTCCTGAGGAGGGATTCATGGGCTGAACTAATCATTGTGGTTATTTAACTTGGTCAACAAACCTCAAACAAACTTTGAGCTAATCTCTAGACATACTATTCTAAGACATGTTTAATCCCTCATGGCAAGAAACAATCAAACCTATGCATTTCTAGACTTGCTCTCACATAGTAAAGAATCTACACAAGCAGGCATTAAGCAATACATCTCAAACAAAACAAGACCTCTAATCTCTTAGCAAGCCTAATGGTAAGCTCTAGATCTAGCCTTATCTATGCTCCTTAGACATTGGTGTGATGCTAAGATGCTTGAAATCAAACCCTACCTTCTCAGATATAGGATCAACAATAAGTTCATCTACCCTAGAAGAGATCTACAACAATCAAGCTTGACCATCAACCCAGCCTAACCCATCCTCAAGATCCTAAGCAAACTACTCACAAGAACACATGGTGAACAAAGTCAAAAACCCAGAAAATAATGACACTTGCATCACTAGAAAGATAAAACAGAGATCTTCAATATTGAAAAAAAAAATGAAACTTGAATTCTCAATATTAAGAAAGTTATAAAAACCAACAATATTGAAGAATTTAGTCTTTGTCAAGTACAAGATCTAAGAAAAATAAAAAGCAAAAAGAATAATTCCCAAAAGGGTAAAATACTAGGTTTAAAGAATATCTAAAAAGCTACACCCTTTTGTGGCTGCAGGTACCAGGCTTTATATAGGAGGGGAGTGGAATCCCTAAAAATACTAAAAGAAAAAATAGTCAACAGCTCGGTCAACTCGACCTGTGTTCGGTCGAGTGGCAGGTCGAGCTGGCTTCTCTCGTGCGTTCTCTACTCGGTCGAGTCCTTCTCAGCACACAGTCGAGTGTCTGGTCGAGTGTGCGGTCGAGTTGGACTCCGGACCTTGTTATTTCAGCCTTAACTCTCTTGCTTTCCCTTCATGATTGCTTCACTTCTTCCTCAGCATTGCTTCCATGCTCCTTAAGCTCTAAAATCACATGTTTATGCATGAAAAGATGCAAATGCAGTGCAACTAAACTCTAATGCATGATTAGTCCTAAAGCTATGCAATAATGGTGAAAATGGATAGCAAAAGATGCAAAAGATGTGAATATACTAAGGGAAAACAGGGTAAAATATATGAACATCAACACCCCCAAACTTAGTCTTTGCTTGCCCTCAAGCAAATAAGCAAGACATAAGAATGTAAGTGAGGTTTGAAAGTGGGATCTCAGCTCCTAAAGCTTGCAAATAGACCATCTAGAATCAATGTCCAAGTTACTAGTACTATGATGCAAGTTGAATGAGCTGTACTTAAAGACTTTAGACAAGCATATCACAACCTTTACTGATTTGAGCATTAGATATCCACATGCATTCAAATCAACCATTTCCTTTAACATTCATAAATCAAGAACATGAATCAATTCTATGCAATGCTTAAACTCATTTGGCTTGGAGGTAAAGGCTTTGAGACAATGATGGTCTCTTTTTAGAGTGGGGCTTATCAATATCAAGGTTCTCTCATAAAAATGGATTGAGCTTTAGAATAATGCTAAAGGTAACAACACCTAGACACATACAAGAATAAAACCTTGTCTACCCAAAGGCACCCAAAGTGTTTATCCTAGCAATCTAAACCCAAATGATCCTAGTGCTACCCTTTAACTTCTTTTTTTCTCTTTCACCCTTTTCTCTTTTGGTTTTCAAGTCTTAGGAGAAGTTTCTTATTTGATCTTTCTAGTGGGATGGGGGATTCTTACTTATTTTCTATGGTTATCTTTTCTTTCTTTTCTTTTCTCTAACTAGAACCATCTTCAACAATTTTTTTCTTCCCATCCTTTCACTAGACCTTGCTTAAACACAATCTCCTCTTTAAGACTCTACCCTTTTTCTTTCTTTTTTTTTTTCTCTTTTTTTTTTTTTTTTTTTCTTTTCTTTTCATAACAGCCAAGTTCCAAACCCAACAAGTGAACCACCTAGTCCTATCTAGTTTGAAAAGTGCAAACTAGAACTACACAAGGCTTTACTCTTGTCAGTTCAAACCTAACACTTTCTACCAAGCTCAATCCCAAAAATAGGCCTCACACACTCAAGAATAAACATGGCTTGAAAAAAGGGTTGGTTAAGGGTAGGGAAACTGATTCTTAATGAGAAAATCAGCTACTTGGATCAACAAGAGTGGTAAAAAGGAGAAAGATGATCCAAATATGTATATGGTATCCATGAGTTTAAAGCAATGCACACATTGATAATTGAAAGTCAATATTAGCTTCTTATAGATAGGAAATGGTGTCAAATCACAACATGCTTTAATATAGACCAAATACAATGCAGGATTTCAAGGCTTGGTTCAATCTTATGCTTCTAACCACTCAACTAGCATCAAAGTACTATTAACTTGGGCATTGATCCTAGTCTAGTGAATGAGCAAGCTAACAAGGAAATACTCATCATAGATCCCTAATGCAAATGTTATACAATCCTTCATGAAACATGCTAAACAAGATTCTAATATGCAATGCAAACTATATGAACACTCTTTTTTTTTTATAAAGATTTTTTTCAAAAATTTTCAAATTTTTATGGTTTTTCTATGCCTTAGATGCTTATGCAAATACTAATATGAGGATGCTAAAAATTTGAAATAAGATCACAAAACACAATGTCAAATGCTATCTTAAACCCTCCCCCAAACTTAAATCACACAGTCCCCTGTGTGAAAGAAATTTGAATGAGGATTCAAGACTAAAACAAAACACAAATATGAAATGCAATGATATTTACAAGTGAAGGTGATATTGGTACCTTAAGGATTGGAGAAGAAGTTTTCCACATCCTCTTGCATGCTGTCAAAGGTGTAGTTGGGGTCTTGTTGGTGACTTGGAGATGGAGATTGGGGCAGCTCGACGATGACGATCGACCGTGACTCGGTCAAGTGCGTGTCCGAGTGGGCGGTCGAGCTGGACTGCGGATGCCATAATTCTGTCCTTGCTGCTGGGAGAACTGCTGGTAGAACTGGTGATAGATTGCTGGATCCATGAAGTATTGGGGTGGGATGGGAGGGTAACCTGGATAAGCAGCTGGAGGTGGGAAGCCATATGGTTTTCTGGGCTGTAACTCGGTCGAGTACGTCGGTGGTGCTCGGTCGTGTGGGCGCTCGAGTGACCCGGTCGAGTGCCTCGAAAGAGTGCCTCGAAAGCTGCTGTTCTCGGGTACTTGAGCTCCTCTTCCTCTGATTTGGCTCATACATTGAAGCCCTAGCTGGTTCCACAGGGTTAGCAACTCTTGAAAGTGCTCTAGTTGAGCTACTTCTCCTCAAAGGGCTTGATGGTGTAGGTGAAGAATTCCCACTCTTCAACTCAGCAATCTCCTTCTTTAAGCCCTTGATAGACTTAGCCATGTTGGTCACCTTGTTCTTCAGCTGGCCAAAAGTCAATGTTGGCTCCTTCTTGAATGGTGGTGAGCTCTTGGTTAGGCAAGATCAATTGCTTTTTCCCAAGTGTTGGTAGCTCAAAGTTGAAGATGTGATTTCCTTGATGCATCTCCTTAGCTAGGATGAGAGTAGAGGTGAGGTAGCTTGAGTCAATCCATCTTGGTGAGACCCTCTCTCCTCTAAGTGGAACCTTGGCAGCTTGTAGAATTGGAGTAATGATGCCTCCAATGGTTAGTGCTCCTCTTGAGCCTTTGTTCTCCAACTTGCCTACCCAACTTCTCAATCAAGTAAACCATGTGGTCAATGAGCACCATTGCAAGATCAGTCTTTACAGTGCTCCCAATGATGATGGTTCCATCTCTTGCCTTGAGGATGATCCCATTGAGAGCCATGTCAATCATCTTAAGCTCCCCCTCATTGATATTCCCAGTTTCCTTCCTTGCAAAGAAGGTGTTTGCAAGAACTTTGTGGAAGTACCTTAGGACTGGGCTCCTTATCCTTGAGCTCTTGGAATTGGAGAATGAGTAGAGTTTGTTGTCCCCAATGGTTTCCCAAACTGAATAGAGCTCCTCTCTTGGTATCATCAAGCTCCTATGGCTCCCAACTTCAAAACCAAACACATTGGCTATCTTTTTCATTGAAAGCTCATGCCTCTGCCCCTTGATTGTGAAGGTGATGTGACCAGCTCCAACCTCACGATCTTTCCTTGCATATGTATGCAGCTTGACAGTGGCTAGAAACTCACAACTTTCCTCCTTGTAGCCCTCCATGCAAAGCCCCATGAACTTGGTTAAGTTACTTTTCTCAAAAAGAAACTCCACATCTTCATCAATGGCAAGCTTCTCCATGGTTTCCTTGTGAGGATATCTAGTCCCCAAGAATTCCATTCTCATAAAAGCATCATAAAGCTACCTCTTTGACAACCCACAAGATTCTGCTTCCCCATCATCCATTAACTCTTCTTCTTCATTTTCTTCCTCACTCTCATTTTCACTCTCCTCTTGCTCAACCTCAACTGTTGGCCTCTTCCCTTTGGCCTTGTGTCTCCTCATGAACTCATTGAGAGTTGGCTCCCTTTCCTCCTCACTTTCAGTCCTCTCAGGATCTTGCTCAACTGACTCTCTCCTTGGACACGGCATCTTGCTCGACCGGCTGCTTGAACCACCACTCGGTCGAGTGCATGATCGAGTGGGGCGTCGAGTTGATTTTCCAGCTTCTCTTCTTGATTCAAGGCCAGCATCACGACGTTCCATGGAGCTTGCAGTGATTTGTTGAGACTTCCTGGTGATCCTTGAAGACATTTTCAAAAAGAACTGAAAGGAATAGACTCAAAGCTCAAAGTTAATAGGTTAGTGACCCAAAAACTTGAAAGAACAAAGCTTGAGCAAAAGATGAACTTGGGAGAGATTTTAAAACTTGAATTTAGTTGTTTTAAGCAAATGAGAGAGTGTGAGAGTTATAATCTCGTGCAATCTCTATATAAAGAAGCTAAGGGGACAAGGGGACAAGGGTGGAGTGTCCATACCATTCAGATTCGAATTGGGAATCTTTGACCTGCTTTTTGCTGCCACTCGACCCCACACTCGACTGTACACGGTCGAGCTCCCTTGACCAAAGTTTGAAAATTCAAATTTTTCTTCTTGTTCTTCCCTCCACTCGATCATTCTAGCGATTTGAAGATCAAATGGGCCTTAGTTCCTTTCCAACTCGGTCGAGTAACTCTCGTGGGCTGGTCGAGTGGGCATGGGAGTCTCCTTCTCCAAGTTCAAATCTCTCCTTACCCAACTACATTCTCGCTAAAAGGCCTGTCCAACACAAACGTAAAATAAAACACATCAAAACTACAAGGAAAATAAACTATATTTACAAAGGATACCTTAGGGACTTCCTCCCTAGTGAGCTTGTTTAGAGTCACTAAGCTTGACTTCTTATAGCTCTTCAAGCTTGATTTGGAGACCAAGGAGGTGATGAAATCCCCCCTGGTTCTACTTGATAACCTTGGTGTTCCTTCTTGATCACTACTTCCTTGACACTTGAATGTAGACAGTCAAGTATTTTATTGTGGTGAATGTGAATGATGATGAATGTATGCAATGAATGGATGGATGGTAAGGTGTTTCAATTCCCCTTATGCAGTTGTAGTATAAGAGGTGTCAATCCAATCTGAGCGTTTGTGAACAGTCAAGATGTGCATAAAGATCTAATTTAAGCCAGATGTAAAGGATGTTTGTCACTAACAATCCTATGATTAAAATGCAAAGTGCAGAAAATAAAACTACAAGAACTAGATGCTGAATGTAAATGAACAGAATGATTGTAACAGTCATGAAGCTAAAACAGAAACAGAAACTACTATAATGCAAGAAATAAACCTATGCAAGACAAGCAATGAACAGAAAACTAAATGAATGCAGCAGAAATGAAACAGGACAATCACAAATCATAAACACAAACTCTGGGGAAGAACTCGAGCAAGCACTCGCGACCGAGTGTAGGTCGAGTACAGGCTCGAGCTAGACTAAACGTGAAAACAGAGCAACACAATAAAAACAGAGCAATGCAAAAACGAATAAAACAACAATCAAGCAACAGGATTAAGACTAAGATATCAATAAACAAAGAAGGTCCTGAGGAGGGATTCATGGGCTGAACTAATCATTGTGGTTATTTAACTTGGTCAACAAACCTCAAACAAACTTTGAGCTAATCTCTAGACATACTATTCTAAGACATGTTTAATCCACTCTCATGGCAAGAAACAATCAAACCTATGCATTTCTAGACTTGCTCTCACATAGTAAAGAATCTACACAAGCAGGCATTAAGCAATACATCTCAAACCAAACAAGACCTCTAATCTCTTAGCAAGCCTAATGGTAAGCTCTAGATCTAGCCTTATCTATGCTCCTTAGACATTGGTGTGATGCTAAGATGCTTGAAATCAAACCCTACCTTCTCAGATATAGGATCAGCAATAAGATCATCTACCCTAGAAGAGATCTACAACAATCAAGCTTGACTAAATCAAACAAACCACAAGATCAACCCAGCCTAACCCATCCTCAAGATCCTAAGCAAACTACTCACAAGAACACATGGTGAACAAAGTCAAAAACCCAGAAAATAATGAAACTTGCATCACTAGAAAGATAAAACAGAGATCTTCAATATTGAACAAGAAATGAAACTTGAATTCTCAATATTAAGAAAGTTATGAAAACCAACAATATTGAAGAATTTAGTCTTTTTCAAGTACAAGATCTAAGAAAAATAAAAAGCAAAAAGAATAATTCCCAAAAGGGTAAAATACTAGGTTTAGAGAATATCTAAAAAGCTACACCCTTTTGTGGCTGCAGGTACCAGGCTTTATATAGGAGGGGAGTGGAAGCCCTAAAAATACTAAAAGACAAAATAGTCAACGGCTCGGTCAACTCGACATGTGCTCGGTCGAGTGGCAGGTCGAGCTGGCTTCTCTCGTGCGTTCTCTACTCGGTCGAGTCCTTCTCAGCACACGGTCGAGTGTCTGGTCGAGTGTGCGGTCGAGTTGGACTCTAGACCTTGTTATTTCAGCCTTAACTCTCTTGCTTTCCCTTCATGATTGCTTCACTTCTTCCTCAGCATTGCTTCCATGCTCCTTAAGCTCTAAAATCACCTGTTTATGCATGAAAAGATGCAAATGCAATGCAACTAAACTCTAATGCATGATTAGTCCTAAAGCTATGCAATAATGGTGAAAATGGATAGCAAAAGATGTGAGTATACTAAGGGAAAACATGGTAAAATATATGAACATCAGTAGTTCCTTTGTCCTTCCTCAGATTCAACACCTCCCCTTAAGTTTCTATCATATTTCTCACTATGATTTCTGTTGGACTGAGCAAGGTTCTCCACTACTCCAAACCTTCATCTATATCTCTATTCATGAAGCTTCCATTAGAAGCTGTGTTTAGGAGCATCTTGATCTTGGGAAGAACACCTCTATACAAAGTACATAACATATATTCACTGCTGAATCCATGATGTGGGCATTGTCTCTGGTAGCCTTTGAAGCGCTCTGATGTTCATATATTTTACCCTGTTTTCCCTTAGTATATTCACATCTTTTGCATCTTTTGCTATCCATTTTCACCATTATTGCATAGCTTTAGGACTAATCATGCATTAGAGTTTAGTTGCATTGCATTTGCATCTTTTCATGCATAAACAGGTGATTTTGGAGCTTAAGGAGCATGGAAGCAATGTTGAGGAAGGAGTGAAGCAATCATGAAGGGAAAGCAAGAGAGTTAAGGCTGAAATAACAAGGTCCGGAGTCCAACTCGACCGCACACTCGACCAGACACTCGACCGTGTGCTGAGGAGGACTCGACCGAGTGGACAATGCACGAGAGAAGCCAGCTCGACCTGCCACTCGACCGAGCACAGGTCGAGTTGACCGAGCCGTTGACTATTTTGTCTTTTAGCATTTTTAGGGCTTCCACTCCCCTCCTATATAAAGCCTTGTACCTGCAGCCACAAAAGGAGTCAGCTTTTTAGATATTCTCTAAACCTAGTATTTACCTTTTTGGGATTTATTCCTTTTGCTTTTTATTCCTAAGATCTTGTACTTGAAAAAAAAATTTCTCATTATTGTTAGTTTAATAACTTTCTTAATATTGAGAATTTAAGTTTCATTTCTTTTTCAATATTGTAGATCTTTGTTTTATCTATCTAATGATGCAAGTTTCAATCTTTTCTGGGTTTATGATTTTGATGTTTATCATGTGTTCTTGTGAGTAGTAGTTTAGGATCTTGAGGATGGGTTAGGCTGGGCTGTGAATGAGGTTTGTTTGGCTTGATCAAGCTTGATTGTTGTAGATCTCTTCTAGGGTAGATGTTCTTAATGCTGATCCTATATCTGAGAAGGTAGGATCTGATTTCAAGCATCTTAGCATCACACCAATGTTTAAGAGGCATAGATAAGGCTAGATCTAGAGCTTACCATCTTGCTTGCTAAGAGATTAGAAGTTTTGTTTGGTATGAGACATATTTCTTACTGCCTGCTTGTGTAGATTCTTTACTATGTGAGAGCAAGTCTAGAAATGCATAGGTTTGATTGTTTTTGACCATGAGAGTGGGAGAAACTTGTCTTGGATTCATATGTCTAGAGATTAGCTCATGTTGTTTGAGATTTGTTGATCAAGTTAGATAGCCTCAATCATTAGTCCAGCCCATGAATCCCTCCTCAAGTCCTTCTTTGTTTATTGATTTTTCAGTCTTAATCCCGTTGCTTGATTGTAGTTTGATCTGTCTTTGCATTACTCTGTTTTTATTGCATTGCTCTGTTTCTGCGTTTAGTCTAGCTCGACCACTCACTCGACCTACACTCGGTCGAGTGCTGGCTCGAGTTCATCCCCAGAACTCTGTTATTTGTGATTTGTGATTGTCTTGTTTCATCCCTGTTCCATTTCTGCTGCATTCATTTAGTGTCCTGTTCATTATTGTCTTGCATTTGTTCTTTATCTTAGTTTCTGTTTCTGTTGATTGCATCATTACTGTATTAATCATTCTAGTTCATTTGCTTTTAGTTCTTAGTTCATTTAGTTTACCTTCTGCACTTTTCACTTTCACCATAGGATTGTTTAGTGGCAACATCCTTTTCATCTGGCTTAAATTAGATCTTTATGCATATCTTAACTGTTTACAACCACTCAAATTGGATTGATACCCCTTATACTGCAACTGCATAAGGGGAATTGAAACACCTTACCCATCATTGCATACATTCATCATCATCTATTCCATCTTGACTCATCCACCATAAAAATATCTTGTTTCAATTTGGCGCCGTTGCCTATTTGAGTGTGTTTTTGTGACAATTAGGATCCATAAAAGTCTAAGATTAAGTTCGTTTATCCACTTGTTCATTACTGATCTTGTTTATTCTTCTGCTTGTTTGTGCTTGAGTTTCAGGTACTAGCTCGACCACCAACTCGACCACCACTCGACCGAGTGTGTGCTCGAGCACTTGATCGAGTCAGAAGCCGGATACAAATAGACATCAGTTCCCAGTCGACTCGACCACCCACTCGAGCCTGCGCTCGACCGAGTGCCTGTCCGAGTCTGTACTCGACTCTGTTGATGCAAACAAGGTCCAAGGGTCCTCACAATCTTCAGAGACTCCTTGATCACATCAACAAACCACCAAGGGACCTGAGACAGCAGAAAACAAGGATCCATCAGGAACAAGAACAACAAGTTCTAATGGAGAATCAAGCTCAACAACCTCCAAGAGCAAGAAACATTGGTGCTGGAGATGCACCAAACACACATAACCAGAGAGCTGGTATTGTGCCTCCTACTGTTGCCAACAACAACTTTGAGATCAAAAGTGGATTGATCTCAATGATTCAAGCCAACAAGTTCCATGGGTTGCCAATGGAAGATCCCCTAGACCACCTTGATGAATTTGATAGGATATGTGGTCTTACTAAGATCAATGGGGTCAGTGAGGATGGCTTCAAGTTAAGGCTATTTCCATTCTCACTTGGAGATAAGGCTCACCTTTGGGAGAAGACTCTTCCTACTGGAGCAATAACCACATGGGATGCTTGCAAGAAGGCTTTCTTGGCCAAATTCTTTTCCAATGCTAGAACTGCTAGATTGAGAAATGAAATCTCTGGGTTTGCTCAAAGGAATAATGAGAGTTTTTGTGAAGCTTGGGAAAGGTTTAAAGGATTCCAGACTCAGTGTCCTCACCATGGCTTCAGCAATGAGTCCCTTTTAAGCACTTTGTATAGAGGGGTGCTTCCCAAGATCAGAATGCTTCTTGACACAGCTTCAAATGGAAACTTCCTCAACAAAAATGTTGAAGAAGGATGGGAGTTGGTTGAAAATCTTGCTCAATCAGATGGCAACTACAATGAGGACTATGACAGAACCATAAGGTCATCCTCCACTGATCAAGAGGAAAAGTACAAGAGGGATTTGAAGATGGTCAATGAGAAGCTGGACAAGATTCTTCTTAGCCAGCAAAAGTCCATTCACTTCATTGGAGAGGAAGAGGCTCCAGTTCAAGAAGGGGAGACTGAGTTTGCTGAGTTGTGCTACATGCAAAACCAAGGAGGATTCAAAGGCTACAACCAAGGAGGTTTCAAACACAACAATCTCTCATATAGGAGTACCAATGTGGCCAACCCTCAAGACCAAGTTTATCCACCTCAACAGCCTCCACAGCAACAAAGCTACATCCCTAAACAACAACATCAAGTGTTCCAGCCTCCATTGTGTCCCCCACCAGGGTTTCAGACTAACCAAGGCCAGGAACAAGACTTAAGGGCAATGATGCAACAGTTGTTGATTGGGCAAACACAAGGAAAGATTGAAGCAACAAACAGATTTGCTGAGTTGAACAGGAGGATATCAGATGTTTACAGTGAACTCCATGCCAAGTTTGATACACTTACTTCCAGGATTGTGACTATGGAGAATCAACTAGCTAATGTCCCAAATAACAAAGGCAAGGCCAATATGCAATCTATAGAATCTGTTCATGCTATCAATCTACGCAGTGGAAGGGTTCTACCAACAAGGGAGGGAGCTTTACCAGACACTGAGGACAGTGGTGATCAAGAAGGGGAGAGTTTTCAACAAGAAGAAACTCAAAATGAAAACGCCATCGAACTCGACCCATCACTCGACCACACACTCGACCGTGTGTGTGATCGAGCACCCGATCGAGCAGCTTCTCAAGAAAAACTAAACCAGTTGCCCCCAAAGAAAAAGAAGTCCGGTTCATTCCTCCTCCTTACAAACCTCCACTACCTTTCCCAGGAAGATTTAAGAAGCAGATGGTTGAAAAATACAAGGCATTGTTTGACAAACAAGTTAGAGAGATTGAGCTTAGAATGCCTCTAATAGATGCATTTGTGATGATTCCTCCTTACCAGAAATTCTTGAAAGATGCTGTGATGGAAAGAATCAAAGAAGTTCAAGGGATGGTGATTCTTAGCCAAGAGTGCAGTGCCATCATCACAAAGCAAGTGAATCCTCAAAAGCTAAGGGATCCTGGCTCCTTTACTCTACCTTGCTCTATAGGCCCTATAACTTTCAATAGATGCCTATGTGATTTGGGAGCCTCAGTAAGCCTAATGCCTCTATCAGTTGCTAAGCGCCTAGGGTTTACAAGATATAAGCCATGCAATATATCCTTGATCTTAGCTGATAGATCAATAAGATTACCACATGGTGTTTTGGAGGATCTACCAGTTAGAGTTGGAGAAGTAGAAGTCCCAACAGACTTTGTGGTTTTGGAAATGGATGAAGAACCAAAGGATCCTTTGATACTAGGGAGACCTTTCCTAGCTACAGCAGGAGCAATAATTGATGTGAGACAAGGGAAGATTGATCTTAACCTGGGAGAGGACTTCAAAATGACATTTGACATTGTGGAGGCTATGAAGAAACCAACCATTGGAGGGCAAGTCTTTTGGACTGAAGAAATGGACAAACTATCAGAGGAATTGATGGAAGAACTAGCAGAACAAGATCACCTTAGAACTGTTTTAACCAAGAGTGGGGAGGAAGGATTCATTCATCAAGAAACCAAAGCTTATGAGAAGATATTGGACTCCAGTAGAGAATCAGACCACCCAGAGGTTTTTGAGGGATTACCAGCACAAAGAGAGGAAGTCTGGTCAGTTCAATTAGCAACTTTGGATAGCTCGACCATCAGCTCGACCGTCAGCTCGACCACCAACTCGACCGAGTACCGAAGTCACTCGACCGAGTGCAACGCCGAATCCTGCACAAACGATTGGTCCGAGCTAAAGGCACCAAAAGTAGAGCTCAAACCTCTCCCATCTGGGCTAAGGTACGTTTTTCTAGGTAAAAACTCTACCTATCCTGTGATAGTAAATGCTAAGTTGAGTGAAAATGAACTTGATTTACTAGTTGAAGAGTTAAAGAAGTATAGGAAAGCAATTGGTTATACCTTGGATGACATTCAAGGCCTTTCACCTAGTCTTTGCATGCATAGAATCCATCTTGAAAATGAATCCTACTCTAGTATTGAACCTCAAAGAAGATTAAACCCCAACTTAAAAGAAGTAGTAAAAAAGGAGATCCTTAAGTTGCTTGATGCTGGTGTAATCTATCCTATCTCTGATAGTACTTGGGTTTCACCAGTTCATTGTGTCCCAAAAAAAGGAGGAATAACTGTGGTAAAGAATGATCAGGATGAATTAATTCCAACTAGAACCATTACAGGACATAGAATGTGCATTGACTATAGAAAGCTTAATTCAGCTACTAGGAAAGATCATTTTCCTCTTCCTTTTATTGATCAAATGCTGGAAAGATTAGCTAATCACACTCACTACTGTTTCTTGGATGGATATTCTGGATTTTTCCAAATTCCTATTCATCCTAATGATCAAGAGAAGACAACATTCACATGTCCATATGGTACTTTTGCTTATAGAAGGATGCCATTTGGATTATGTAATGCTCCAGCAACTTTTCAAAGATGCATGATGTCTATCTTCTCTGATCTCATTGAGGATGTTGTGGAAGTTTTTATGGATGACTTCTCTGTCTATGGAGACTCTTTTCCTTCTTGTCTTGCTAATCTATGTAGGGTTTTAAAGAGATGTGAGGAGACAAATCTTGTTTTGAACTGGGAAAAGTGTCACTTCATGGTTGAAGAAGGGATAGTTCTTGGTCATAAGATTTCAGCAAAGGGGATTGAGGTTGATAAGGCAAAGATTGAAGTAATGGTTCAACTCCAACCACCAAAAACAGTCAAGGACATAAGAAGCTTTCTTGGGCATGCTGGGTTTTATAGGAGATTCATCAAGGATTTCTCAAAGATAGCTAGGCCATTGACAAGGTTGCTATGTAAGGAGACTGACTTCAACTTTGATGAAGATTGCTTGAAGGCTTTCAAGGAGATCAAAGCTGCTTTGATTTCAGCTCCGATAGTCCAAGCTCCAAACTGGGATCTTCCATTTGAGATTATGTGCGATGCTTCAGACTTTGCAGTAGGAGCAGTCCTAGGTCAGAAAAAAGATAAGAAGCTGCATGTGATCCACTATGCAAGTAGAACCTTGGATGAGACACAAGGAAGATATTCAACAACAGAGAAAGAGCTCCTAGCAGTGGTATTTGCCTTTGAAAAATTCAGAAGCTACTTAGTAGGGTCCAAAGTGATTGTGTACACTGATCATGCTGCTCTGAGACACATCTACTCAAAGAAGGATACAAAACCAAGGTTGTTGAGATGGATTTTGCTTCTCCAAGAGTTTGACATGGAAATAGTTGATAAAAAGGGGATAGAGAATGGAGTAGCTGATCACTTGTCTAGAATGAGGATAGAAGAGGAGATTCCAATTGATGATTCAATGCCTGAGGAGAAACTGATGTTGATTGGCTCAACACGGCTCCCCACTCGACCTCTCACTCGAACAGGCACTCGGCCGAGTACTTTTGGGCACCCGATCGAGCAGGACGAGATGGAGGAGTGGATGGCACTTGAGAGTGAAGATCTGCCTTGGTATGCTGATATAGTCAATTACAAGGTATGTGAAGAAGTTCCAGCAGATATGGACTCCTATAGGAAGAAGAAACTCCTCAAGGACATCAATGGATACTATTGGGATGAACCTTACTTATACAAGAAGGGATCAGATGGATTGTTTAGAAGGTGCATAGCAGAGAATGAAGTTGAAGGAGTATTAGGACATTGCCATGGTTCTGCCTATGGAGGCCATTTTGCAACTTTCAAGACAGCCCAAAAGGTCTTACAAGCTGGTCTATGGTGGCCTACATTGTTCAAGGACACTCACAAGTTCATCACAAAATGTGATGCTTGCCAAAGGATGGGGAATATCACAAGGAAGAATGAGATGCCTCAAAATCCAATTCTTGAAGTTGAGATATTTGATGTATGGGGAATTGATTTCATGGGACCCTTTAATCCCCCTTCAAATGGGAATGCCTACATCTTAGTAGCAGTAGACTATGTCTCCAAATGGGTGGAAGCCATTGCTAGCCCCACTAATGATCACAAGGTAGTGCTTAAACTCTTTAAGAACATAATCTTCCCAAGGTATGGAATCCCAAGAGTTGTCATAAGTGATGGAGGATCACACTTCATCAATAAGATCTTTGAAGGAATGCTAAGAAAGTATGGAGTCAAGCACAAGGTGTCTACAGCATATCACCCTCAGACAAGTGGGCAAGTTGAGGTGTCAAACAAACAGATCAAGGCCATTCTATCAAGAATAGTAGGAGCAACAAGGAAGGATTGGTCTAGTAAACTTGATGAAACACTTTGGGCTTATAGAACAGCTTTCAAAACACCTATAGGAAGAACCCCATTCCAGCTTGTGTATGGAAAATCTTGTCACCTTCCAGTTGAAGTTGAATACAAGGCTCTATGGGCAATCAAACTTCTGAACCTAGATCTTGAAACAGCACAAGCTAAGAGAAGCCTTGATTTGCATGAACTTGAGGAGATCAGATTGGAGGCCTATGAAAACTCCAAAATCTACAAGGAAAGGACTAAAGCTTTCCATGACAAGAAGATTCTCATAAAGGACCTTAGACCTGGAGACCAAGCCTTGCTTTACAATTCAAAACTCAAGTTATTCCCTGGAAAGTTGAAAAGTAGATGGGGAGGTCCTTTTGAAATAAAGGAAGTTTTACCATATGGAGCTGTCACACTTCTCAACAAGGATGGTAGTGAGTTCACAGTTAATGGTCAGAGGGTTAAGAAGTATTTGGGAGAGAAAGAGACACATGAGAAGTGCTCAATACTTCTCATGGATGCCCCTCAAGTTTAAAGAGTCATAGAAGTCAAGCTTAGTGACTATAAACAAGCTCACTAGGGAGGAAGTCCCTAAGGTATCTCTGTATATATTGCTTAATGTTTTGGTATTTTGACTTTTGTTTTGATGTTTTCATGGTCAGGGAAGCAAGGGAGTCTAAACAGAAGAAGAGAGGGACATCCGCAGTCCAGCTCGACCCCCCCACTCGGACATGCACTCGACCGAGTCACGGTCGATCGCCATCGTCGAGCTGCCCCAATCCCCCTCTCCAAATCACCAACAAGACCCCAGCTACACCTTTGATAGCATGCAGGAGGAAGTGGATAGTTTCTTCTACAATCCTTGAGGTAACACTATCACCTTTCCATTGTAAATACCATTTGCATTTCATATTGTGTGTTTTGTTTTAAGTCTTGACTCCTCAAACAAATTTCTTTCACACAAGGGACTGTGTGATTTAAGTTTGGGGGAGGGTTTGAGATAGCATTTGACATTGTGTTTTGTTTTTATTTCAAATTTTTAGCATCATCATGTTAATATTTGCATAGCATCTAAGGCATAGAAAAACCCTAAAAATTTGAAAATTTTTGCAAAAATCTTTATAAAAAAAGAGTGTTCATGTAGTTTGCCTTGCATATTCAAGTATTTTGTTTATCATATAGGACTGCTTGCATTAGGGATCTATGATGAGTATTTCCTTGTTAGCTTGCTCATTCACTAGACTAGGATCAATGCCCAAGTTAATAGTACTTTGATGCTAGTTGAGTGGTTAGAAGCATAAGATTGAACCAAGCATTGAATTCCTGCATTGCATTTGGTCTAAATTGAAGCATGTTGTGATTTGATGCCATTTCCTATCTATAAGAACTTAATATTGACTTTCAATTATCAATGTGTGCATTGCTTTAAACTCATGGATACCATATACATATTTGGATCATCTTTCTCCTTTTTACCACTCTTGTTGATCCAAGTAGCTGATTTCCTCATTAAGAATCAGTTTCCCCTACCCTTAACCAACCCTTCTTTCAAGCCATGTTTATTCTTGAGTGTGTGAGGCCTATTTTTAGGATTGAGCTTGGTAGAAAGTGTTAGGTTTGAACTGACAAGAGTAAAGCCTTGTGTAGTTCTAGTTTGCATTTTTCAAACTAGATAGGACTAGGTGGTTCATTTGTTGGGTTTGGGACTTGGAAGTTAAAGAAAGAAAAGAAAAGAAAAAAAAAAAAAAGGAGAAAAAGAAAGAAAAAGGGTAGAGTCTTTAAGAGGAGATTGTGTTTAAGCAAGGTCTAGTGAAAGGATGGGAAGCAAAAAAATGTTGAAGATGGTTCTAGTTAAAGAAAAGAAAAGAAAGAAAAGAAAAGTCTAGCAAAAAGCTTGTATGTCTTAAGAATAAGAAGAAAAGAGAACCATAGCAAATAAGTAAGAATCCCCCATCCCACTAGAAAGATCAAATAAGAAACCTCTCCTAAGACTTGAAAATCAAAAGAGAAAAGGGTGAAAGAGAAAAGAAGAAGTTAAAGGGTAGCACTAGGATCATTTGGGTTTAGATTGCTAGGATAAACACTTTGGGTACCTTTGGGTAGACAAGGTTTTATTCTTGTATGTGTCTAGGTGTTCTTACCTTTAGCATTCTTCTAAAGCTCAATCCATTTTTTATGAGAGAACCTTGATATTGATAAGCCCCACTCTTAAAAGAGACCATCATTGTCTCAAAGCCTTTACCTCCAAGCCAAATGAGTTTAAGCATTGCATAGAATTGATTCATGTTCTTGATTAATGAATGTTAAAGGAAATGGTTGATTTGAATGCATGTGGATATCTAAGGCTCAAATCAGTAAAGGTTGTGACATGCTTGTCTAAAATCTTTAAGTACAGCTCATTCAACTTGCATCATAGTACTAGTAACTTGGACATTGATTCTAGATGGTCTGTTTGCAAGCTTTAGGAGCTGAGATCCCACTTTCAAACCTCACCTACATTCTTATGTCTTGCTTATTTGCTTGAGGGCAAGCAAAGACTAAGTTTGGGGGTGTTGATGTTCATATATTTTACCCTGTTTTCCCTTAGTATATTCACATCTTTTGCATCTTTTGCTATCCATTTTCACCATTATTGCATAGCTTTAGGACTAATCATGCATTAGAGTTTAGTTGCATTGCATTTGCATCTTTTCATGCATAAACAGGTGATTTTGGAGCTTAAGGAGCATGGAAGCAATGTTGAGGAAGGAGTGAAGCAATCATGAAGGGAAAGCAAGAGAGTTAAGGCTGAAATAACAAGGTCCGGAGTCCAACTCGACCGCACACTCGACCAGACACTCGACCGTGTGCTGAGGAGGACTCGACCGAGTGGACAATGCACGAGAGAAGCCAGCTCGACCTGCCACTCGACCGAGCACAGGTCGAGTTGACCGAGCCGTTGACTATTTTGTCTTTTAGCATTTTTAGGGCTTCCACTCCCCTCCTATATAAAGCCTTGTACCTGCAGCCACAAAAGGAGTCAGCTTTTTAGATATTCTCTAAACCTAGTATTTACCTTTTTGGGATTTATTCCTTTTGCTTTTTATTCCTAAGATCTTGTACTTGAAAAAGACTAAATTTCTCATTATTGTTAGTTTAATAACTTTCTTAATATTGAGAATTTAAGTTTCATTTCTTTTTCAATATTGTAGATCTTTGTTTTATCTATCTAATGATGCAAGTTTCAATCTTTTCTGGGTTTATGATTTTGATGTTTATCATGTGTTCTTGTGAGTAGTAGTTTAGGATCTTGAGGATGGGTTAGGCTGGGCTGTGAATGAGGTTTGTTTGGCTTGATCAAGCTTGATTGTTGTAGATCTCTTCTAGGGTAGATGTTCTTAATGCTGATCCTATATCTGAGAAGGTAGGATCTGATTTCAAGCATCTTAGCATCACACCAATGTTTAAGAGGCATAGATAAGGCTAGATCTAGAGCTTACCATCTTGCTTGCTAAGAGATTAGAAGTTTTGTTTGGTATGAGACATATTTCTTACTGCCTGCTTGTGTAGATTCTTTACTATGTGAGAGCAAGTCTAGAAATGCATAGGTTTGATTGTTTCTTGACCATGAGAGTGGGAGAAACTTGTCTTGGATTCATATGTCTAGAGATTAGCTCATGTTGTTTGAGATTTGTTGATCAAGTTAGATAGCCTCAATCATTAGTCCAGCCCATGAATCCCTCCTCAAGTCCTTCTTTGTTTATTGATTTTTCAGTCTTAATCCCGTTGCTTGATTGTAGTTTGATCTGTCTTTGCATTACTCTGTTTTTATTGCATTGCTCTGTTTCTGCGTTTAGTCTAGCTCGACCACTCACTCGACCTACACTCGGTCGAGTGCTGGCTCGAGTTCATCCCCAGAACTCTGTTATTTGTGATTTGTGATTGTCTTGTTTCATTCCTGTTCCATTTCTGCTGCATTCATTTAGTGTCCTGTTCATTATTGTCTTGCATTTGTTCTTTATCTTAGTTTCTGTTTCTGTTGATTGCATCATTACTGTCTTAATCATTCTATTTCATTTGCATTTAGTTCTTAGTTCATTTAGTTTACCTTCTGCACTTTTCACTTTCACCATAGGATTGTTTAGTGGCAACATCCTTTTCATCTGGCTTAAATTAGATCTTTATGCATATCTTAACTGTTTACAACCACTCAAATTGGATTGATACCCCTTATACTGCAACTGCATAAGGGGAATTGAAACACCTTACCCATCATTGCATACATTCATCATCATCTATTCCATCTTGACTCATCCACCATAAAAATATCTTGTTTCACGCTCCCATGCTTCACTTAAAGATTCACCATTCTGTTGGAGAAATCCTGAAATTTCATTCCTCAAACGTGCAGTCCTTGAGCTAGTGAAGAATTTTGCAAGGAAGAACTTCTTACATTCAACCCAAGAGGTGATTCTTCCAGGAGGTAGAGTCTTCTCCCACTGATGGGCTTTATCTCCTAGAGAAAAAGGAAACAATCTTAGCTTCAAGGCATCCTCACTAACTCCATTTATATTGGTAAGGCTACAGAGCCTATCAAACTCATCAAGGTGTGCAAGTGGGTCTTCAGTAGGCAGGCCATGAAATCTGCTGCTCTTAACCATTGAGATCAGACTACTCTTGATTATGAAGCTTGTGTTGTGGATAGGAGGAGGCACTATCCCATATCTCTGAGTAAGAGTAGTGGGTTCATTCTGATCCTGTGGGAGTTCCATTGCCACCTCTTCTTCTTTGTTTTTGAGACTCTGAACAGGTGCTCGACCAGGTGCTCGAACAAGCACTCGACCGTTTGCTTTGAGGTACTCGGCCGAGTGCCTTTGCGAGTGGTACTTGAGAATCAAAACAGAACACCAGAAAAACAAAGAGGTGAGTAACAGAATAAAATGTAACATAACTTAATCTTGGAACATTGAATCTCGACTGGAACATATAAACACCCTAATGGCAACAGCGCCAATTGAAACAAGGTTTTTTGTGGGTTCTACTTATGCAATGAATGTATGATAACATGCAAACAGAGACATAAGTAGAGATGATCAGGATGGTATGCAAGGTGTTTCAATACCCTTATGATGTTGTAGCATAAAGGATGTCAATCCATAAAGAGTGATTATGCAAGCAGTCAAGATGTGATCAATGCATTCAAGTTAAGCCAAATATGATGATGGTTTTGTTACTAACAACCTAATTACAATAATGAAATGCAGAATATTAAAGCAACTTAAGACAGTACTAATGCAGAATTAAACTATAGAACAAGTGCAATAAACAATACTAAGCAGAATTGACTAATAAGCAGAAGAAAACAAGAACAGAAGAATGCATAAACAAGAAAGTAAAATGGAGCTCGACCTAGCACTAGCTCGAGTGCATGGTCGAGTGGGTGGTCGAGTTGACAAGCGAATGAACAGAAACAGAGCAAATAAGGAAAACAGAGCAGACAGCAAGCAATTAACAATACTCAAACAGGGAAAATCAATAAACAAAGAAAGGTCCTAAGGATAGATTCATGGGCTGGACTCAAGCTATGATTATCTAAATTGGTCAACAAACCTCAATCAACAATGAGCTATCTCTAGACAATGATCTTCTAATACAAGTTAATCTATTCTCATGACAATAACAATCAAGCCAAGATACTTCTTAGACCTAGTTCTCACTAGCTATTACATATCAAAGCAGGCAATAAACAACCAGATCATTAATGTCAAAAATCATAGTAAACATCTAATCTCTTAGCATGCTTCATGATAATCTCTAGCATTAGCCTTATCTAACAACTTAGACATTGGTGTGATGCTAAGAAGCTTAACATCTATCCTTACCCTCTCAGTATAAGAACCGCATAGAGCATATCTAATCTAGAAGAGATATATATACAATCAAGCTTGACCAATCTAAACAACCATAACTATTATACAGCCTAATCCATCCCTAAGATCCTAAACCACTAATAAGATCTAAAAATCATCTTGAAGAACACAAACCCAGAAATTAATGAAACTACCATGATTAGAAAGATGAGATAAAGATGAACAATTTTGAAGAAGAAAGCAAACTCAAAATTCTTAATACTTAGGATGTTATAGAACCAACAAGTATCAAAGATGTTGAGAAAATAAGATAAAAGGTGGCTAATGATGTAAACAAAAAGCTAAAAATCCCAAAAGGGTAAAAACTAGGTTTTTGTGGCTACAAGATATTATTTTTCCCTCAAAAGAACTTGTGGGCGGCTATAGAGTACATTAGGTATATTTAGGAAGGAAGAGAAGCCCTTAATCAGCTAGCAGACAAAACAGAGAGGCGGCTCGAAGTGCTCGACCATGTGCTCGGTGGATTGCATGGTCGAGTGGTTGGTCAATCACGTAACTCCAGTCTTCGATCTGGAATGATATCGGTTCAGTACAACAGGTATAACTCTTGAAAGACAGCTCCGATTGCCTTGAAACCAACGGCATTGGAAGGTTAACTCAATACCCTACAATTCTCATGAAGGATACTGAAGCTGAATCGCAATGGAAGATCTTCATTCGAATGGATCTTTGAGACGCTCGTTATGAATCCGATCATGTACTCGACCGTGTGCCTGCTCGAGTGGTATGGTCGAGTGCCTTCTTTTCCCTTCCAGATACTTCAAATCCTCTTGTTTAGCTCCAGAAATAACACCAAGTCCTTCCTTACCTTTTTAGAGCCTCAGAACACCTAATAATACCCCAAATGCACAAATGTATGCAATGCATGCTTCTAAACATCCTAAGTGCATATTTGGACATAAATGGCTATAAAACCTAAGGAATCTTTTCTATATGATTCAAAACATGAACCAAACAAGGCAATAAATATGGTAAAATATAGTGACATCTGTCCTATTTTTGAGATTGCGAGAGATGAGTAATCCTTTGTTGATTGAAATCTTTGTCTTGTTGTATAGTCTTGAAGTCTTCATTTCTTGTTCTTGAAGTCTTGTGTTGATAATTGAGCTATTGCATAATTGAGTTTTTGTCTTCATCTTGCCTTGAAAACCGGAGTCTTGATGGAGTCTGTGGAAGAGGTTGCTTCTTTCTTCTACAAAATTATATACTAAATATATATATGTATATATATTACAAGTACATATTATACTAAATATATATATATATATATACATTACAAGCATGATTTAAAAATATTGATATTTTGAAAATAGTTTAAAAGAGCTGTTTTAACATCGTGTTTTATTTTCTTATTTCAAATTTTTGCATACTAGTTTTATTCATTTGAGTCTGCATCTATTTGCATAAAAACCCCAAAAAAAATTTGAAATTAAAAAAAAAAAACAAAAAAAAGTGTTCATGTAGTTGCATTTACATATTAGGATCCAGTCTAGATTGTTTCATATAGGATTGTTGCATATGCATTTTAGGGGGCAATGATTAAAACCACCTTGTTTAAAGTCCAACCTTAGGATTGAAGTTATAGCCATTAATCACAGTTCCATTGTTGCTTGATCAATCTCTGGAAATAAAAATGATGAAGAATCTTTGTTTAAAACCTTGTGTCTTTTGAAAGGTTCTTCCACTTGTGTGAAACTTTATTGAACATTGTAGCATCTCTATATTATTGGACTTAACCTGAACTTAAACTATCTTGCTTATGGAACTTGAATGTTGCTCATGGTAACTCTGATTGCGGGTCAGCATTCCGTTTTGGCCAATCTTTTTGTTTAACCTGAATTGATCTCCCTACCCTTGAACCCAAACCTTTTTTTCAAGCCTTGTTGTGATTTGTTGAGTGAGGCCTTTTCATGTTTTGATGGTGCTATAAGTTGTGAAACCTTGAGAGTATTGAGAACGACAAAGAACTGGCTCTTGTTTTAGCTAAGTTTAGAACCATTTGGACTAGCTAATAGAATCGGTTTTGAAAGAAAGGTGGTTAGCATGTTTATTTGGGGATGAGTTGAGGATCAAAAGAGAATTAAAAGAAGAGAGTCCCTAAGGTTCAATTTAATTAGCTCTAAGTCTCTAAGTAAAAAAAAAAAAAAAAAAAAAAAAAAGAGAGAAAAGTCTTGCTACAATCTCTTAGGAAAAAAAAGAGAAAAAAAAAATAGGAGTATAGCAAAGAAAGAAAAAAAGTTGTAAAAGAGCTTTTTGTTCAAACTTAAAACCTTAGGGATTGTAAAAAAAAAAAGGAGTTAAAATCAAGGTTGTAGGCGGGTTTATTTTAGGGTGTTGGTTAAAAAGAAAGTGAATGACAAAAGGGTAGATCATCATGAGTTAAGCTTTGTATGCCTCAATTGTTCTCAATCTTAGATAGTTTTCACAACTGTCTAGCATTCCTTCTTTTGAGAGTAAGCCACCTAAAGATATTGTTTGAAACCTACCTACCAAAAAGCCTTACCCTCGAAACTGATTGAGCTTCATTCACTTTTCATTTGCAAGAATTCGCCAAACACTTTAATGAATGTGAAAGAGATGTTCTTTGGAATTGCAAGTCTTTACTGTTAGTTGGAGGATGAACTGAACCGACGCATGGTGATAGGCATAGAAAAATGTTTGTAGTGATGTTGATTGATCTTAGCACCTTTAAACTATCTTTAAGGACTATAGCTTGAATCCTTCGCTTGGTACTATGAGGTTATGAGTCCCCACTTTCAAACCTCATCCTCTTACTTCCTTGCTAGAGGACTAGCAAGAGGTAAGTTTGGGGTGTTGATAACTCTCTAATTTACAGGTTTAAGACACCTTTTTTAATCGAGGTTTTGCATTATATATACCCTAATCTTAGAACTTCTAGGTCCTTAATCTTAGGAATTTTCATTTAGGCTACTTAGGGTGGTGCATTGCTGCATTAGTGCATTTTGGATGAAAACAGGTGCTTTGGAGCCCAAAAAGGCAAGAATGAGGCAAAACCCGAGCATGTACCCGACTCGAACCTCGTGCAGAATCTTGTTTAAACCTTCGGACAGAGCTGGGCAGCTAGGTCAAAGGGGTTTCCATAAATAAACCCCCTCCTTATTTTCTCGCAGGAGAGCCGCAAACACTCACAAACACAGACAGCGAGAGCTAATGAGAGAGAGAGAGAGCGATTTACACTTTTGACGCTTTGTTAGGATTTGATTTTACTTCTTTCAAATACTCTTTTCTTTGCGATTCTATATTTTTATTACTTCAGTCTCGTTTTTAATTCAATGCAATTTTCATTTGTTTGTGTTTTTGAATCGTTTGCTATGAGATCCGAGTAGTGAATCAAAGTTTCTAAGAATGAGATAGACGAGTATGTGTTCTTGATCGATTAGGAATCGTAGCTTGATTATTTTTATGAAAATTCCTTTCTAGATTAATATCCTTAATGCTAGTTTCAAATCGAGAGGTTGAGATTAGATCACTACAACAAATATGGGTATTGATAGCATATGATTAACGCTATGATATGGTTATTATAGCGTTTTCAAGAACGCTATTAAATGAGACGCTATAATAGGGTACCTATATACGATAGCGTTTCTGGGCTTGTGCTATCGTAGGATATCCTGTAATAGCATATACCGTGTGCTATATTATAATTTCTAATAACATATATATAGTGCTATATTTAAGTATATAATAGTACTTTATGTCTGCTATATGTACGGTAAACGTAGCTATCTGTTGTTGCTATGATTTAATTTTTAGTAGCTCTATGTTAATGCCATTTGATTAGTTATCTTAGCATCGGTGTTGAGCTATTTGTATCTGAGTTGTAGCTTTTATTATGTGCTACTAAGTTGTATACAATGACTTCATCTGCCTGCTACTACGTTTGGTTTCTTATTACTATTAACCGTTTTTTATACAGCATATTCAAATGAAGTTACAATTTGAAAGTAACCTGTGATAAAGCTGAAATTGTATTCTAGAATAGTAAATGTCAAACATTGTTATGATACAAAATGAGCATACGATCCAATCCCATAAATCCCAAACAAAGAACACAAGTCTACAAGTCTCATGCATTTGCCAGAACAACGAAAGTAGAAAATCATACGGTTCTTAGTCGACATCAAATGATCACAACTTTTTCTTCAGGCCATGCTATAGTGGTACCAATAGCATCCTCCATACATTTATGATGTTCATATATTTTACCCTGTTTTCCCTTAGTATATTCACATCTTTTGCATCTTTTGCTATCCATTTTCACCATTATTGCATAGCTTTAGGACTAATCATGCATTAGAGTTTAGTTGCATTGCATTTGCATCTTTTCATGCATAAACAGGTGATTTTAGAGCTTAAGGAGCATGGAAGCAATGCTGAGGAAGAAGTGAAGCAATCATGAAGGGAAAGCAAGAGAGTTAAGGCTGAAATAACAAGGTCCGGAGTCCAACTCGACCGCACACTCGACCAGACACGCGACCGTGTGCTGAGAAGGACTCGACCGAGTGGAGAACGCACGTGAGAAGCCAGCTCGACCTGCCACTCGACCGTGCACAGGTCGAGTTGACCGAGCCGTTGACTATTTTGTCTTTTAGTATTTTTAGGGCTTCCACTCCCCTCCTATATAAAGCCTTGTACCTGCAGCCACAAAAGTGTGCAGCTTTTTAGATATTCTCTAAACCTAGTTTTTACCCTTTTTGGGATTATTCCTTTTGCACTTTTCTTTTATTTTTAGATTTTGTACTTGTTCTTAAGGAGAAAAGCTAAATTTCTCAATATTGTTTGTTTCATAACTTCCTTAATATTGAGAATTCGAGTTTGATTCTTTCTCCAATATTGTAGATCTTTGTTTCATCTTTCTAATGATGCAAGTTTCAATATTTTCTGGGTTTATGATTTTGATGTTCATCATGTGTTCTTGTGAGTAGTGGGTTAGGATCTTGAGGATGGGTTAGGCTGTGCTGTGAATGAGGTTTGTTTGGCTTGATCAAGCTTGATTGTTGTAGATCTCTTCTAGGGTACATGTTCTTAATGCTGATCCTATATATGAGAGGGTAGGATCTGATTTCAAGCATCTTAGCATCACACCAATGTTTAAGAGGCATAGATAAGGCTAGATCTAGAGCTTACCATCTTGCTTGCTAAGATATTAGAGGTTTTGTTTGGTATGAGACATATTTCTTACTGCCTGCTTGTGTAGATTCTTTACTATGTGAGAGCAATTCTAGAAATGCATAGGTTTGATTGTTTCTTGACCATGAGAGTGAGAGAAACTTGTCTTAGATACATATGTCTAGAGATTAGCTCATGTTGTTTGAGATTTGTTGATCAAGTTAGATAGCCTCAATCATTAGTCCAGCCCATGAATCCCTCCTCAAGTCCTTCCTTGTTTATTGATTTTACAGTTTTAATCCTGTTGCTTGATTGTTGTTTGATTCGTCTTTGCATTACTCTGTTTTTATTGCATTGCTCTGTTTCTCCGTTTAGTCCAGCTCGACCACCCACTCGACCTACACTCGGTCGAGTGCTTGCTCGAGTTCTTCCCCACAACTTTGTGTTTATGATTTCTGATTGTCTTGTTTCATTCTATTTGCATTTCTGTTGCATTTACTTATTGTCCTATTCATTGTTGTCTTGCATTAGTTCATTATCATAGTTTTTGTTTCTGTTCTAGCTTTATATTAGTGTAATCATTCTGTTTCATTTGCACTAGTTCTTAGTTCTTATATTTTACTTTCTGCATTTTACATTTGTCATCATAGGATTGTTAGTGACAAACATCCTTACATATTGGCTTGACTTAGGCATAATAAGCACATCCTTAGTGATCACAGACACTCAGATTGGATTGACACCTCTTATACTGCAACTGCATAAGGGGAATTGAAACACCTTACCATCCATCCAGTCATTGCATCATCATTCACACCACACACCACCAAAATACTTGTTTCAATTCAATAGCAGAATTGGGCCTCCAAACCTTCGCATCAGGCACCTTGACTACATCAATCCACACACGAACTGCATTATGACCCAAGGGAACAAAATGCACTAACTGCTCTGGGTTGTTTGAAGACCAGCGTCCTTCTGCAACAACCCTATTCTAACCGGTAATGTCCAGTAGTCTGCACTTCCGATCCTCCTTGACAATCCGTGTCGGAGAAGTGTGCTGCATAGTATAAATAATATGCAAGGTTTACCAAAGGCATCAGTGCTAACATATTTTATAAGTAAGAAAACGTTGAAATTTACCTGCTGAGATGAACTTTAAGGAGATTGTGTAAGTGGTTTTGAACTCTTCACAGGAGCTGCTGGAGTGAGTCCTTGTGACTGCATGCGAGGAGATGATGTAGCTGGTGCCTCTGTACTTAAATCTTCGTTTAAAACTTTGTTGAATGGCCATGCTACAAACGACTTCAAAGAGTCATGAAGATTTGAGAGTTCTTCTGTTGGCCGCCAGACCAATCATATAGAATGCACTTAGGCTGCGGTATTCGGTTTACACTCTACAAATGTAAATAATAGTTAGAATCTGTTAACCATTCAGTGAACAACCTCAGCATAACTCATTATATACTAACACTTACTCTTGGCGCTGAATGTTCACCAACTTCCGAAAATTGACGCTGGAAAATAAGAAGGAATGTAATTAGTTACCATTTTCTTATACCATTAATCGAATGATATGAATTTACAGACTTACATGACTATTCAGTTTCGCTAGAGCATCTTGTAATTCATTGACCTGCTGCTGCAACTGAATATGGGTCTGTTGCATTTGAGTCACATACTTGTTTTTCATCTGGAAACAAGCAAGTTTGGTCATACTCATTCCTCTACCCATTGCCCTCAGGTGTCCAGGATTGTCAGGTCCCAATATCTTAGCAAGAGTGTCTTCTTTTGGGTTTGATGATGATGATGATGATGGAGCATCAGACAAAACGAACTCATTCGCCATTTCCTATTCGTTTTCGGACTTATGTTTATAGAGGTAAATTATAATGAAAAACATAGAAGAGAGGATCACAAAATAAATGACTTACAATCTTTGCAGCAGCATCCGTGTTCACTGCTGTCCCATCCTTTTTAGTTCGTGACTTGACCCACACATTCAGTCTAGTCACTTCATCTGTGCTCTCTTTTCTCTGCGTAATTATAACACACATTCAGTGATATTAAGAAACCATTGTCAGAACTGGTGGACAAAATATACTGATGTACACTAATTGACACTTACTAAATCTTCGGCCAATCTAACCATTCCTTTACGGCTACATGTGTGAGGAATCTGCTTACGTCTTCCTTCCTTGTATGAATCACTAACAGCCTATATAAAAGAATTAGCATACTCTATGTGGAAGATTAATTAAGTACAAGTTAGTACCTTAAACTCTTGACTAGTCTTCTCTTTGACAAACTTCCTCCACTCTAACATAAGAACATTGTCTGGTCGCAGCTTCATTCTTTCTACGTTGTTCGGAGCTTTCCTAATCTGATTAACCAAACGTGACTTAGAGGCCCTCCATAGACATCCCATTTGCTTCAAAACAGCCGCTTTCTCATATTCTCCATCTAGTTCAAACCGTATCTACAATAAAGTAAAAAAGAAAAAAAAAATAAGATAAGAGTACTTAGAGCAAATTATTTGTGATTGTGACTTGTAATTAAAATACCTGAACAGATTTCCATAGAATTGTCTTCAGCTCCTCACCAATTTTCCTCCAGTCATCTATCACAACAGGAACATGTTCTCTTACCAAGGGACCTAAGTAGGAAGACAACTTAATTGATACTTCTCCACACGGTTCTCCAAATTCAGTGAACTGTACTCTTATTTTTGTATTAGGATCCTTGGCAATATCTTTCATTTTCGTTGGTCCTCTGTGTTTTTTAGTCTGTGGCGGAACTGAAGATGTAGCATCCTCAGAAACAGCAGCTGACTCTTTATTGGCTCCTTGTTCTGTAACGTCCTTAGCAGCTTCACCAATCATATGGCTATCTATCACAGTCTCATCCGGTTGTGGTTCATCAACCTGTGTGTCTTGAGGCTGCGTGTCTTGTGGGAATATGGTGCCAACGAATTCAGGTTCTTCTTCTTGTACGTTGGTCTTCCTTTTCCTTCCACTCTTCTTTCCCTTACCCATCTGCTACGTCTGTAAAACTAAGACAGAAACTCAAATATAGTCTCAAAGTCAGACCAAGTATCCAAAAACAAAAATATAACAGTCATGCAAAACCAATCAAATATAGACTCAAATGAACGCGATCACACAAAAATTCCTTCACAATCAGCTCTGGCATTTTGAGCCTCATCTGCTACGTCTTCTAGAGTCATATCAATATCCGAAGGTAGTGGTCCAACATCTGCATACCCATCTTCCACATTCTCATCACTATATCTTCTAGATGGACCTTTCAAAACTACATACCAACTAGATTCATCATTCTCCCTTGAATAAAATATTTGTCTCGCTTGAGAGGCTAAAATGAATGGGTCCTTCGCAAATGACACTTGGCTCTGATTCATATTAACCAGCGTAAAGCCTTCTTCTACCTTAACACCGTTACCTTTAACAGCCCACTGACACCGAAATATTGGGACGTAGACGACATTGTAGTCTAACAAGATTATATCAACTATTCTGATACAACATCTACCACTTGTGCTGTGTCCCTTGCACTAGATCTACACATTGCTGTTGCCTCATAGTAAACCCCACTATTCTGACTTAGCTTGTGCACTGACTTTGTATGAAACCGCAGGCCATTCACAATGTATCATGTATAAGACCTGGCTATACGACGTGGACCATAAGCCAACATCTTAAGTGTCTCGTCATTATCTTCAGAATCAAGAGGTATCTAACAATTACAAAGTAAAATGTCAGCTAAAGTACTAAATAAATAGCCACAAAAAAAAAAAAAAACAAATATAGTATAACATGCCTGTTGCTTTAGCCACGTCGGGAAATTTTGAGTGTGCATAGTCCATAAATAACTTGCATCACGTCTGCATCTACCAATTGTGTCTTGTAGATGTTGCAAATGAGCACTTGCATATAAACGAAAAACAAGAAACTTCATCAAAAACAATTATTGTAAGAATAAATAATGTACAACGTAATAAGAAAACTTACTCAATGTAAGGTTCCACCATTGCCGTGTTCTGGATTACAGCAAGGTGAGCTATTTTTCTATCCATATCAGTGAGAGTGAATGAGGTTCCAGCTGATATAGGACAACCTTCTAGGATGGAGTGGTTCTCGTACTTAGTGTTCCTCTCCTCTTTTTCTTCTACATCTATTGTCGTCTTCAAGAACTCAGAGCAGAACCTCATGCATTCTTCAGCAAGATATGACTCAGCTATACACCCCTCTGGTCTTGCTGGGTTTCTAACATAGTCTTTCATTACTTTCATGTACCTGCTTGTAATGAACATCAAATAAGTCCAATTAGATTCACTAATTTAGTCTTCAAGATGGAAGTAAAATAAAAAAACGGACACTACCTCTCAAATGGATACATCCATCATATAATCTCCATGGTGACACCCAGAATCTCAGCATTCCACACTCTATCATGACCTTCTACTAAACCAACATAATCTCCATGGTGCAACCAATCAGTACGTCTCTTGTAAGCCTCATCCATTCCATTTATAACTAAATGAGACACAACCTCGTTGCATGTATGGCGCTCTAAATTGCGGCATCCGGTGCACGGACAAATTATCTTTCCATTAACTGCTAATTTTGCACTAACAGCTGATGTTCATTTATTTTACCCTGTTTTCCCTTAGTATATTCACATCTTTTGCATCTTTTGCTATCCATTTTCACCATTATTGCATAGCTTTAGGACTAATCATGCATTAGAGTTTAGTTGCATTGCATTTGCATCTTTTCATGCATAAACATGTGATTTTGGAGCTTAAGGAGCATGGAAGCAATGCTGAGGAAGGAGTGAAGCAATCATGAAGGGAAAGCAAGAGAGTTAAGGCTGAAATAACAAGGTCCGGAGTCCAACTCGACCGCACACTCGACCAGACACTCGACCGTGTGCTGAGGAGGACTCGACCGAGTGGACAATGCACGAGAGAAGCCAGCTCGACCTGCCACTCGACCGAGCACAGGTCGAGTTGACCGAGCCGTTGACTATTTTGTCTTTTAGCATTTTTAGGGCTTCCACTCCCCTCCTATATAAAGCCTTGTACCTGCAGCCACAAAAGGAGTCAGCTTTTTAGATATTCTTAAAAACCTAGTATTTACCTTTTTGGGATTTATTCCTTTTGCTTTTTATTTTCCTAGATCTTGTACTTGAAAAAGACTAAATTCCTCATTATTGTTAGTTTAATAACTTTCTTAATATTGAGAATTTAAGTTTCGTTTCTTTTTCAATATTGTAGATCTTTGTTTTATCTATCTAATGATGCAAGTTTCAATCTTTTCTGGGTTTATGATTTTGATGTTTATCATGTGTTCTTGTGAGTAGTAGTTTAGGATCTTGAGGATGGGTTAGGCTGGGCTGTGAATGAGGTTCGTTTGGCTTGATCAAGCTTGATTGTTGTAGATCTCTTCTAGGGTAGATGTTCTTAATGCTGATCCTATATCTGAGAGGGTAGGATCTGATTTCAAGCATCTTAGCATCACACCAATGTTTAAGAGGCATAGATAAGGCTAGATCTAGAGCTTACCATCTTGCTTGCTAAGAGATTAGAAGTTTTGTTTGGTATGAGACATATTTCTTACTGCCTGCTTGTGTAGATTCTTTACTATGTGAGAGCAAGTCTAGAATTGCATAGGTTTGATTGTTTCTTGACCATGAGAGTGGGAGAAACTTGTCTTGGATTCATATGTCTAGAGATTAGCTCATGTTGTTTGAGATTTGTTGATCAAGTTAGATAGCCTCAATCATTAGTCCAGCCCATGAATCCCTCCTCAAGTCCTTCCTTGTTTATTGATTTTACAGTCTTAATCCTGTTGCTTGATTGTAGTTTGATCCGTCTTTGCATTACTCTGTTTTTATTGCATTGCTCTGTTTCTACGTTTAGTCTAGCTCGACCACTCACTCGACCTACACTCGGTCGAGTGCTGGCTCGAGTTCATCCCCAGAACTCTGCTATTTATGATTTGTGATTGTCTTGTTTTATTCCTGTTCCATTTCTGCTGCATTCATTTAGTGTCCTGTTCATTATTGTCTTGCATTTGTTCTTTATCTTAGTTTCTGTTTCTGTTGGTTGCATCATTACTGTCTTAATCATTCTATTTCATTTGCATTTAGTTCTTAGTTCATTTAGTTTACCTTCTGCACTTTACACTTTCATCATAGGATTGTTTAGTGGCAACATCCTTTTCATCTGGCTTAAATTAGATCTTTATGCATATCTTAACTGTTTACAACCACTCAAATTGGATTGATACCCCTTATACTGCAACTGCATAAGGGGAATTGAAACACCTTACCAATCATTGCATACATTCATCATCATCCATTCCATCTTAACCTGTCCACCATAAATATCTTGTTTCAATTTGGCGCCGTTGCCTATTTGAGTGTGTTTTTGTGACAATTAGGATCCATAAAAGTCTAAGATTAAGTTCGTTTATCAACTTGTTCACTACTGATCTTGTTTCTTCTTCTGCTTGTTTGTGATTGAGTTTCAGGTACCAGCTCGACCATCAGCTCGACCACCACTCGACCGTGAGTGTGCTCGAGCACCTGATCGAGTCAGAAGCCGGATACAAATAGACATCAGTTCCCAGTCGACTCGACCACCCACTCGAGCCTGTACTCGACCGAGTGCCTGTTCGAGTCAGTCATCATGTTTCACGACAGTATGTTCCATTCTATACCATGGCAACATCAACCAGGATTCCAGGCTCAATGGTGTCACCCTCCAGTGTTTCAAACTTCACAAGCCCACGAACTTGACTTAAGAGCTATGATGCAACAACTTTTACTTGGGCAAGCAACTGGGCAGATTGAGGTAGCAAAGCAGTTTGCTGAGCTGAACCAAACGTTGAATTCCTATTCTAGTGCCCTAAACTCCAAGGTCAAGTACATGGAGAGCTCCATTGTCCCTACTTCAGCTCCTCAGCCAAACCACCTTCTTGAAGAACCTATTCCAAACCCAAGGGAGTTTACAGCTAAAGCTCTTAATCTCTATGAAGATGCTGTCACTGAGGACAGTGAGATTCAAGGTGGGGAGTATTGGTCATTTATTGAAGCCCAGGGTGAAGCTTGTGCACAGCAGACTGAATCCATCAAAGCACTCGACCAAGTGCTCTAGACTGCACTCGACCGAGTGACTGATCGAGTGGTCGATCAGTCAAACCACCTCTACCATTCCCAGGACGTTTCAAGGCACAGAAGCTGAAAGAACTCAGGGAAATTATTGAGAAAAGGGAAGAGTTGGCTTTGCAACAAGAGAAGGAGTTAGCTTTACAAAAACAAGAAGTCATTGAGAAGGAAGAAGTTGTGATTGAAAGAAAGGAAGTAATGGCCATACAACAGGAGGTTTTCATTGAGAAGAAGGAGGAAGTAATGGCTATACAAGAGATTACCATTGCTTACAAGGAAGAGGAGAGAGGGCCTGACTTGAGCAAATTTGTTCAGAATCCTTCCTACAAGGACATGCTGCTTGAATTATCCAAGATGAAAGCTCAGGAACAAGACATGAAGGACTTAAGAGAAATAGGGGAAGCTGTTATACCAACAAAACTTGAAGACCTTGGATCATTTGATCTACCTTGCTCCATTAGTTACATGCACTTCAACAAATGCTTGTGTGATCTGGGAGCTTCAGTGAGCCTAATGCCATACTCAGTGGCTGAAAAGTTGGGGTATGAATACTTTAAGCCTTGCAATCTCTATATTGGCATGGCAGATGGATCCAAGAGGGATGTGCTTGGGATAATTGAAAACTTTCCAGTAAAGATAGGAAAGGCAAGAATCCCAACTGATTTTGTGATCATGAACATGGACCAAGAGCCAGAAGATCCTCTCATCTTGGGGAGACCATTCTTAGCCACAGTTGGAGCTGTAATAGATGTTAAGATGGGAACCATCAAACTTCACCTTGCTAAGGACTTCACTATGAAGTTTGACATCAAGAATGCTACTCATCAGCCTACTATTGAAGGTCAACACTTTATGATAGGGAAAAAGGCTAGTTGTGAAGTTTTTGAGGAAGGAGGGAACCCTAGGATTAAAGGTTCAGCCCAAGCTAAGACTGTCCAAGAACTAAGGGGTTCAGTTCAAGTGCTAGCTGGTTTAGTAAAGGAACTTCAAGCTCAGCTCAACAAAAGGTCTTTGAAGAAGGCAAAACCAAAACTCAAGTTTAAGAAGAAACATGGTTCAAGTGTCAAGGAAGTAGTGATCAAGAAGGAGCACCAAGGTTACCAAGCAGAACCAGGAGGGATTTCATCACCTCCTTGGTCTCCTAATCAAGTTTAAAGAGCTATAAGAAGTCAAGCTTAGTGACTCTAAACAAGCTCACTAGGGAGGAAGTCCCTAAGGTATCCTTTGTAAATATAGTTTATTTTCCTAGTAGTTTTAATATGTTTTATTTTATGTTTGTGTTGGACAGGCTTTTGAGGAAGAATGTAGTTGGATAAAGAAAGATTTGGACTTGGAGAAGGAGACTCGCAAGCCCGCTCGACCAAGACCACAAGAGGTACTCGGCCGAGCTGGATACTAATAGAAGCCCATTTGATTCCCATTCTTCTAGAATGATCAAGTGGAGGGAAGAACAAGGAGAAAAATTTTGAAATTTCAAAATTTTTCAAGGAGCTCGACCACGTGCTGGTCGAGTGTGGGGTCGAGTGGCAGCCAAAAAGTAAGTCAAAGATTCCCATTTCGAATTTGAATGGTATGGACGCTCCACCCTTGTCTCCTTGTCCCCTTAGCTTCTTTATATAGTCCTTGCTCGATCCTACACTTCTCACATTCTCTCATTTGCTCAAAACATTTAAATTCAAGCTTTAAAATCTCTTTCAAAGTTCATCTCTTGCTCAAGTTTTGTTCTTTCAAGTTTTTGGGTCACTAACCTATTAACTTTGTGCTTTGAGTCTATTCCCTTCAGTTTCTTTTGAAAATGTCTTCCAGAATTACCAAGAAGTCGCACCAAACCGCTGCAAGCTCCATGGAACGTCGTGATGCTGACCTTGAATCAAGAGGTGAAGCTGAGAGAGTCACTCGACGGACCACTCGATCAACCACTCGACCGAGTGGCCGTTCGAGCAGTAGGCCGAGCCAGGTGCCGCGTCCAAGGAGAGAGCGAGTTGAGGAAGATCCTGAGAGGACCGAAAGTGAGGAGGAAAGAGAGCCTACTCTTAGTGAATTTATGAGGAAGCACAAGGCCAAGGGGAAGAGGCCAGCTGTTGAAGTTGAGCAAGAAAAAAGTGAAAGTGAGAGTGAGGAAGTAAGTGAAGAAGAAGAATTGATGGATGATGGAGAAGCTGAGTCTTGTGGGCTGACAAAGAGGCAACTTTATGATGCTTTCATGAGGATGGAGTTCTTGGGAACTAGGTATCCACACAAGGAGACCATGCAGAAGCTTGCTATCGATGAGGATGTAGAATATCTCTTTGAGAAGAGCAATCTCACCAAGTTTATGGGGCTTTGCATGGAGGGCTACAAAGAGGAGAGTTGTGAGTTCCTTGCCACTGTCAAGCTGCACACATATGCAAGGAAAGATCCTGAGGCTGGGGCTGGTCACATCACCTTCACAATCAAGGGGAGGAAGCATGAGCTTACAATAAAAAAGATAGCCAATGTGTTTGGATTTGAAACTGGCAGCCATAGGAGCTTGAGGATACCAAGAGAGGAGCTCTACTCAGTTTGGGAAACCATTGGGGACAACAAGCTCTACTCCTCCTCCAACTCCAAGAGCTCAAAGATAAGGAGCCCAGTCTTAAGGTACTTCCATAAAGCCCTTGCAAACACCTTCTTTGCAAGGAAGGAAACTGGGAACATCAATGAGGGAGAGCTGAAGATGATTGACTTGGCTCTCAATGGGATCATCCTCAAGGCAAGAGATGGAACCATCATCCTTGGGAGCACTGTAGAGACTGATCTTGCAATGGTGCTCATTGACCACATAATTTACTTGAGAAGCTGCGTAGGAAAGTTGGAAAACAAGGGGTCAAGAGGAGCACTTACCATTGGGGGCATCATCACTCCAATCCTTCAAGCTGCTAAAGTTCCACTTAGAGGAGAGAGTGTCTCACCAAGATGGATTGACTCAAGCTACCTCACTTCTACTCTCATCCTAGCCAAGGAAATGCATCAAGGGAACCACATTTTCAACTATGAGCTTCCAACACTTGGGAAAAAGCAACTCATATTGCCTAACCAAGAACTCACCACCATTCAAGAGGGAGCCAACATTGACTTTTGGCCAGCTGAGGAGAATTGGTTTGATGGAGTGGTTCAACCTAGAGTTGAAGAAGCTGGAAATGCACAAGTAGCTGATGGAGAGGAGCAGTTCTACTTTGAAGACTATGAGCCCAACCCAAGAGATAGTAGAGGAGTGAGGGAGAATGCCAAGAGGTTAACTCTTTTGCAAAAGTGGGGCAAGTGGCAAGGAAAGAGGTTTGATAAGCTGAAGAAGAAGGTGACCAACATGGCTAAGTCTATCAAAGGCTTAAAGAAGGAGATTGCTGAGCTGAAGAGTGGAAACTCATCTCCTAGCCATTCAAGCCCTTTGAGGAGAAGTTGCTCAACCAGAGCACTTTCAAGGGTTGCGAATCCTGTGGAACCAGCTAGGGCTTCAATGTATGAGCCAATTCAGAGGAAGAGGAGCTCAAGTACCCGAGAACAGCAGTTTTCGAGGCACTCGACCAGGTCACTCGAGCACCCACTCGACCGAGCACCACCAGTGCACTCGACCGAGTTCCAGCCCAGACAACCATATGGCTTCCCACCTCCAGCTGCTTATCCAGGTTACCCTCCCATCCCACCCCAATACTTCACGGATCCAGCCCTCTACCACCAGTTCTACCAACAGTTCTCCCAGCAGCAAGGACAGAGTTATGACATCCGCAGTCCAGCTCGACCCCCCCACTCGGACATGCACTCGACCGAGTCACGGTCGATCGCCATCGTCGAGCTGCCCCAATCCCCCTCTCCAAGTCACCAACAAGACCCCAGCTACACCTTTGATAGCATGCAGGAGGATGTGGATAGTTTCTTCTACAATCCTTGAGGTAACACTATCACCTTTCCATTGTAAATACCATTTGCATTTCATATTGTGTGTTTTGTTTTAAGTCTTGAATCCTCAAACAAATTTCTTTCACACAAGGGACTGTGTGATTTAAGTTTGGGGAGGGTTTGAGATAGCATTTGACATTGTGTTTTGTTTTCTTATTTCAAATTTTTAGCATCATCATGTTAATATTTGCATAGCATCTAAGGCATAGAAAAACCCTAAAAATTTGAAAATTTTTGCAAAAATCTTTATAAAAAAAAAGAGTGTTCATGTAGTTTGCTTTGCATATTCAAGTATTTTGTTTATCATATAGGACTGCTTGCATTAGGGATCTATGATGAGTATTTCCTTGTTAGCTTGCTCATTCACTAGACTAGGATCAATGCCCAAGTTAATAGTACTTTGATGCTAGTTGAGTGGTTAGAAGCATAAGATTGAACCAAGCATTGAATTCCTGCATTGCATTTGGTCTAAATTGAAGCATGTTGTGATTTGATGCCATTTCCTATCTATAAGAACTTAATATTGACTTTCAATTATCAATGTGTGCATTGCTTTAAACTCATGGATACCATATACATATTTGGATCATCTTTCTCCTTTTTACCACTCTTGTTGATCCAAGTAGCTGATTTCCTCATTAAGGATCAGTTTCCCCTACCCTTAACCAACCCTTCTTTCAAGCCATGTTTATTCTTGAGTGTGTGAGGCCTATTTTTAGGTTTGAACTGACAAGAGTAAAGCCTTGTGTAGTTCTAGTTTGCATTTTTCAAACTAGATAGGACTAGGTGGTTCATTTGTTGGGTTTGGGACTTGGAAGTTAAAGAAAAAAAAAAAAAAAAGAGAAAAGAAAGAAAAAGGGTAGAGTCTTTAAGAGGAGATTGTGTTTAAGCAAGGTCTAGTGAAAGGATGGGAAGCAAAAAATTGTTGAAGATGGTTCTAGTTAAAGAAAAGAAAAGAAAGAAAAGAAAAGTCTAGCAAAAAGCTTGTATGTCTTAAGAATAAGAAGAAAAGAGAACCATAGCAAATAAGTAAGAATCCCCCATCCCACTAGAAAGATCAAATAAGAAACCTCTCCTAAGACTTGAAAATCAAAAGAGAAAAGGGTGAAAGAGAAAAGAAGAAGTTAAAGGGTAGCACTAGGATCATTTGGGTTTAGATTGCTAGGATAAACACTTTGGGTACCTTTGGGTAGACAAGGTTTTATTCTTGTATGTGTCTAGGTGTTCTTACCTTTAGCATTCTTCTAAAGCTCAATCCATTTTTTATGAGAGAACCTTGATATTGATAAGCCCCACTCTTAAAAGAGACCATCATTGTCTCAAAGCCTTTACCTCCAAGCCAAATGAGTTTAAGCATTGCATAGAATTGATTCATGTTCTTGATTAATGAATGTTAAAGGAAATGGTTGATTTGAATGCATGTGGATATCTAAGGCTCAAATCAGTAAAGGTTGTGACATGCTTGTCTAAAGTCTTTAAGTACAGCTCATTCAACTTGCATCATAGTACTAGTAACTTGGACATTGATTCTAGATGGTCTGTTTGCAAGCTTTAGGAGCTGAGATCCCATTTTCAAACCTCACCTACATTCTTATGTCGTGCTTATTTGCTTGAGGGCAAGCAAAGACTAAGTTTGGGGGTGTTGATGTTCATTTATTTTACCATGTTTTCCCTTAGTATATTCACATCTTTTGCATCTTTTGCTATCCATTTTCACCATTATTGCATAGCTTTAGGACTAATCATGCATTAGAGTTTAGTTGCATTGCATTTGCATCTTTTCATGCATAAACATGTGATTTTGGAGCTTAAGGAGCATGGAAGCAATGCTGAGGAAGGAGTGAAGCAATCATGAAGGGAAAGCAAGAGAGTTAAGGCTGAAATAACAAGGTCCGGAGTCCAACTCGACCGCACACTCGACCAGACACTCGACCGTGTGCTGAGGAGGACTCGACCGAGTGGACAATGCACGAGAGAAGCCAGCTCGACCTGCCACTCGACCGAGCACAGGTCGAGTTGACCGAGCCGTTGACTATTTTGTCTTTTAGCATTTTTAGGGCTTCCACTCCCCTCCTATATAAAGCCTTGTACCTGCAGCCACAAAAGGAGTCAGCTTTTTAGATATTCTTAAAAACCTAGTATTTACCTTTTTGGGATTTATTCCTTTTGCTTTTTATTTTCCTAGATCTTGTACTTGAAAAAGACTAAATTCCTCAATATTGTTAGTTTAATAACTTTCTTAATATTGAGAATTTAAGTTTCATTTCTTTTTCAATATTGTAGATCTTTGTTTTATCTATCTAATGATGCAAGTTTCAATCTTTTCTGGGTTTATGATTTTGATGTTTATCATGTGTTCTTGTGAGTAGTAGTTTAGGATCTTGAGGATGGGTTAGGCTGGGCTGTGAATGAGGTTTGTTTGGCTTGATCAAGCTTGATTGTTGTAGATCTCTTCTAGGGTAGATGTTCTTAATGCTGATCCTATATCTGAGAGGGTAGGATCTGATTTCAAGCATCTTAGCATCACACCAATGTTTAAGAGGCATAGATAAGGCTAGATCTAGAGCTTACCATCTTGCTTGCTAAGAGATTAGAAGTTTTGTTTGGTATGAGACATATTTCTTACTGCCTGCTTGTGTAGATTCTTTACTATGTGAGAGCAAGTCTAGAATTGCATAGGTTTGATTGTTTCTTGACCATGAGAGTGGGAGAAACTTGTCTTGGATTCATATGTCTAGAGATTAGCTCATGTTGTTTGAGATTTGTTGATCAAGTTAGATAGCCTCAATCATTAGTCCAGCCCATGAATCCCTCCTCAAGTCCTTCCTTGTTTATTGATTTTACAGTCTTAATCCTGTTGCTTGATTGTAGTTTGATCCGTCTTTGCATTACTCTGTTTTTATTGCATTGCTCTGTTTCTGCGTTTAGTCTAGCTCGACCACTCACTCGACCTACACTCGGTCGAGTGCTGGCTCGAGTTCATCCCCAGAACTCTGCTATTTACGATTTGTGATTGTCTTGTTTTATTCCTGTTCCATTTCTGCTGCATTCATTTAGTGTCCTGTTCATTATTGTCTTGCATTTGTTCTTTATCTTAGTTTCTGTTTCTGTTGGTTGCATCATTACTGTCTTAATCATTCTATTTCATTTGCATTTAGTTCTTAGTTCATTTAGTTTACCTTCTGCACTTTACACTTTCATCATAGGATTGTTTAGTGGCAACATCCTTTTCATCTGGCTTAAATTAGATCTTTATGCATATCTTAACTGTTTACAACCACTCAAATTGGATTGATACCCCTTATACTGCAACTGCATAAGGGGAATTGAAACACCTTACCAATCATTGCATACATTCATCATCATCAATTTCCATCTTAACCTGTCCACCATAAATATCTTGTTTCAACAGCTTCAACAAAACATCGAGCACCACTCTCATATGCACAATCAACCCTAGAGTTCATGTAAGAGAAAAGTACAAGAAAAAAAGACATAAGTATCACAACACTAGTCGAAATGCATAAACAAAACACTTTTAACAATTATAATTACCTGCATAAATGCACCCATACCTTGTCCAACATTTTTCTTAAAAATCCTAGTTTCCCTTGACACAGTTCAAACGGTAGAGGATACAAGCAACAATGACCACAAGTTAAACATATTTTCGACAATCAATCACAGAGACACACCTTTTAACAAGAAATCGATACAAAAGGCCAAGAAATCGATAGATGTGTCTAACCTCTATTGTGATTGTATTCTTCCCCGATATCTGAGAACCCACACCTCTTAAGAAAACACACACCTGTAATTACAACAACCAACGAAACACATTGAAAAACACACTGAAAAAAAAAAACACACCTGTGTATAGCTACTATAAACTCACTTTCAACTCACCTGAAAATCAGATATGAGAATAAGTTTCGGCGGAGATGACGAGAGATCTAAAGGACGAAATCGACTGAGATGGCGAGAGATCTAGAGGATGAAATCGACGGAGATGGCGAGAGATGGAGAAGAAAAATAGATGGAGATGGAGAGGAAAAATCGATGGAGATGGAGAAGAAAAATCAAGGGAGATGGAGAAGAAAAATCGATCGAGCAAACGAGTCGATGGAGAACTCGAAGGTTTTGTCTTTTCTTTTTTTGTTTGCCTTCTTTATTTTGTCTTTTTTTGTGCTATGAAATGTAAAGATTTTATTATTGAGACTGCCAAAATGTCATTTTTTCACAAGTGTTGGCGGAATCAGGTATTTTTCGTTCCCGCTTATTGATTTTTAGGCATAGCATTAGTGCAATGCTATAAGTCTATTTGACAAACTCTCATTTCACTTTTAATAGCAGTTACAGAAATTGTGCTATTATAATCTGCTATCAATACCCATATTTGTTGTAGTGGATCTAGGGTGTTTGGCCATCGAGAGATGTTTGTTGAAATGCTTGAACCAACTAATGCTAGAGATTTACTCACTTAGCCTAAAAGATTAAATGTGTAAGGAGTTTATTGACAATAATGACTCGGATTTTAATGTCCGCTTAGTCATGTTTCTCCAACGAGAGTTGGGTAAGGAAGTGACTAATGTTGATTGTTTCTACCACGAGAGTGAATTTGCAAGGTTTAGAGATTCATTGTCTAGGGAATATTGCTTGACGCATGTGAGACATCCCAAATTGATCAGGAGCACTTATGAGTTGATTACCCTATCCTTAGGAGCTTTTGTATTTGATTGTTTAAGCTTTTTATCTATAACTGTAACACCCGCGAATCGAAATACCGGTTTAGGGTGTGCATCGATCGATGCAGTAGGAGCATTGGTCGATGCTGGTTCAATTCTCTGCGTTTTGACTTAAGTCAAACGCTGCGTTTTGGGCAAAAGGGAAAACCCTTAAATCGTTCCTTTTGTTTCATTAGACGTCTTTGGCCGTTTTTTGAGAGAAGCGAAAGGAGAGAAAAAGTTATTGAGAGTTCTTGGTGATTTCTGGAGTTTTGTGGCGTTTCTTGGTGAGATCTGTAGCTGGGATCGTTGTAGGAGCTTCCTAGAGGCTTGTTCTTGTTTGTTAGAGGTTCATATTTTTCTGTGGCAAAGGTAAGTGCATGACCATGGCTATCTAAGCTAGAGGACTCTTTAATCTGTTTGTTGTGTGATGTTAGGCTTGTTAGATCGTTGCTATGGGTGTTAAGAAGCTTCTTACGGCTTGGGATCGAGTTTTTTGGTTTTAGGAACGAAGATCCGGTGAGAAGCTTTGGGGAAGAACACGATGCTCGACGTTGCGTCGATCGATGCATATCTTGTGTCGGTCGATGCAAGTGCGAGGACGGCGCGTAAAACTCTAGGGTTTTTGTGTTACGTCGAGCATGCGTCGGTCGATGCGGACTGGGTATCGGTCAAAGCATGTTACACTTGCATCGGTCGATGCAGCTTCTGTGTCGATCGATGCTCCCCATTCGGCATCGGTCGATGCTGAGCCCTGATTTGTTATTTATCGGTTATTGATTGTTGTGTGTTGGTTATTGATACTCTATTGCTTGTGTGTATAGCCCAGTAGATGGGAGGATTGCCTTACTGAGTGTTTATAAAATACTCATGCATTGCAATATGTGTTTGTGGTGCAGGTAAAGGCAAAGTGTGATCGTGGAATCAAGGCAATGAAGAGGAGGATGTTCTAGGGACTCGATTGGATGTTGTCTGGCATTGCTAGGTTGCTAGAGTTGGATCATTAGAAACATTGCTAGGTTGCTGGTTCCTTGTTTCTTGTTGTTTGGTATTTGGTTATTGCCTATGCTATGATATTGGATTGTTATGGAATTTTTATTGGTTTATTATTGGATATTGGTTTTTGTTATTACGATGTTGATTGTGAATGTGGTTAGGTGGCTAGTGGGTATGGGACCACTAGTTGTAGTTTATTTATATATATATATATATATATATATATATATATATATTATTTATTATTTAAAAAAAAAAAAAAAAGGTCGGTCGTTTCAGTTTGGTATTAGAGCCCTTACGGTTCTAGGTTTGGGTTCACTAGGTTTCTGTTGTAGATGTTTGGGATTGCATGCTTTGATTGATTATGTGAGTTAGTCGATTGTGTGTGGCATGGGGTGCTAGAACATCCTCTTCGAGCCGACTGTGTGATTCCACGGTGAGTTTATGTTTTTGTGTTTTTTGTGTTATGTTAAGATTGCTTGTTAGCCTCTGTTCTTGGAAGTGCAGTGGTTAAAGGTGTTTGAGTTGTTGGTCGTGGACGGGGACGTGGTCGTGGTCATGGTCGGGCGGGTTCCGAGGCCAGCGAGCGTGTGGTCCGGAGTTCCACGAGGAGGTACGTCGGAGGGTCGCGAGTGTATCAGGAGGGACCAGTGAGGGTTAGCCGGTGTGAATGCCGGGGGTGCTGGGAACCCAGATGTGGGGTTGCAGCAGGTGGAGCCCAGGGTCGAGATGATCGCTTGGTGGATCTATTTGGCGTGCTGTTGGAGTGATTACCAAGAGGTGTACCAGTGCAGGCTCCAGTTGTACCGCATGTGGCGGGGTGCAGCCGAGGGCTGTGGATGTTGAGGTTTTTCCGTCTTATGTTAGGAGGATGGAGCGGTTGTGGATGACCGGTATGAGATTAATCTCAAGGAGTATCGGGCCTAAAGAGACGGATAGGTGGATATATGCAGTTGGAGCAGATATTTTTGCAGCTTGGTGGTTAATCCAGTTGGATATTAGAAGTTGAGTGGGCAGGCGTAACATTGCAATGTTATACTTGGACCACAAGAGGTACTTTTGGTCGGGATGTTTATAGTGACTAAGGATTGTTGCTCTTGAGGGGATGGTGATTCTCCTGGATACCGATAGCTCGAGGGGCTAGGGGCTCCGAGAGTGGCAGAGGGGATTATGTTCCCCTGAGGGGATGAGTAGTTCCCCTGATACCGAGATCTTGAGGATTGTGTTCTAAGAGTGAGACGGTATAACTCGAAGACGCTGGTCTGAGAGTGAGATCGGTATGGCTCGAATGTTGCGACCTAAGGGTGGTGAATTTGGGAGCAAGCAATACCTTGGACGTGAGTATAAACAACCCGATTAAATGTAGACCTCGAGAGATTGATGGTGGTTTAATCTCGGGTTTTAGATGTGTTGACCAATGGGTCAGGGTTTTATGAACCAGAGTGGTTATGAATGTGTGGCTGTTTCGCCAGGATTGTGAGGCCGGTGGTGCTGGAGTCCCTGGAAGGGGAGTTACAGCAGGTTTGAGCCGGGAAAGGCATGTTTGCCAGATACATAAGTTCACGAGAAGTCTTCATGGCAGGATAAACTAATCGTTGCGACGATGCTGGATGAAGTTCATTGGAGATGGACAGGGTTGCTAGATTCAAGGTTTTGGTAAGCTTGTTGGAGGGAATAAGTCAAGTGGTTTGAGTTAGCGGTCTGCAAAGCATTTGACGCGGTGAATCAAAATATGCGAACATATGGTACTTGTTTGTTTTATTACGCTCGTATTGATGATTTACTGTGGAGAATTGCCGAGTGGAAAAGCTATTTCTGGAATAAGTTATCTTGTGGAAGTTTCCCTAAGTGGCAAGTTACTAGAGTTTCTTGGACGAACAAGTGGGTTGATATTCAGGTGGCGGTGAGTGGATGTCGACATACTTGAGTATTTGTTTAGTTGAGCTGAGGAAGCAGCTAGAGGATTTATGGAGCAAGGGATTCATACGTTCTAGTGTATCACCGTGGAGAGCACCAGTGTTATTTGTTAAGAAGGAGGATGGGGGTTACCGCTTGTGTATTGATATCGGGGTTTGAACTGGGTCACTGTGAAGAACAAGTATCCTCTTCCTAGGATCGATGAGTTGTTGGATCAGTTGAGCGGTGCTACTTGATTCTCTAAGGTAGATCTGGCGTCGGGTTATCATCAGATACTGATAGATGAGGCAGAAGTGAGGAAGACTGCTTTCAGGACGAGGTATGGGCATTATGAGTTTGTGGTGATGACTTTCGGGTTGACTAACGCGCCAGCAGCGTTTATGAGATTGATGAACAGCGTGTTTCAGTAGTTTCTCGATGTGTCTGTCATCATTTTTCATCGACGATATCCTGGTTTATCTAAGAGTCCTGAGGAGCATGCAGTGCATTTGAGGGCAGTTCTGGAGAAGATGCGGGAGCATAAGTTGTTTGCAAGTAGAGCACGCCCTATGACTAAGTTGATAGGGAAGGATGTTCCTTTTGTTTGGTCAGAAGAGTGTGAGGAAGGCTTTGCATGCCTGAAGGAGATGTTGACTACTGCGCCAGTGTTGGCTTTGCTTGAGCAGAGGGAACTCTATATGGTTTATACAGATGCATCTAGAGTTGGTTTGGGGTGTGTTCTGATGCAGCATGGGAAGGTGATTGCCTACGCTTCGCGGAAGTTGCGGGTGCATGAAGGCAACTATCCTACTCATGATTTGGAGATGGGTGCTGTAGTTTTTGCCCTGAAGATTTGGAGATATTATCTTTATGGTGCAAAGGTACAAGTGTTTACATATCATAAGAGTCTGAAGTATATATTCACTCAGCCTGAGTTGAATTTGAGGCTGAGGCGGTGGATGGAACTTGTGGCAGACTATGATTTGGAGATAGCCTATCACCCTGGTAAGGCTAACACGGTTGCAGATGCTCTGAGTTGGAAGAGGGTAGGGAGTCTCTGGTAGGGGAGATCAGTGCGATGAGCTTGTGTGCGGTTTCTCGAGAACCATTGGGTTTGGAGGCGGCTGATAGAGCGGATCTTTTGAGCAGGGTGCGTTTGGCTCAGGAGAAGGATGTGAGACTGGTGAATGCTTCTAAGGATGTTGATTCGGAGTATCAGGTCTCAGCTAATGGTACTATCTTGGTGCACGGTCGAGTTTGTGTGCCCAAGGATGAGGAATTGAGGCACGATATTCTGAGAGTGGCTCATGCGAGCAAGTTGTCTATTCATCCAGGAGCGACTAAGATGTACCGTGATCTCAAGAGGTACTATCATTGGGTCGGGATGAAGAAGGATGTGGCTAGTTGGGTCTCGAGGTGCGATGTGTGTCAGCTAGTGAAGGCTGAGCATCAGGTTCCGGGCGGGTTGCTGAAGAGTCTTCTCATTCCTGAGTGGAAGTGGGATATGATCACGATGGATTTCGTGGTAGGATTGCCAGTATCTCGGACTTTTGATGCTATTTGGGTCATTGTGGACCGGTTGACTAAGTCGGCACATTTCTGGCTATCAAGAAGACTGATGGAGCAGCGGTCTTAGCTAAGAAATTTGTGAAGGAGATAGTCAGGTTGCATGGGGTGCCAGCGAGTATTGTGTCTGATAGGGATCCTAAGTTCACTTCGGTGTTCTGGAGGGCATTCCAGGCAGAGATGGGCACTAAGGTGCATATGAGTACAGTTTATCATCCACAGACAGATGGACGGTCAGAGAGGACGATCCAGACGTTGGAGAATTTGTTGAGGATGTGTGTGTTGGATTGGGGTGGCCATTGGGTGGACCACCTGTGATTGGCAGAGTTTGCCTATAACAACAGATATCAGGCAAGTATTGGGATGGCTCCTTATGAGGCTTTGTATGGGAGGTCGTGTCGTACCCCATTGTGTTGGACTCAGGTGGGGGAGAGGAGCATATATGGTGTTAGTTTTGATCAGGAGACCTCAGAGAATATTCGGGTTCTCAAGCTGAACATGAAGGAAGCCAAGGATAGGAAGAGGAGTTATGCTGATAAGAAGAGGAAAGAAGTTGAGTTTCGGGTGGGAGAGAGAGTGTACCTCAAGATGGCCATGTCGCGGGGTCCGAACAGGTCATTGACTGAGACTAATTTGAGTCCGAGGTATATGGGTCCGTTCAGAGTGACTGAGCGAGTTGGACCAGTGGCTTATAGACTGGAATTACCTGAGGTTATGCGTGCATTCCACAAGATTTTCCATGTGTCTATGTTGCGGAGGTGTCTCCGCGAGGATGATCAGTTGTTGGCTAAGATTCCTGAAGATCTTCAGCCTAACATGACTTTGGAGGCGAGACCAGTGATGGTTCTCGAGAGGAGGATTAAGGAACTTCGGAAGAAGAAGGTTCCTTTGATGAGAGTCCTTTGGGACTGTGATGGTGTTGAGGAGCAGACTTGGGAGACTGAGGCGAGGATGAAGGCAAGGTTTAAGAAGTGGTATGAGAAGCAAGCCGCGACTTGAACTTGTCTAGCCTGGTCCCATCTGTAATCCGTGGCTGGAGCGGGAATGGAGTATTCCAGCCCATCTCTCTTGTTTACTCGGTCGTTTGGGGTGGTTGGTTGTGCGACTCAGTAACAAGATGAGGTGGTGCTCGGGGTACAAAGTTTCCGTGAGGCGGGTTTCGGAGGAAAGTTTCCAGAAATAGAAGCTTCCAAGAGTGGAAGGTTTCCAAAAATGGAAAGTGCTAAATATGGAAAGTTTTACGGGAGTTGGAATTTGTCCATTTTAGCGGTGGAGAGCCTTGAAGGGGCTTGTTTGTGGCCTTAGTGGCGGACTTTCGAGTCAGTGTGCCTGTGTGTGGCGGTCTTTTTAGACATTGTGTGGCCTTTGTGGGGGGCTGTTTAGCCGTGTGTGGCCTTTGTGGCGGGCTGTTTAGCCAATTGTGTGGCCTTTGTGGCGGGCTGTTTAGCCAGAGTGCCTGTTTAAGCGGTCCTTCGGGGCAGATGGTCTTTGTGACGGTCCTTCGGGACAGATGGTCTTTGTGACGATCCTTCGGGACAGGTGGTCTTTGTGACGGTCCTTCGGGACATATGGTCTTTGTGACGGGCTGTTTAGCCAGAGTGTCTTTGTGATGGTCCTCATTAGAACATTTGTTTGGCCTTGGTGGCGGTCCTTTTTAGGACATTTGTTTGGCCTTGGTGGTGGTCCTCTTTAGGACATTTTGTTTGGCCTTGGTGGCGATCCTCTTTAGGACATTTTGTTTGGCCTTTGTGGCGGCCCTTGTGGCATGTACATGATCCTTGTGTGGTCATGAGGTATTCCAGTAAGGGGATATGTGGTTGGTAGGACATTGAGATGTTTTACGCGAGCCACGGGAAGGAAACCTGGATAGGGATAAGACTCAGACGTGTTCAGAACTGTTTGCTCGCGGCTCTTGGAGGACTTAGGTTCTCCTAGTACTGCCATATTCAGAGAATTTGTGGCTTGGTAGTATGGTTGGTATATCGACTTCGGACGACGGTCCGTAGGCGCGCTGTAGGGTGACGACCCGAGAGACGAGTTTGGATTTTTCCTTCCTTATTTATTATGGCATGCGGGTTTAGGCCCGATGAGGAGCCAACTTTTGGCATGCAGACTTAGGTCTGATGAGGAGCCAATAAGAACTCAAGGTCTAGGCCTATGAGTAAAGGAAAGTCCAAAAGTCGACAGCAAATGACGCCTGGAGCGTGATTCTATCGCCAAGAGGTGACCTTCTGTAGATCAGTCGGAGGAGTGCGGGCTCTGGAGACGGTTGCGTGGGAGTCCTTGGCTGATGGTTGTTCGAGATTCGAGGACGAATCTAGTTTGGTGGGAGAGAATTGTAACACCCGCGAACCGGAATCCCGGTTTAGGGTGTGCATCGATCGATGCAGTAGGAGCATCGGTTGATGCTGGTTCAATTCTCTGCGTTTTGACTTAAGTCAAACGCTGCGTTTTGGGCAAAAGGGAAAAGGAAAAACCCTTAAATCGTTCCTTTTGTTTCATTAGACGTGTTTGGCCGTTTTTTGAGAGAAGCGAAAGGAGAGAAAAAGTTATTGAGAGTTCTTGGTGAATTCTGGAGTTTTGTGGCGTTTCTTGGTGAGATCTTTAGCTGGGATCGTTGTAGGAGCTTCCTAGAGGCTTGTTCTTGTTTGTTAGAGGCTCAGATTCTTCTGTGGCAAAGGTAAGTGCATGACCATGGCTATCTAAGCTAGAGGACTCTTTAATTTGTTTGTTGTTTGATGTTAGGCTTGTTAGATCGTTGCTATGGGTGTTAGGAAGCTTCTTACGGCTTGGGATCGAGTTTTGTGGTTTTAGGAACGAAGATCCGGTGAGAAGCTTCGGGGAAGAACACGATGCTCGACGTTGCGTCGATCGATGCATATCTTGCGTCGGTCAATGCAAGTGCGAGGACGGCGCGTAAAACTCTAGGGTTTTCGTGTTACGTCGAGCATGCGTCGGTCGATGCAGACTGGGTATCGGTCGATGCATGTTACACTTGCATCGGTCGATGCAGCTTCTGTGTCGATCGATGCTTCCCCATTCGGCATCGGTCGATGCATGTTGGCGTCGGTCGATGCTGAGCCCTGATTTGTTATTTATCGGTTATTGATTGTTGTGTGTTGGTTATTGATACTCTATTGCTTGTGTGTATAGCCCAGTAGATTGGAGGATTGCCTTACTGAGTGTTTATAAAATACTCATGCATTGCAATATGTGTTTGTGGTGTAGATAAAGGCAAAGTGTGATCGTGGAATCAAGGAAATGAAGAGGAGGATGTTCTAGGGACTCGATTGGATGTTGTCTAGCATTGATAGGTTGCTAGAATTGGGTCATTAGAAACATTGCTAGGTTGTTGGTTCCTTGTTTCTTGTTGTTTGGTATTTGGTTATTGCCTATGCTATGATATTGGATTGTTATGGAGTTATTATTGGTTTAGTATTGGATATTGGTTTTTGTTATTCCGCTGTTGATTGTGAATGTGGTTAGGTGGCTAGTGGGTATGGGACCACTAGTTGTAGTTTATTTATATATATATATATATATATATATATATATATATTATTTATTATTTTTTTTAAAAAAAAAGGTCGGTCGTTTCAATAACTCAACCCCTTACCTGAATTGGTACTCGATCACCAGCCTCGTGTACACCCTCGAGTTGTTCATCTTTGTGTTCTTGACTTTTCTGTTATCCGACCACCCACTCGATCCAGTACTCGATTGATTGCATCGAGTACTTAGGTTGTGTGGTTCTTGTTTTAATTTCCTTTTTGTTCACCTTAGGTTGATAGTCAAAAACCCATAATATTGCTTGGGTTGACTTGCATTGTTCTGATCATATCTTATCTGCTAATATCACAACTATTTGGATTGATAACCCTTTGTACTACAACTGCATAGGGATTGATACCCTGGGTGAAAATCCTGTTATCAACATATAACTACTGGATTTCATTATAATATTAAGAACACATTTGATAGAGTCCAGAACCTGAAAAACGAATCAGATGTCATATAGGCAACATAAGTGTACTAGAGGAAAAGAGAAAAGTCTGTCTAGATCGATGTGTTTTGGAGCAACTGTACCCCACATAAACAGGAGATGCAGTCATAAAACTAAGTTTGACTTGCTGTACTCGCCTTTGTTGTATGATCAATAACATGTAAACCAGTTACAACCAGAGTTTTATGGAAAGGTGTATGGCTTTTAGAAACCATACCGTCACAGATCGTCTTTGATTATTAATAGAATATATTTAAAACCAGGAGGGTTACTCTTGAAAACATCGACAACTTGACGAACAATCACTTCATTGACTACCACACCTTCGATAAGATTTATGATGGATGGTCTGCTTTGAGCAAAAACTGTTGCTTAGGTAACATTTCAAATAGTTTTATTCCCCTTAAATTTTTCATCGACAGCTTCCTTGTTCTAATCAATTAACATGTTAGATACGATGGGGGAAGTTGCCCACGTGGAACCAACGATATACGTTGACGATCCTGCTGCTCCCCGTTTTACCGAGAAATCCCGGATGATACGGTTTTCATTAAGGAATCTTGAGTGAGCCATTTGAACCGAGTTTACTTTTCATTAATTAATAGAGTAGTCGGAATGAATAAAAAAGGAATGACTTCTACCGCAATAACAATAATGTCTCCGTATGTAGGGGTCATCACTTGCAATGTAGCCTACAATGAAGCAGTGGATTACTTTAACAATAACTTTTGGCTAGCCACAGGCAAACCGGTTGTTGCAGTCTTGAGTTTTTGGAGGGCGAAGTTTAAGACAGAGGTAATAAACACATTTTTGTTCTTAAAACATTTCATTACACTTTGTACCATTCAAAGTACGTGTACAAATACTAAACTTGTGTCGACTCATTTCCAATAAGGTGAAGGAGGTATGGAGCTGCTCAGTACACCAGGTGTTTCGAAGGTGTTTTTTGACCCTCTGTTTTCAGAGGTTCAAGATTTCAAGCTCAGATTAGACTACTTCAACCAGCGTGAGAAGAATGAAGATGCTTAGCTTATGTTGTATACGGAATGTTGCGTTTCATTAAGATATTTAGACTACGTGGATAAACCTATTATGTATTTCTTCCTTTCCTGTTTCTCAACTATTTGTAGGATGTTGGAAAAACGGCTTTCTCATACCTGGAAAATTACAATATGTTCGATTCATATATCGGACTATTGGGTGTGCTGAAACATACGTTGACTTCTAAAATATTTGAATTTCATACCCAGACTTATGATTTTGTGCTTAAATATACAAAACGTGATTAATTATTAACTCTGTTAATTTCTCCGTCAAGTCAATCTGACGTGGATTCCAGGTGTACAAACAGAATAAAACGACGTCGTTTAAAATAAAACAAAAAAAAATGTAGCAACCTAGACTCAAACCCATGTAAAGTTAGAAGCAATAATCTTTCCATAACCACTCGGACACGTTAAATTCTTGAGATAAATTGAACAAATAATTTTTATATTCTCTCTCCCTCCTCTTTCCCGAAATTGTACTCTCTCCTCTTCTTCTCTTTCCCGAAATTGTACAACGAAGAATGGGGACAATGGCGTAATCTAAAAACCAAGTTCAGTTTAATCAAAACCAAGACTTTAACACTGGAAATCAATGGTCTATTGATTCAAAGACTAACCCTAACATAGAGTAATCTAAAACAGTATATTTTACCATTGAAATCAAAAACCCAGAATCAGAGCTGGTTGAGACAGATGAGCATCAAAGCTATCTGAAGATATATATATATATATATTTTTTAATCTGGTCTATGTATATCTTGTTGGAGCACATAAACTCTAACAACGGATTTGCTTCCCTCTCTATCAACAAACCATCTCCCACTTCTCTCTTGATCGGAAAACAATCAATTCAACGGACCCTTAAATAGAAAATCATCACCTTTTGCTTGGAACTCTCTTATCTCAGGCTACGCAGAATTGGGTCAGTATGAAGATACCATGGCTCTCTACGTTCAGATGGTTGAAGACGGTGTTAAACCGGACCGGTTCACTTTCCCACGCATCCTTAAAGCCTGTGGAGGAATTGGGTCTGTTCAGATTGGAGAAGCGATTCATTGTGATTTACTCTCCGAAGTACTTTAAATAATTATATATAAGCTATGTGACGTTTTTTTCTTATTATCTATTTGACAATGACGAGTGTACAAATTTTGGAGTGTACACAAGTTACTTAATAGATTATGTGCACAACCAATCATTTAGACCCATAAAGTGAAAGTTATCATTAAAACTTCTTCTTCATGGTGTTCCGAATGCTATCAAAAGATTGACATAAATGATAGGTTGAGTAGTTAATAACCCCACGGAAACAAGAAGAGATAGCGTAACCAAATTTGTGTTTGAAACACAAATCGCTTCAATATATAAATACATTCTATCTCTAGATAAATGTACATCACTTACTTCTGTCCAATCAATCTTCTATCCACATTTGGTTCAACCAAACGTCATTAAATTGAAGGATACCCGCAATTTATATTGTTCTTTAAGTAAGAAAGTGCATATGCGCATATTAAAACGCGGTGGAACATAAGAGTACAACATTATGTGGTACATGGGAAAATATTACATTAGCTAACATCTGAAACAAAAGGGACAACGGAAATCGGTAATTTCATACCCCAGCTAAGAGAATATGTTCAATTCCTACACCATATATCACACTGTGTAAATTCATACATTAAGTTAAATAAAATTCAAATTAACTGTCTCAACTTATAAAACGGTGTTGTTTCATACATAAGCCGTGACGATGATAACAGACAGTTAACGATTGATTACGTGGAAGCCACATATAAAATGACGTCGTTTTGAGAAACAAAAGAAAAAAAAATTTGGTTAAATGACGTCGTTTTACTTGTTTACCACCAAGCAATCTCGCCGGGTTTCCAACAGCCGTTGTACGCGGCAGCACATCCTTCAACACAACCGATCCAACACCAATCTTAGTTCCTTCTCCAATCGTGCTATTACCCAAAATACAAGTCCCATCTCCAATATTGGGTGTCTATCTCCACACTGTATCCTAGTTCCTCCAAGCGTAACGTTGTAGAGAATCGAAACGTTGTTCCCAACAACCGCCGTTTATAGAATTCTCAACTCAGAGGAGAAACAAGAAAAAAAAATTAATAGAGAAAAGAGAAGATGGTGAATATCGTTGTACACAAACCAAGCTTCTCTTATCCATTTTTTTGTCTTCTTCAATGAAAAAGAAACCCAGGCATCACCAACAGTTGAAGCAACAAAGACAAAACCAATACACCAACAACGGATTTGCTTCCCTCTCTATCAACAAACCATCTCCCACTTCTCTCTTGATCGGAAAACAATCAATTCAACGGACCCTTAAATAGAAAATCATCACCTTTTGCTTGGAACTCTCTTATCTCAGGCTACGCAGAATTGGGTCAGTATGAAGATACCATGGCTCTCTACGTTCAGATGGTTGAAGACAGTGTTAAACCGGACCGGTTCACTTTCCCACGCATCCTTAAAGCCTGTGGAGGAATTGGGTCTGTTCAGATTGGAGAAGCGATTCATTGTGATTTGGTTAAGGCAGGTTTCGGATTCATCGTGATTTTGTGAAAATCAATGGTGAATGCTCTCTCTCGATGTCAGATTTAGCTTCATCACAAATCTTGGTCCAAACACATCGATCTCAGCGTCTCGGTCGAGGTCTCCAACCAAAGGACAGGTGTGGAGGGTTCTGGTGTGGATTCCATTGAAGGAAGCTTGATCGGGGTACCCCAAATCAATTAGATAATTTTTAAAAAAAATTCCAGATCAATTGAACAAAGAAATGCGACTCGGGAAAGAAGGATGAAGAAAAAAGAAAGAAGAAAAGAGGAAGAAGGAAGAAACGACGTGGTTTTGACTAAAAGAAGTTTTTTTCTTTTGTTTTTCAAAATGACGTCGTTTCATACGTGGCTTCCACGTAATCAACCGTTAACTGTCTGTTATGATCGTCACGACTTATTTATGAAACAACACTGTTTTACAAGTTGAGACAGTTAATTTGAATTTTATTTAACTTAATGTATGAATTTACACAATGTAAAATATGGTGTAGGAATTGAATATACCCACTTAGCTTGGGGTATGAAATTACCGATTTTCCTTTTGGCGAGAGTAAACTTTTTACTGAATTTAGAGCGAATTGGGCTGGGCTGGACTAGACTGGACTGGACTAACCCGTTGGATATAATATATTAGTTTACACGTGTCATAAAACCATTGGCTATGCTTACGCAGACGACAAGAGTTGTTCTTCTCTCTTTCCTTTGGCTCGCGATTTCTCTTTTCCAAATGGAAAGCTCAAGCCTTTGATTATCTCTCTCTCTCTCTCTCTCTCTCTCTCTGATTCTTACCTTCTCTAGCTCGCCCGTGATTCCTTCTTTCATGTACGTTTTTCATTTTCCCCTGATCTTTTTGTTCGATCGAGGCCTCAATTGTTGAAATCATGAGATTATTCAAAAAAAAAAAAAAAAACTGAAATTTGCTTAACTTACCCTTATGTGTGATGTATATGTGAAGCAGATTGAAGGCAATGATTCAGCTAAAGGTTTACGCAGCAGTTAGTACCCTCGCGTCATTGGCTGTGATTTACCATGCTTTCAGTACCAGAGGTCAATTTTACCCAGCGGCTGTGTATCTATCGACGTCCAAGATCAATTTGGTGGTTCTTTTGAACATGGGTTTGGTTCTAATGTTTAGTTTATGGAATCTTGTCAAAATTTTGTTTCTGGGTTCTCTTAGAGAAGCTGAGGTTGAGCGTTTGAATGAGCAAGCGTGGAGAGAACTCATGGAGATTCTCTTTGCTGTAACTATTTTTCGACAGGACTTCTCTGTTGGTTTTATCTCTTTGGTTGTGACTCTTTTGTTGATCAAGGGTTTGCATTGGATGGCTCAGAAGAGAGTCGAGTATATTGAGACTACTCCTTCTGTTACTTTACTCTCTCATGTTCGTATTGTTTCCTTTATGGTGTTTCTTCTGCTTTTAGATGGCCTCCTTACGTATACTTTTATGCGGCAATTGATTCAGTCCCGGAAAGCTTCTATGTCTGTCTTCTTCACGTTTGAGTTAGTGTCTTTTCCTTTCTACTTATTGTCATCTGCTTTTTTGTTGGGTTTGGAATCATATAGAGTGGAAGATTTGTTGAGGGAGAGTGGTTTAGAGTTATGACTTTTCTTTGAGCTCTTTAGGTGTCGGACTATATGAGAAACTGTTACTATCCTGAAAATGTTTTCTATGAACCCTACTTGCAGGCCTTTTAATTATTGTTTCGTTTACTAGGATTTTGGTTTAATCAATCCCCTAGCTTTAAACGCTTAACTAGCTATCAAGCATGAAATATATTTGAAAATAGCTCAACATATGGTCGATGGGTACAGGTGATCAGAAGTTTGGGGTTTTTTCTTTTTATGATATTAGCATAATTTTTAGTATGTATCCTTCTGGAAAAATATGCCATCAAAACCCATGTGAAAGTACCCCATCTTTAACTGTTTTTTTTTTTATTATTGTCTTAATGAAACTCCGCATCATACAGCCAAGCATTAGACTTAGTTGACATTTTTTCTGTTGCAGGTATATGATTCTTGCAACAACAACTGTTTCTATTATTGTAAAGTATGCCTTCTATGTCACGGATATGCTCAATGAAGGTCAATGGGAAGGAAAACCAGTATATACTTTCTATCTTGAGCTCGTCCGTGACTTGCTTCACTTGTCCATGTATCTTTGCTTCTTCCTCATGATATTCATGTAAGTTTTTACTTCATATACGTCTTTCCTTATTCCAAACTTAGATGTTATACCACTTAAAGATAACTGAATCCTGACTAATTAACATGCTGAAATTAGTATGTCACAACTCGTTATCGCCTTATCTTTTTATTGCAGGATACTTGTTTCAAGAGTTACTTGCATAACTTTATCATTACACTTATTTCCATCAATGAGTCTTCTCTTGGTTACATAATGTAACTTACATTGGTGCCTTCATAGATTTACTTGTAGATGATGAAAAATCAGAAGATGAGAAATAATAAGCAGCCAGCAAGCCAAAACAATTTATTTACTGCGTCGCTCTTTATGCAATTTATGGAATTTTAGTATTGTAATTTGTATCCTAATCCGCGTATCACCTTTTTATTGCATAGGAACTATGGCCTTCCTTTGCATCTAATAAGAGAGCTCTACGAAACGTTCAGAAACTTCAAGATTCGTGTGACTGATTACCTCCGATATCGTAAAATCACTTCCAATATGAATGATCGGTTTCCTGATGCAACTCCTGAAGAACTTAGCTCGTAAGTTCCAGATATTCCCAGAAGATTTATCTTTCTAGATATTATAAATATCTTTTAAGCTATTTTCAATTACTGAACTTGATTATGCTTACATAGCTAGATCAATCACAGTTTTTAATTTGGGGTTTGCAGAAATGATGCCACTTGTATCATATGTCGTGAAGAAACGACCTCAGCGAAGAAATTAGTATGTGGCCATCTATTTCATGTGCATTGTCTCCGGTCATGGTTGGAACGACAAAACACATGTCCCACCTGCAGGGCGCTGGTTGTGCCAGCTGAGAATGCTACATCAGCAGCTTCTGGAAACCGTGGACCACACCAACAACTCCTGCAGCAGGGTACCGATCTTGCTATTCATACATATTTTCATAATGGATATATTTCATTTGGAACTCTGTACTCCCAATTTTAATTGTCTCTTGAGGTACTTGGTATGGAAAATGACATCTGCACCCAGCTTTTCCGGAAGGTGAATCCTATATTGTTTTGTGAAACATTGAGACTAATGATGCTCTACGCTTTGAACAGGAATCGGTAGTTCCAGTTCAGATGGCCAGGGATCTTCAGTAGCTGCTGCTGCCAGTGAGAATATGAGCAGGCACGAAGCTAGGTTGCAAGCTGCTGCTTCTGCAGCCTCCATGTATGGGAGATCCTTTGTTTATCCATCTTCTGCAAACACACTAGTATGGTATGTGATGTGTGAAAGCTATACCCAAAGAAATAACCAATAGTATGCATAACAAATATATTCAGACGTGATCTTACTTAGTGTCTTTTGAGGCTTTTAGCTTATGCTATTATGGTGTCAGTTTCGGTCTCATGTCTTTTACTCACTTGTACAGTCTTGAATATACCATGTCAGGCCTTGGAATTAGCTTGTATAACTTTTCTTTTCTGTAACTTATGTTATCATCCACTATATAAATGATGGGTCAAGATTAACTTAAGATTGGACATATGAAGGTCTCAAGGTTATTCATTGCTTCCTCAGACCGAGGTAGAAGCACAGAGGAGATTTCTTGAGTCCCAAATAGAGGTACGTCGATATAATTAGCGCATAAACTACCTTTTTCGTAAGCAGGTAAGAGTTTACAATCAAATTGTTTTCTCGGTAGGTGTTGCAAAACCAACTTGGGCTTCTGGAGAAGCGGACGACTGTAGTAGGTACGAAAGGAAAGTCAGTAGCAGAAACTGCAGAATGAAACCATAAAAGCAAATGTGGTAAAGACGAGGTGAACAGGGGAGTTTAGGATTTTGGAGTAAAGAGAGAAGACAAGTAAACCTGAAAATGTGTGAATGGTTTTTGCTGTAGAGAATATTTAAAGAATGCAAATGTTGAGTGTCTGTCTCGGATAAGCTTGGAACAGAAGTACCACAATTGTCTCTCTATAGGGAAAACGGCCAAAATATACCCCAACAATTTATCGTTAGCTTTTTCATACCCCAACTTTGATACCCTGTAAATTACAGTCCCAACTCGAAATTAATTCAAATTTCCTATCTAAACTCCATCAAATGTATCGGTTTCGACATCCGTCCAAATGGTGTTAAGCAAAATCTTAACGGTTGATTAGTCAGCTTTGACGTGGCACTTCGGCTTGACAAAACGCCGTCGTTTTGTCATTTTGGCGTGTGTTGAGCACTGAAACAAAACAACGTCATCTTATAATTGGGGGATTAAAATCGATTTATTCCCCAAATCGATTTATTCCCCAAATCGATTTTAGGGTTCATATCGTTTGCTCGAAGGAAAGAGAGAGTGATATTGATTTCGATCACTCTACACTCAATCACTCTCTCATTTCTACACTCTACACTCCATCACTCTCTATTAGTGTTGTTCCCTTATCTTTGAAAAAGAAAGCAACAATTTCGAACAATCTAGTCTTGTTTAAGTTCTATGAAAATAATATTTTGTATTACTAGATACCAACCCGCACTATGTACGGGACAAATCGATTTAAATAAAATATTGTGAGTAAAATTATTATTTGAGATTTAAGATTCGTTTGTGTAAAACAAAATATGTAAATAAAGCTTTTTTAATTTATTAAAGTTTGTGTTTATTTTCTGTAAAATACGTTTTATCCGTGAAATATTTGAACTTGAAAAAGAATTTTAAGGTGGTGTAGAAAGTTTTGATGTGTTTTTGTGTGTTTTAAAAATCAAATTTACATATTTTGTGTTTCACATTATCATCTACCTAATAAATAGACAAAAATACTTTTTAAACTAATCGATTTAATTAAAACTAATCCTAAGTTTAAATAATGCAATGAGAAAAATGTATAAAAATGGTAAATAAATGGATAATTTTTTTTATTGTTTGTGAAATGTAATTTACTTCTAATAATTAAATATGTTATGATTTTGATAATCTAGGTTGTATAGAAACAGAAACGGATATGCGGAAGCGAAATGTTTCGGAAACGGAAAACAATTTTTTTCTAAAATTAAGAGATGGAAATGTTTTGGAAACGTATGTATTATAGATTTTTATATATACATATATACATAGTAAAATACCAAACATAAAAATTATATCCAAAGGAATATTTGAAATAACACAAATTCAAAACACAAATATTAAATAGTTGTATTAAAACACTAATAATATTATATATCTATATGTATCATAAAAATACATTTTGAAAGTATTTATTTATTAAGTTTTAAGCTAAAAAAAATTTTCCTTGTGTTTCCAAAATGAAAACAGAATTTTCATCGTGTTTCCAAATAGAGATTTTTAGGAACGTGTTTCCGTGGCTTGTTTCCACGAGTTTCTGTTTCTGAAACGTTTTAGGACCGGGAAACGCATCTTAAAAAGAGTTTCCATGTAACATAGTTGATAATTAAATACGTTTTTGGATTTTAATTATTGATTAAATCTTTCATTTTTAAAAACTTATAGAAAATAACATTGCCTTATATATGTTAATGACATATTTATGTAAATAATAATGAGATATAAGCTCATTTATTAAAACGCGACACATCAATTTTTTTACGAGAATGTTGCTCTATTAATAAATAGAGGATACATGTTGTGGATCATCCCATGTCTTCTTTCCTTAGACGTATTGACAATGATGTTTCTAATACAGAGTCACTTAGAAACATAAAAACTTTAGTCAATCATTGTGATGGTATATAATGGCATATATATTAAAAAGTTTTCGATACACCAATAATAAAATAGACGAATTAATTAGAGAACTATAAACTTACTTTAGCATCTATCAAGGTCATTTTAATAGTTTCACCAGTGGTAGTTGAGTATTGTTTCCACATATTTTTGAAGGATCAGAAACATTGTTGAAAGAAGCCATAAAAAAATAAAATATATTAGTGCTTGTAAACTTTGAATTTGTTTGCTTGGGGAATTGGCGAAAATGATGGTGGGAGAAAATACGTATTTATAGAAATAGTAATTTCAATTAGGGCTTTTAAATAAATTTTCGGTGAGTTCAGTTCAGTTCCTCCAATTAAGCAATTTCGAATGAACAGAAATATTTAATTAGGTCTTTGATATATAATTTTTTGGAGATATTTGCTTATGCAAATCTAGGATTATGGTTTTTGTTAATATGTTAATCGCTTTTTCTACGCAAATCAAAGATTTTGTGTGTTATATATGATTCATTTTTCGGTTTGGGGTATATTTGTTCTATATAAAAGAATTTAATGTCGTAAATTAATTTGGAATAAAGGAATAAAAACACCTAATATCTTCTTTGCAGATTCTGTAACCAAGGATTACGTTATCAACATTTAATTGGAAATTTTAAATTGTATATACTAATTTGATTTATTTTTTCCTAAAATAAAGGGTTTTAAAGAGTTAACTAGGTAACAATTTGGTGGTTGAATCTCGTCTCCCCGGAGACGGTTACTTGCAATTTCGTCGACATCGTGGGGATATCCACTCCCTGCAATCGTGCGACGGTTACCTCCACAAAGTGTTTCTCTCTTCGTGATGCACTGTTGACGATTTCCATGAAGAATTTATACTGTAAATACCGATCCTCTGTTTGGCGTTGTTTCCATCACTGTGCTTTACTTACATTTGCGATCCTCCTTTTATATCACTATTACTCAACACTCCAAAGAATGGCTGATAACCTACGAAGAGTAGTTCAAGATATTAACTTAGGCGCCGATGATGTCCCTTTGGCAATACCGGAAGTTGTGGTCGCCAATGCAGCGGCGGAAAACCGATTCATTCTCATTGGTCGTCCAGTCATGCCTCGTCGTCAAAATTTGCGTTCAATCATTGCATCCATGCCTAGAATCTGGGGTCAGGCTGGTATTGTCCATGGTCGTATTGTTGGTGGGAATCACTTTCAATTCATCTTCCCCACTGAAGGTGAAATGGAACTAGTTCTTCGACGTGGTCCTTGGGCGTTTAACGACTGTATGTTGATCCTCCAACGCTGGTATCCAAATGACAACCCGCCTCTCATTGACTTTATCCCGTTCTGGGTGCAAATCCGAGGAATATCCTTCAAATTTCTTAACCTTGAAGTCACCTCCTACATTGGACGTGCTATTGGTACTCTACTTGATGTTGACTATGATGTGGAGGCTGCTGCGAGAGTTGAATTCGTTCGTGTCCAAATCCATTGGGACATCCAACTCCCATTCCGATTCCAGAGACAAATCCAGTTCCAACAAGGTGCCAATACTCTACTGCATTTCCGCTTTGAACGTCTCAGAGGATTCTTTGAGGTATGTGGTATGCTCACTCATGATACCGGTGCTTGCATTCAGCAAAATGGTGGTGAAGAACATTTTGATGATCCTGATGATGATGAAGACCCTGGCCATCCTGAAGACATCCCTAACCGTGGTGTCGTCATTCGTGAATTGGTAGAGGATGATCCAATCGCTGATGCTGCTCAAGAGATACCTATCCCTGATGACCGCATCCTAGAGGATACACTTGGAGACAACCCTGTTAACAATGCTCCAAACCCGGTTTCACAAGAGATGCGTAGCACTTTGCGTGGGGAAACTGACACTGACATGAATGCTAGAGGCAAGCGTAAGAGGGATGAGATCAATGAGCCTTCTGAAGGGCTGAGGGTTCGAAAGCTATGGTCTATGAAGTCGGCGAAGGTAGCAACTCCGGGGAGTTTCGCATTCCCCATGATCCTGACAGAGGCGCGGTGGGCCCTATACCACCACTTTCTCCATGAGGACAGACGTTTGGAACTATAGAGGACTAGGCAATGACCTCGCAGTTCGACGTCTAAAGGAGATTAAGAAGACTTTCTCTCCAGACATCATTTGCCTCTTTGAAACAAAACAAGGAGATGACACTGTTAGAGACGTGCTGAACTAGGTTATGATCGTGTTGTAATAGTGCCTCCTGCTGGTTTAAGTGGTGGAGTAGCTTTATTTTGGAATAGCAAAATCTCTATTTCCGTTATGTATCAGTCCCCAAACCTTGTAGATACTCATGTTCAAATTAATGGATTTGGTTTTTACTTGTCTTGTGTATACGGTAATCCAAATCCATCTTTCAGACACTTGGTTTGGAAAGATTAGAACGGATTGCAACGAGTAGAAATGGCCCTTGGATGGCTGCTATTGGTGACTTCAACGAAATCAAGAACAACACTGAGAAAAGGGGAGGACCTTTACGCCCTAAGAGCTCATTTTCTGACTTTAGAAGAATGATGCAAGTCTGTGATTTTCAAGACTTAAAACACACTGGGGATCCTTTTTCCTGGATGGGAAAAAGATATAATCACAATATTGCCTGTTGATTGGACCGAACAATGGTGAACTCTTAATAATTAGCACAATTTCCTACGTCTCAAACAGAGTTTTTGGAGCTCAATGAATCAGACCACAGACCGGTTATCACCAATATTACCAATGATTTCTCCCCTCGCAGAGGACATTTCTACTTTGATTCACGTATGGTAAACAGAGAGGGTTTTAGCGATGCAATATCTAATGGTTGGACAATCCGTAGACCAGGTCAAGCGATGTGCCTCAGCACACGATTGCGTGAGTGTAGAAGATCCATTTCCATTTGGAAAAAAAACAAACAAAATGAATGCTCAAGAAGAAATTGGCATTTTAAAAATGCTAATTGATCAAGCTCACTCTAATGGTTCTACTACACAACATATCCGAGATCTTAGAGGTAGGCTTAGTTGTGCTTATCATAGTGAAGAAGAGTTTTGGAGAATAAAGAGCCGAAAGACTTGGTTATCAAGTGGTGATCGAAACAAAAGATAATTCTTTGCCACTGCAAAAAGCCATACAGCACGGAATAAACTATACTCCATTCTGGATGATGAAAGATGTGAGCATCATGGTGACAATCAGATGGGAAAGATTGCAGAATCTTATTTCACCAACTTATTCAAAAGTGAATTGTCTGTTCAGAACAACCATTACCACGTGTTCCGGGATTTCCAACAGCATGTCACAGCTGAGAGGAATGAAGACCTGATGAAGCCTGTTACTGAAGAAATAATCAAAGAAGCCGTGTTTGCTATTGGCGCAACCAAAGCCCCGGGTCCAGACGGTTTCACAGGAGCTTTTTACCAGAACTATTGAGAAGTAACAAAGATACAGTAATCCGGGAAGTTTGTAACTTCTTCGGTCAAGGTGTTTTTGACAAAACTCTGAATCATACAAATATATGTCTAATACCTAAGACTACCGAGGCGAGGCACATGAGTGATTTTCGTCCAATCGCGTTATGCAATGTTAGTTATAAGATAATCTCCAAAGTGTTGGTTGGAAGGTTACAACAACATCTGCATCATATCATCTCTGAGGAACAAGCTGTGTTCATCCCCGGAAGAAATATTACAGACAATGTCCTTATAGCACATGAACTCATCCATGCCCTAAGGGTCAAAAGACGCTGTGCAAACTCTTATATGGCGATAAAAACAGATATTACGAAGGCCTATGACCCTTTGGAGTGGGATTTTTTGCAGGAAACGATGCTTAAATTCGGTTTTGATATTAAATGGGTGCAATGGATAATGACTTGCGTTAGAACGCCAACATTCTCAGTAAACATCAACGGTAATCCCCAAGGTTTTATTCAGCCGGAATGTGGAATAAGACAAGGTGATCCACTCTCACATTACTTATTTATCCTCTGTGCTGAAGTCTTAACCCATATGATGAAGCGAGCAGAAGCACAAGGCACAATCAAAGGAATCAAGATAATGCTAGTCCTTCTGTGAGCCATTTACTCTTTGCAGATGACTTCCTGTTCTTCTGTCAAGCAAATATCAAGTCATGCACAGCTATAAAAGATGTTCTCACACAATATGAAAGAGCTTCTGGTCAGAAAATAAACACAAGAAAATCTGCTCTAACATTTGGAAAGCGAGTTCCCACCACAACTAAAACACAAATTCGATGGGTTCTACAGATTCACAATGATGGCGGATGTGGTAAGTACTTGGGGCTCCCTGAACAGTTTGGCAGAAAAAAGAAAGAGTTGTTTCAATATATTGTGGAGAAAGTCCAGAACAGAACAAAGGGGTGGAATAAAAAAAAATTTCTCAAGGCGGTAAAGAGATTTTATTGTAGGCAATCGCCCTTGCAATGCCAGTCTATACAATGAACTGTTTCAAGATTCCAAAAGGGATTTGCAAAGAAATAGAAAAGATTATCGCTAACTTCTGGTGGAACACTCAGCAAACCGGTAATGCAGTTCACTGGGTAGCTTGGGATCGTCTGAAGTATATGAAAAAAGAAGGTGGACTTGGTTTTAGATATATAGAACTCTTTAATGATGCTTTACTTGCCAAACAAGCATGGAGAATACTACAAAATCAAACTATTCTTCTCTCCCGTATCCTCGAAGGTAGATACTTCTCAGACTCAAATATTCTCGACGCTTCAAGAGGAACTCAATCCTCATTTGGTTGGCAATCAATCCTTCAAGGTCGTGACCTCTTAAAAAAAGGCATGAGATTTACAGTTGGAGACGGTCACTGTATTATAAAATGGACTGATTCTTGGCTCCCAATCCATCTGCCATGACCCCCTTGAGAAGCAATAGAGAATCAATCTGATTCTTACACTGTTGACAGTCTTCTGCTTCCAGACATAAGCAATTGGAATGAAAGGCTAATACATGAAAGAGTTCATCCAGATGATATCAGTCACATTCTGAGAATCAAAGTAAGTCACTGGTAGCATCAAGACTATTTGGGATGGCACTACACTGAATCAGGAATCTATATTGTTAAGTCTGGCTACTGGTTTGCTACTCACCTTCCGAATCAAGAATTCCAGATCAGACCTCCATACGGAAATCTACAAACAAAAACTGAAATCTGGAAAACAAAACTCCTGCTGAAGTTTAAACATTTTCTGTGGCGACTATCATCAAGAGCATTGGCTACTGGAGCTGAATTAGAGCGACAACATATCTCTACAAACTCTTTCTGTAAACATTGTGTCTCTGAAGTTGAAACGCCTGAACATTTGTTCTTTACCTGCCCTCATTCGATGCAGATTTGGCGTGGTTCACATCTTCCTATTAGAGGTATTCTCAATCCGAATGATTCCATTGACACCAAGCTTAAAATAATCTTGGAGTTCCACAAACAGAGGAGAATATATGATACGCTTTCCATACTTCCATTTTGGATCCTATGGAAAATTTGGACAAGCCGCAACAAACTCACATTCCAGAAAATCAATCACAGCTGGCAAAGAGTACTAAAAGAAGCGAAACAAGAGACTGATGAATGGCTAGACATTCTTCCTCCAATTACAGAGCGCTATAACCGGGACACAAACAATAACTATAATGGCAGAGGAGACAGAGCCAACTGGATTAAACCACCTCCTGGCTGGGTCAAATGCAACTATGATGGTAGCTTCAACAATGGCGACACACATCCTACTTCAGCATGGATAATACATGATGAGCATGGTCAGTTTAAAGAAGCAGGTCAAGCTTTTGGTCCCTTAGTTACGACTGCTATTGAAGCTGAATGTCAAAGCTTAGTTTATGCAATGCAACAAGCTTGGAGAAGTGGAAACACAAGTATAATATTTGAGGGTGACTGTCAATCGCTGATCAATGCAATCAAAAACAGATCTCTAGGCTTTGATCTTTTCAACTAGCTACAAGAAATACAATGTTGGTCTGCAAGATTTGATAACATAATCTTCCGCTGGACGTCACGGTCTTCAAATAAGTTAGCTGATAAATTAGCCAAAGACCAAAGGAACAGAAGTTCTCATTTCACTATCTATCACTATGTTCCTTTATGTATCATGTGTGTTGTAAACTCTGGTTTGGTTACGTATTAGTATAAATGTAGTCCAAGGGTTAAAAAAATAATAATAATAATAATAATGCGGTTGTTACATAGTGTCATTCTGGTTTGTTTTTCATCAAAACTTATTATCACGGTCAAATATTCATATTGAAATAATATCTGATTCATTTGACCCCAAAAATATATATTGTTATATATATTGGGGTCAGGCTAATATGTAGATCAGTAATTATGTAAATAGAAACTGCTTGTTTAAAACTGTAAAGCATATGAAATTACATAGACATTATTCAAATGAAATACACATATTAATGGGCTTATTCAATAAAATCAAAATCACATAACTATGCTTATTCTTATTTATTAGTAGACATGCTTGTAATTAATTGTATTGATTTTAGTATTCAATAAATACAATGGCAGAAAATTGTAAATAAGTGTGTTTTTGAGGGTTATTTAAAAAAAGTGTCATGTTTTTTTTTGCAAATGTGCTTCTCTATTAATATATTGTACTAGGTAGTACCCGTGCTACAGCACAAGATAAAATATTTCCATATAAATTTTAAATTTGTAAATTGATTAATTGACTAAGAATTATATTAAGGCGGGTGAGGTAGCATAGATGCATTATTTTCATGTATTTTTTATAAAGAAAATGTATACGTATGTGCTTTGGAATGAGAAACACGACCGTCCAACCCCATCCCCTCACATCCCAACTTATCCCTCTCGTCTTGTCTCATCCCGTCTCTTCTCGTATCCACCATAATTTTCGTCTTATGTTAGTTCTATTTAAAATAATTATTAGTTACACAATTTTTACTGAAAGAGATTGTGTAAAAAAATTTAGATTGAGGTCTTAGTTGAATATATATTTTTTTAATTAGTTCAAATTATCTAAAAAATTATAATTTTCAGAAACTATATAATTGTTATCAAAATATTAAAAGTGCTTGTTCCAAAGTGGTTAATTACATGTCGCATAGTCAAACCATATCCAAATTAGTGAAAACTTGACACTTGAATTTATCTACTTATATTTTTAATTTCTTATCTTTATCTTAAATTTATCTCCTTTTTTTAAAAAAAAATCGTTCAATATATTGGTTCTCATTATTCGAATTACCCGTTTCAGTTTACATACTATTTTTCTTCTTAATACCTTAAATCGACTGGAATGTTTCTCAAAATCTAATTATTGTTTCTAAGTATATGTACTTAAAAAGTAAATTAAATTACTTAAAAAAACACTGGTAAAACATTATTCAGTCAAATAATAAAACCTTTTTTGGTTGTAAATTTTTAATTGTATAATATTAGAATTTTCCATAAAAATTAGTTAGTCATTTTTTTACGGTGTTTTGTCAATATTTTGGTGTATATGTAAAATATTACAACCCATACCTAAAATAAACATGATTATCATCTTCATCACCTCGAAAATATAAACTTTTTTGCAATCTATCAATAATAATCAAACAAAGGCCATGTTTATTGAAAATGTTTAAGTAATTTTGTTATGGGGTGTTAAAAATATCGTCTAGTCTAGTCACATCCCATCTTGTCCTCTCTTGATCCATCCTGTTAAAAATTTTATGTCCTATAACCAATCTTTTAAAAATAATTATCCATATAATAATGTTATTAATAAATTTTGGCTAAGAAATTTAGACGAAATAAATGTATTTTCCATTTGCATATCACATAGTCAACCTTTTTTTTTTTTGAAAATTGTGTTTAGGAGTGCTAAATAATAATATTATATTTCAATTTTGTTTTAGTATGCATGATTGCATGTATAAAACCTAAACAAAACTATTTTGAAACCAAAAACATGTCGCGTCCCTTTTTTGTCTCATTCTGTCTAGTCCTAATCCGTCCAATTTGAAATTTTAACATGACCTATTAGATGATATTTATTTAAAAAGATTGGGAAGAAATTATCAAAAACTCTCAAAATGTTTTCTCTATGTAAATTTTTTTGAATTGGTTCAAGAATTAAAATTTAGTTATATAATGTTTGTATATTTCACAAAAATTAGTTGGCCACTCATTTGTTAGAGTGTTTTGACAATATTTTTTAATCTTATATATTTTAAAATTTTATTAAAGAAATCAATACAACCCATGTAGTTATATATAAACTTATATGTTGGCCACTTATGTTTAATCTTATATGTTTTTAAATAATGTTTTTCCTTAAGTTTTACTCATTATATAATTAAATATTATTTCTGCGTCAAATCAATACAATTTATCTTTGATAAATATAATTTGATAATATTTGAATAATTTATATTCCATAAATAAAAATATAATTACATATTTTGTTCTCCTCTATTTTAGAAGCACACAAATGAGTCGCCCTGGGCGTTCGGCGATCTCGGGTTAAACGGGTCGGGTTATTCGGTTTTGGGAATTCGGTTTTTGAAAATTCATGCCGAATTGAGCCGAAATTAAATTCGGTTCGGGTCAATCGGTACACGGGTAATTCGGGTCGGTTATCACATTTTAAATCAATTCCGAATTCAAACCGATTTTTTTCTTATTCGGTTAATTTGAACCGAATAAACAAAAAAACAAGATAAATGGGCTTATATCAACAAATAAAAATTTACAGACCTAAAAAAATAGGTCAAGACAAGTAAATGGGTCTGAAAACAAGTCCAATAGTGTTAAGCCCAAATGGACAGATCCATCAAATATTAGGGTTTTCGAGAATGAGCTGTGGTTGCGGCCAACGATGACAGCGAAACGATGACGGCGATGTGAGACGGTGAAGATGTGGTCTTTGGCGTCTACTTTATTACCTAACATCATCAACATCAAATGAGAATCGATTAAACAAACCAGTGTAAGTAAAATCACCAAACAGCAAAAAAAACAACAGTTAAGATCTTAAAACGAGAGAGGAAGACAAACATCAACACTAGTACCCTAAAAAAGTAACAAACCCAGAAGAATAATTCTCCAAATCTAATCAGAAGTTATATAGATATAGGAAGAACTTACATAGTAAAGAATAAAACATAGAATTAAAGAGAAAGAAGAAGAGGTTACCTATATAAAATTGGAGAAGTGTTGAACAGATGGAATTTTTGGATCTGAGGACTCGCAAGAGGCAGCCAAAGAAAACAAACAAAATGTATTAGGGTTAATGGGTTATGTTATTAGCCTTATATATGGCTGGGGAATCTCGGTTTAGGTATAACCGATCGGATCCGATTACCGAACCGAACCGAACCGAAATCCGATTGCCAATATCAATTACGCCGAACGGTTATATTAAATGTCTTTGGTTTGCGCCAATAACCAAAAATGTTGGTTTGTTCGGTTCGGTTTGAACGGTTTCTACCGAACGCCCAGGATGACAAATGAGTGATAGCTATTAATTATAATTTTCTTGCTTCGTTCTTTCTTTTTTCGTATTTACATTAGAAAGAAGAAAAAAAAAGAATTGATGGAGTTATTATGGAGACTCATAAATATATTTCGGAATAAATTGGGTAAGTACAAATTTAACGTTCGCCTGCCCATTAAGGCCCAAATAAGTATATTATTGTGTGTCTAACAGCCGCTGTGTCATTGTGGAACTCCCATTTTCTCTCGTCTTACTCCCATTTTCTCTCGTCTTTCTTTTTCCCTTCTTAACTTCTTCGTACCCAACTCGATCGTCTATGTCGCCGATCTCAATTAAGCCGAATCTCGTATATGATTATCAATAGTTAAACTAAAGTCTAATTGGAGAGAAGCAACATAAGGAAAAACGATTTTGAACTATTGATTTGACGATTGCGGGAAGAACACATGAACTCAAAGTCTCAAAATGAAAAATTGCAACTACTCAAAGTCTCAAACTGAACTACTCAAATCTCATACATCGATAAGAAAAAACTGCATCTCACTAAAAATTTGCAGAGAAGGTAGTGTTTCATATTCGCAAACCAAACCCTGCAGCTACGAAATTAAAACCTGCAATTTTTCGAACCAAAATCTGCAAATTAGTTTGGCCAAAACAAATAAAAATTAGTTCACCAAAAACTGCAATTTATAACTTAGAAAATCAAAAGATGTAGTTTTGTTTACAGTCTGCAAATTGTTTAACCACTGCAAATTGTTTAACCAAAACCTACAGTTTATATAACTTGGAAAGTAGAAACCCAAACAAACCAAACGTTCAACTTAGAAACAAAACCTGTAACTTAGACAACCAAATTCTGCAAATTAATTCACAAAAACCTGCAATATAGCTTAGACAAACCAAACATGCAACTTAGAGGATAAAACTCTGCAACTTGAACCTAAGAAACCGGTTATATATGAGGAAAACTTACATTGTATTTAAAGCCTCATCTGTCAATTCCCACAAAATATTCTAAGATTGCCTATAGCGGTGATCACCGACATGTCTTGAAATGCCAAAACCAATTAACCATCAGACACATGAAAATGATTATAAAGCTGTCTATAAACCAACATTCAATCCACTAAAGAAGTCATTTCCATTAGAAAAAAAATCATCTGAATTTTGCGTTAAGAGAATCAAAGGTCGGTATTCCACGACCGGTGAACAACATTCATTATTCCATCCCAGATCACACACATACACAACCTCAATCTCTGGCAGCTTTGCACTTTCACCTGTAAGTTAATTAACTTATCACCTTCCAGTTCTGACTTTCACAAATTGATAGAGCATGTGATTGATGATACCTTGATTTGAGAACTCTGTTATTTGTTCCAGCTCACTACGAAACTGTTGTGTTGTGTCTATAATGAGCTGCTTGTACAATATCGAGATCTCCCGTTAAAAGAATCAACCTTGTAGAAAACACAAGGTCATCATAACAAAAAAATACGAATCAAATCATCAAACCAACTATTTGTGTTAACCTTAGTTGAGGTTCAAGATATACCATGTACTCTTGCTTCGTTCTCCTAGATTGCCTTGATGATTCACTGTTTGAATACATCCTGAGTTTACATACAAATAAAAGGTTAAAGATCAACGATCCTAATGTTCCAAGAAACGTCATGAATGACCTGTAACATTTGAAAAGAAACCACGCAATAAATTGAGTCAGTTCCTCTAAATTGTTGAGCTATTCATTCATATCCCTAAAAAAACTCAGGGTTTCCAAGCTATGAACAGACCCATTCAAATCCCTATACAAAAACCTATACACAGACCCATTCAAATCTCTATACAAAAACCTCAGCTTTAAACAATGAACAGACCCAATCAAATCCCTATAAAAACCTCAGCTTTAAACTATGACCACACACATTCAAATCCCTAGTTTAAAAGAAAAGAAAAATCAGATTTTGTATTTATTAATCAGCGATTCAATTAATCTGAAAAAAATTAGAAGGTGTCGTGTACTTACACATATATTCTAATGCACGTCTGAGGACTTGTACAAACTGCAAAAAATGGTTTATGTTAGAATCAGCATTTTAAATAAATGTACATAACAAAGAGATTGTTAGTTGGAAAAATGGTTATGTTAGAAGCGAGCATTCTTTTGTTCCTATTAACCAATTTAGGATCCTCATTCTTAATTGGTGCAGGCTCCGGCAATGCAAAAGCTTCAAAATCCTGATCAGAGCACAACAACAACAACAACAACCATTGAGTAAAAAGTTGCCTAAGTGCCTCTTTCTGATGAAAAAAAAAAAAAGTATGTGGGGATATATAGTGAAATTGAATTACCTTCTTGGTCCCTCGTTGTACTGCATTCCTCCGGGACCAATCTCCATGATGCTGTCCAGATAGCTTCTTGTCACTTGAGACGGCGAGAGAAAAATAAAATTTAGGTTTAGTACACTCAGTCAATTGAACAGTTCATATTTATTCTCAAAAATATTATAAACGGCTGAGATTAAAAGCTAAAACCGGATCAGATTAATGGATAAAAAGGATTCGCCTGTTTATCCAATTTTAGAACTAATATAATTACCCTTTTTTTTGGGGAATTGGGTTGTATGACCAAAAAAAATTCTATAATTTAATAACTAATTATACTAACCATGTATTGATTATATACTCTACATTATATGTATAATACCAACTTTTACCCCTTCACTACCTTTCACCTCCACCACCATCTTCCGACAACCGGCCATTGCTACCACCTCCGGCGTTACCACCACCGGCCACTATCTCCGGCGGTTTTTCGGCGGCCACCACCTCTTTACCACTATCACCATTAGAGTTCTCAATGTACTATCCCTTAGGGTTTAGATTTCCTCCAACCACTACCACCGGGCCACCACCGGAGAACCGCTGAACCACCGCCGGAGACTGCCAGGCCACCGCCGGAGACCGCCGTAGAACCGCCGGAGAACTGCCGGACCACCGCCGGTCCACTGCCGGAGACCGCCGGACCACCGCCGGATCACCGCCGGACCGCCACCGAACCAACGTCAACCACCACCGCCGGCCATCACCTTCACCTCTATCCTTAAACCAAAAAACCCAAAATAGTAATTTACTCTACCCTTGATTCTACTTTTCTAATTTTTTTGAATAAATGGTTATATTATTCTACAGTTTTTTTTTTTGGGCTACTCACCTAATTCACCTTTTTTTTCTGGTGAAAATATAATTACGCTTTTATCTTTATCTCAAATAAATTATTTTCTCTTATTTCCAATGACATTGTAATGTAATTTTTTTAAAACTAAAGTTAATATGTTAAAACGTTTTTCTTTTAATAGTAGGGATATGAGATAATTGAAAAATCAAATGAAACTTTTTGAAGCTTTATTTTAATTTTGGTCAAAAATAAATTTTGAGATTTGTTAAAAGTCTTGCAATTTCTTCGAGACAAAACAAAAAGGCTTTTCGTGCAAATATTTCCTTTTCTAATTAAGAGCTAAGACCATGTTTATTGGTATATCAGATGGGTGTTCTTAGACATTTTAAACATTCTTAAATTATTTATTAAACATTAATCTGTGTATTTATTAAACATTTTTAAATTTCTATAAGAATTTATATTATTAAATCTTAAGATCTTACGCATGATCTCCCAATAACTAACTTCTTAACAAAAGTTGTTAACTACTGATCTTATATTACTTTTACAATATTTATACTTTAAAACACCCTAAACTGATCTCCCTATAAACGGAAAAACGGCTTTTTCATACCCCCATAATAGCCATGTGTTGAATTCATACATTTTACTATTGATCTGGCCTAAACATACATTATGTTTCTGAAAATTTGAATTCTGTATCCCAACTTCGAAATCAATACCTCAAGTATAATTGTTGTGCCATAACATACAAAAACATGTTTATCGACTAACTCTATTAAGCATCCGTTTAATCAAAATGACGTGGATTCCACGTGTGAGCAGTGATCCAAACAACATCGTTTTGGTAAAACTGAGAAACTAAAATTATGACCAAAACGACGTCGTTTTTTTTATTTCTCTCCCAAATCTCTCTTCCTCTCTCCCGATACTCTCTCTCGCGGCGGAGATCAATGTAAAAAAGCCAAGACAAAAGCATTGGCAATGATTCAAGCTGAACATGATGAGCAATTTTGAAAACACCCAAATTTTAGGGTTCCTCCGCCACGAGAGAGAGTATCGGGAGAGAGAAAGAGAGATTTGGGAGAGAAATAAAAAACGACATCGTTTTGGTCAAAATTTTAGTTTCTCAGTTTTCCCAAAACGACGTCGTTTGGATCATTGCTCACACGTGGAATCCACGTCATTTTGATTAAACGAAACTTAACAGAGTTAGTCGATAAACACGTTTTTGTATGTTATGGCACAACAATTATACTTGAGGTATTGATTTCGAAGTTGGGATACGGAATTTAAATTTTCAGAAACATAATGTATGTTTAGGCCAGATCAATAGTAAAATGTATGAATTCAACATATGCCTATTGTGGGGGTATGAAAAAGTCGTTTTTCCCCCTATAAACATGCCCTAAGAAGTTTAGTCTTATTTACTTTTTAGTCCCGAATAGGCCACTCTCGCTCGCTGGATCCTCGCCGTCCGGTGACAATCTCTCACAGCTGAAGGCAAGTCATCGTTCTTATTTGCTTGTTTTAGATCGGATGTGAGACTATACTAGTACTGAAATCGATCATATATATAGATATGGAACTGCTAGGGTGATGTATCGTTAATGATTTGACATATGCGGTAGCCTGCTTTTTGTGTTTTTGGTCTTGCGCACCAAGTGTTTGACAAAATTACCCAATGAACAAATTCTCCTTGTTCGCAGGACATTCTTATTCCGAAGGACGAAACCATGACGATTCTGTTATGGTTAACGGCAGAAGAGGCTGCAAAGAACAGAGGAAAAGTTCTTTCTTTGTACCGACAACTACTTAGGAGCATCAACTCGCCAAAATTGCAGCTTAGTTATGCGTCAAGACTTGCCAAGAAAGCTGAGGTTAGGACCATCTTCTTGTTTGGATCTGAGGAGGTTTCAAAACACAATGTTGCCGATCTCATCCGTACTGCTGACTATGCTCTCTCCCAGTTGAAACAAGGCAAAATCCCCAACAACACCACTCAGTATTGATTGACTCATTGTCACACATTCATAGATATATACATGGCTTTATTATGCTCCTTTCGATATCACCCTTTCATTTATTTGGAAACCTTCAATATTTGATCAGCTCAACTCACAAGGCGTGTTTGCTAGTATAATAGATTTGTGGTGTTTAGGAAAACATGTCGTCCCGTATATGTTTGCATTTTGGTCAGTATATTCCAATAATCATTGAAGAAAACTTTCAACACCCACTGATTTAGGCATCTTTCCATGGCGCTCTAATTGTCATACATACATATGTATGATACTCTTCAATCTTGATTGTAGATCACGTGCTTGCACATTTCTCAAACTATATATTGCAATAATCATTAACGAGAAGTTTGAACTACTTAGGATACCAAACAAGCCGGTTAGGACTATAAGAATACTAACATAATGAACTCATGTAAATATGATAGTAGTAGAATGGTTTACTTTCACAAAAAACGACGGCTTAACAAAATTGTTTATAATTTGTAATTCGACAAGAATCTAGTGGCTCGTATTTTGAAGATTTTAACAAAACTTGCATCAGAAAATTGTCATTTAGTCAAAACAAACACTCAAATCAGCTCTCATCCTCAGTTCTCTTGTCCTTCGTCTACCTTCTGAGCTTGCTGCTTTCCAATCTGTGGCCGTCTCATAGCTGGATAAACAGAAAAAAAAGAAAAAGAACCATAATGTCACAACTTGTAGGAGTTTGATGATTGTCTTTGTATGTTTTCTCCAACTATATAAACTGAAAAATATACTCACACTTAAGAGCTGACCCGGCAAGACATGTAAGCCTTGATTTAGTATTCGTCTCGGCTAATGGTTTTGTATTCCCTTTAGCCGCCATTCGGACGTCCCAAACACGTATGATCCCATCAGATGACGCAGAACCAATCAAGTATGGATCTTCCAAGGAGCCGTCACTTTCATTCCTGGTAAGCACAACAATACCTTTGATTCGAGCTGGGTGAGCATCTTCTATTGAATAAGCAAGCTTCCCACTATTTGTGTCCCAAGCTGTTATAGCCCGATCCTCACCACCTGTAAACAGAGTTCCACTCTGTTTGCAAATTAAGCAAACATTTTAGCCATGAAATAAAGTCTCTGAGTCAAAATCATAACCATTTCCAAAAATAAAACGTAAACACGATATCAATAAGAAACCGGAAGAACACTACATAGCCGAAGAAGTCAACCAAAAACATAAAATTAATAACCTATTCCCAAAAGAGTTATCATAGTCTCGGGGTGAATACTATCATAGCCTTAAATTAATCTCTTTTCATGGTTTCAAGAAGGTGGATTCATTACTCAATGTACAATTGGGCAACATAGGACTACGCATTAAAAGAAACAACAACAGCTACAGTTCAATTTAGGCAGCAATCTAAGTAAACCAAATAAACAACAAGCTAAGCTGCGCACAAAGAATGCTTCAAATAAGAGACTAAAGATGCAAGTGTGGGAATGATAAGAGAAACTAAAGCTTCGAAAAGAGTACCTCCCCGGGAGTAGCGCAGAGTATACGTTTGCGGCTCGGATTCTCGAGCTCAAGAACAAGCTTAGCATCCTCAGACTGATGAACTCCAACTTTATTATTCACAACCATGAAAAAACTTTCACCACTAGGATCAAACTTTACAAGACTCGCCTCATGACCTAACCTACAGCAAAAACTCCTCTTTCCTCTCACAAGATTCAGCATCGTAAAGAACTCATCACGATAAACAGCTAAAGCAAGCTTCCCAGAAGGATGAATCGCCAAATCATTAACCGCCTTTTTATGAGGACGAAAGGACTTAAGAAGAACGAAAGGATCAGTATCGAATATAGCGACGGAGCCATCTGCGGCGGCGGAGATAAGATTACGAGGGAAGGAGAGTGAAGAAGGAGTGTAGAAGGAGAGAGCAGTGATGGAGGCTGTGTGGTTGTGGTCTAGGAGAGAGCCGAGGGAGGAAGCGGAAGGAAGATCGTAGAGGTGGATTGTATCGTCGGAGCCTCCGGAAGCAGCGGCGGGACCAGAACAAGCGACGGTGGTGATTGGGGAGATATGGGATGGGTAAGAGAAGAGAGGGGTGAGAATTAGGGCTTGATTATCAGCGTCGTGCTTGGTGGGTTTAAGCTTGAAACCCCAAATGAATCTCTCGTACGAGCCTGCGATGATACTCATTGTAGCTTCGAGGAGAGGTTTCGAATGTCAAAGTCTGATTGAAATTTTTAGGGTTTTAGGTTTTTATCGAAGATGAAGACTAAATCTAAATGTTTTGTAAACTTAACCGGTTACTAAACCGGATAATTTTGTGGTAAATGGTTCAAACTTGTTGGTCGATTGAACCAATTTTCTCTTTCTTTTATTTGGTTAGATTTTTCATGGAGAGATTTTTTCTTTCGACGTAAAGTAATTTTGTTGCACCGACCTGCCAATGATAAAATTCATAACGCATAAGGCACCATCGCACCAGGGATCAAGTTCCGTTCTCTATAAATATAGGGATTTGACTAATGAGCCAATCTGTTGTGATCCAATGGTTGACAAAAAAAAAGTAAAGTAATTTTGAATTTTCTAATTGGGAAATGCGGCCACTATATCAATTATTATTAGGAACATTTCATAAAATATACCAAGTATTTTCCAATTTCCATAAAAATACACGAATAATTTATGTACCTACAAAAATATACACAAACTAATTTTTTTTTCCATTTTGATATTCAAATTCTGAACAGTATATATATTTTAGAACACATCAACTTTTTGACAATTTTTGTTTTCTTTACTTTTTGACAATCTTATTCAAAATATTTATTAATTGTGTCATTCGAAACTGTTACTGAAATTTTTTCATTAAGATTAAATTAGTCAGGACATTCTAAGGAAATTGTTTCTCCCTACCCTTAAATCCAAACTTTTTCTTTCAAGCCTTGTTGTGATTTGTTGAGTGAGGCCTTTTCATGGTGCTATAGGTTGTGAAACCTTGAGAGTATTGAGAACGACAAATAACTGGCTCTTGTTTTAGCTAAGCTTAGAATCATTCAGACTAGCTAATAGAATCGGTTTTGAAAGATAGGTGGTTAGCATGTTTATTTGGGGTTGGGTTGAGGAATAAAAGAGAAACTAAAGAAGAGAGTCCCTAAGGTTCAGGTCAATTAGTTCTAAGTCTCTAAATAAATTAAAATAAAATAAAAAGAAAAAGACCTTGTTATAGTCTCCTAAAAAAAGAAAAAAAAAAGAAAAAAAAAAAGAGAAGAAAAAAAATATATATTAGGAGTTTAGCAAAAATGAAAAAGAAAATTTTTTTGTAAAAAGAGCAAGATGTTTAAAGTTAAAACCTTAGGGATTGTAAAAAAAGAGGAGTTAAAATTAAGGTTGTGGGGAGTTTTACTCTAGGGTGTTTGATAAAATGAAAGTGAATGAGAAAAAAAGGTAGATACTTTTCACAACTGTCTAGCATTCCTTCTTTTGAGAGTAAGCCACCCAAAGATATTGTTTGAAACCTACCTGCCAAAAAGCCTTACCCTTGAAACCGATTAAGCTTGATTTACTTTCCATTTGCAAGAATTCGCCAAACACTTTAATGAATGTGAAAGAGATGTTCTTTAGAAATGCAAGTCTTTACTATTAGTTGGAGGATGAACTAGATCGATGCATGGTGACAAGCATAGAAAAATATTTGTAAGTATGTTGATTGATCTTAGCACCGTTAAACTATCTTTTATTGCTATAGCTTGATTCGTTCGATTAGTACTTTGAGGGTATGAGTCCCCACTTTCAAACTTCATCCTCTTACTTCCTTGCTAGAGGACTAGCAAGATTTAAGTTTGGGGGTGTGATAACTTTCTAATTTACATGTTTTAGTCACCCTTTTTTGTCCATATTTTGCATTATATACACCCTAACCTTAGCATTTTTAGCTCCTTAACTGTAGGAATTCGCATTTAGGCCATTTAGTGTGCTGCATTGTTGCATTTGTGCATTTTTGATGAAAACAAGTGCTTTAGAGCCTAAAATGGGGGAAAACGAGGTCAAACCCGAGCATGTACCCGAAGAAGCGATTATGCAAGAAGAACAGTCTGAACCTCAACCCGATCAAAGGGGATCTAAGAGCAGGAAGAACAACCCAAAGACCTACCCGAGGAACTATCCGACTTGATCCTCGTGCACCGCCTCGAGCAGACCCTCGGGCAGGACTGAGCAGCTAGGTTAAAGGGGTTTCCATATATAAACCTCCCTCTTCTTCCTTTCGCCCTAGCACTGATAACTCTCTAATTTACATGTTTTAAGCATCCTTTTTTGTCCATATTTTGCATTGTTTATACCCTTAGCATTTTTAGGTAATTAACTGTATGAATTCGAATTTAGGCCATTTAGGGTGTTGCATTCTTGCATTTGCATACTTTGGATGAAAATAGGTGCTTTAGAGCCTAAAATGGGGAGAAACAAGGTCAAATCCGAGCATGTACTTGAGGGAGCAATTGAGCAGGAAGAACAGTCCGAACCCCAACCCGATCGAGGAGGATCCAAGAGAATGAAGAAGAACCCGAAGACCTATCCGAGGAGTAACCCGACCTCATCCTCGTGCACCCCATCAAGCAGACCCTCGAGTAGGACTGAGAAGCTAGGTCAAATTGGTTTCCATATATAAATCTCCCTCTTCTTCCTCTCGCCCTAGCACGCCGCAGACCCTCAAACCAGAGAGTGAGAGCTTCTAAGAGAGATCTTGAGCGACTCAAACACTATTCTTTCTTTATTAGGATTTATTTTACATCTTTTTCTATCCTTTTAGATTTCTTCTTTGTAATCTTTACTTATATTTTATCTTTTAATACAATGCAATTTTCGTTTTATCTATGCTTTTATGTTTTCTGCAATGAAATATGAGTAGTGAAACAAAGTTTCAAGGGATGGGATAGACGATTTTTTGTTCTTGATCGGTTAGGATGTCTTAGCTTGATTGTTTATGTTTTATAAATTCCTTTCTAGATTGGTGTTCTTAATGCTATCAACAGACCGAGAGGTTGAGATTAGATCTAGGGTGTTTTACCATCGAGAGGTATAGATGAAATGCTTGAATCAATCAATGCTAGAGATTTACTCACTTAGCCTAAGAGATTAGATTTGTAAGGAGTTTATTGACAAGAATGAATCGGTTTGTATTGCCTGCTTGGTCATGTTTCTCCAACGAGAGTTGGGTAGGGAAGTGATCAAGGTTGAATGTTTCTATCACGAGAGTGTTTTAACAAAATTTTGGAGATTCATTTTTTAAGGAATATTTGCTTGAGGCATGTATGACATCCATATTGGTCATGAACACTTAGGAGTCGATTACCCCATCCTTAGGAGCTTTTGCATTTTGATTGTTTACATTTTTATTCATAACTCGACCCCTTACCCGAACTGGTACTCGATCACCAGCTTCGTGTAACCCTTCAAGTTGTTCATACTCATCGTGCTTACTCGATCACCCCACCCGATCATGTACTCGAATGCTTGCATCGAGTGCTTAGGTCGTGTGGTTCTTGTTTATTTGCTTTCTTTTATTTGTTTTAGGATTGTTAGATCAAAACCATTCATTGCTTGGCTTGACTTGCATAGTTATGAGCATATCTCATCTGCTAGCATAACAACCATTTGGATTGATAACCCTTTGTACTATAACTTCATAGGGAATTGATACCCTGGGTAAAAATCCTGTTATCAATTTGGCGCCGTTGCCATTTGGTTGAATTTAATTTGCTAAATTTAAGATTTCCGCACTTGCTAAATCAAGTTCTATTTTATACTTTGGTTCGGTACTGACTTGTTTACTTTCGTGTTTGTTTGTTCTGCATTTCAGGTACAACCCGAGCACCCACCCGACCCGTCACTCGATCACCTGGATCGTTGACCTTCGTGTACTCACTCGGTTCACTGATTGTGCATGCAAACACGATCCAAGGGTTGCCAACACTTTACTCCTTTCATCGACAACATCGATAGACCAAGGTTACTCCGTCAACAACAAGTCCAGCAACCACAACCAACAACAATTGAGGAGAAAATAAACAATCAGAATGGTCCACCATCTCCTCAAGAGAGGACCAACATAGGAGCAGGAGATGTTCCATCTACTCACACTCAAAGACATGGCATTGTGCCACCTGCTGTTCAGAACAAAAACTTTGAGATAAAGAGTAGTCTCATCCATATGATACAAAGCATCAAGATTCATGGATTGCCAATGGAGGACCCATGGATGGATGAGTTTGATAGGCTTTGTAGCCTAACCAAGATCAATGGAGTTAGTGAAGATGGATTCAAACTCTGGCTTTTCCCATTCTCTTTGGGAGACAAAGCACACATCTGAGAGAAATCACTACCCAAGGAGTCCATCACCACTTTGGAAGCATGCAAAAAAGTGTTTCTAGCCAAATTCTTCTACAACTCCAGAACCGCAAGGCTGCGAAATGACATCTCCAGCTTTGTTCAGAAGAAAAATGAGACGGTCAGTGAAGCTTGGGAACGTTTCAAGGGGAGAATGCTCAACTAGAGGATGTGAACTACATCAACAACCAAAGAGGTTACAACAAAGGGTACAACAACTACAAGCCGGACCCGAATCTGTCATACCGTAACCTAAATGTTGTCAATCCTCAAGACCAAATCTACCCATCAGCAGTTCAAGGGAACCAGGTCCAACAAAAGCCTTTTGTCCAATACAATCAAGGCTATGCTCCTAAGCAGCAGTATTCTGGTAACTACCACCAACCAATTGAACCAGCTGGATTCCAACAACAATAAGGCCCAAAGAACCAATCCCAAGAAGCTGACCTACGCGGCCTAATCTAGCAGATGATACAAAACCAAGCATCGGCCGCTATGGACAATGCAAAACAGTTTGCGAAAATGAGCAATAAGATTGATTCTGGATATAATGACTTGAATGCCAGGTACGATTCCCTCAACACTAATATGAGGTACCTAGAGGGCCACCACAACAACCAACCACCTCCAAAGGTCAACCATCTTCCAGGTAAAGCTGTTAAGATCCCAAAGGATTATGCCATTGCCAAAGCCATTTTCCTTGATGATGATTATGAGGATCACCTCACTGAGGACAGCGATATTCAAGATGGGGAGGATATGGATCATTATGGGATGAATGAGTCTCAGTACTACATATCCAAGTATGAGCCCAAGCCTTCACCCGAGGAGACTGATCGAGTTGATGATCGAGCAATTGTTCGAGAATCACAAACCAAAGAACTACCCGAGGTAGAACCCGATGACACACCAGATGATGGTGATCGGATGATACATCGAGTTGACGTTCAGATGACAGATCAACCTCAACTTCCTCAAGCTGAAGAAAGGGAATTAGAGGAAAGGTTCAATTTGCTCATGACATCCAATTAGAGGCGTCTGCAGAGCGTATAGCCAAGCAAAAAGCTCCACCTCTTAAGCTCTTGCCGCCACACAAACTTCAAGAGGAAATCACCAAGGAGGCAGCTCAGCTGGAGATTGAGGTTAAGGAAGCTGTCAAGGAATTTGGGAATGCAATATTGAGGAGTGGAGTGTGCTTAGATCCTGAGCTGCGAATCGAGGAGAAATTGGAGGATCCCGACTCTTTTACTCTGCCATGTTCAATAGGCCTTAGGATTTTCAACAATAGCTTGTGGGATTTGGGAGCTTCAGTCAGCATCATGCCACTGTCAGTTGCCAACAAGATGGGTTTCAGCAATTTTAAACCAAGTAGTTTGTATTTGGTTCTAGCTGATAGAACAATCAGACATCCTATTGCCTCTCAGGATTAGAAGAGTGGAAGTTCCTACTGATATTATGATCCTTGATATGGATAAGGAACCGGACGATCCACTGATCCTAGGGAGATCATTCTTGGCAACGGTAGGAGCAATGATTGACGTGAAACAAGGAAAGATCAGAATTGAGCATGGGGAGCATTTCAAGATGGAGTTTGGCGTCAAGAAAGGAATTAAAAGGCCAACCATTGATGGTCAAGTTTTTTCCACCAAGAGAAAGCAAAGAAGAGTCAAGCATCTTAAAGAAGTCAACACTACATTTGCTGTGGAACCAGGACAAGACCATGAAGATTGGTTGAGCCTGTCTGTTCCAGTGGAGAGGATTCCAGAACCTCTCTTTGCTTTACCCATGCTTGAAGAGCATGAAAAGTCAAGCTTAGTGACTTATAACAAGCTCACTTGGAAGGAAGTCCCAAAGGTATCATTTATTTTCTTTTAATTTTTATTTATTTATTTTATCTTATTTTCTATGTTTGCATATTTACATTTATAAAAATAAAATAAAAATTAAAAAAAATAAATAAAAAAAAAGAGACAAAGGAAATTTTGGGGAACCCGAGGCTCTACCCATATCCGTATCCGAAGCGCCTGATCGTGTTTCTACTCGGGTGGCGAGTGGAGTCCAAATTCCACAACCCCAAGCCCACTCTCGGCGAAGCCCATGTTAAAATCCCTAGCGGCAGCCACTTCTAATCAAAGAGGACCGACCCCCTCTTCCCCAAGACAAAATCGATCAGTGCTAAAAACTTTTAAACTTCCTTCTTCTTACTTCTTCTATCTCTCAAACTCTAGTGTTCTAAAATTTTCCGGAACTAACCCTATTTATCTCGAGTTTAGCTTTTCTTTCTGTTTAAGGATTTTACCAATGGCACCAAAGATGAAGACCTACCAAAAGAAGTCGAGCAGATCAACCTCCACCGCTGCTAGAACCAGAGGTGATGCCGTCGAACCTCGTGAATCCCAAGAAAGAGGAGACGTTCCGCATTCCCAACCGTTGGCTGGACGTTTCGCATCTCCAACCCCTTGCTCAATCCGATCCATCACCCGATTCGATGCTCGAGTAACCGATCGTCCAGACCCCCGAGTTTGCTCACCAAACCCGTTGGCGAGTGCTGTTCGCTGATCTCCTCGACGTAAGGACCTGTCTACGTCCGAGAGAACCGTTACCGATCCTATGGAGGTCAATTCTGATGCTGATGGGGGGGGGGGAACTAGAGGAGAACCAAACCTCGCAGTTAAGGAGCAGAGCTGCGGTTGCAAGAGGGAAGAGACCAGCCTCTGAAAGGGCTGAAAAGGTGGCCGAGAGAGCATCTGAGGAAGAGGATGGAGACACAGAGGAGGAGAGCCGTTACCGAGAGGAGGAGCAGAGAGAACACACACGCCAGGCTTCGCGGAGGCTGAAGCAGAAAGAGGTGGAGACTCCGGCCAAGCTCTTCAAGGTCCTCCGCAAGATGAACTTCGTTGGTACCCGCTATCCCCACCGAGAAACAATGAAGCAACTGGGAATCGCTAGAGACGTCGAGTTCCTATTCGACATGTGCCACCTGGGCCAGATGATGCAAGCCAACCTAGAGGCTTATGAGGAGGAGACAGTTCACTTCCTCTCCACGTTGCGGTTACACTATTTTGAAGACCACCCAACCCTACTACCCGATGGGGGGATCAGGTTCATCACTTTCTCTGTGCGCAACAAGGAGTATCGGCTTACCTTCAAGGAGATGGACAAGCTGTATGGTTTCAAGGCTGGGAGTGGAGAGAACATGGAGGTGAGCAAGGAGGAGATCAAGTCCCTATGGCTGACAATAGGAGACAAGCTTCCCTACAAGTCCACAAGCTCCAAATCAGCTCAAATAAGGAGCCCCGTTTTGAGGTACTTTCACAAGTCTCTAGCTTGCACCTTATTCTCTAGGAAGGAGACTGGGAATGTGAATGATCATGAGCTCTAGCTGCTAGACATTTTCTTGTGTGGAGTTTTAGACAATGCTAGGGATGGTACACCGCTAATTGGAGATGCTACGGATACTAGTATGGTCTTTGTGCTGCTCGATCAGTTCCTTTACCTAAAGTCTTGGGCGAAGAAAACTGAGAGAAGAGATGGAGCTGGAGAGATCTCCATAAGAGGACTGGTTACACCAATTTTGGTGGCCTGCGATGTGCCTTTGAAGGGAGTGGTACATGACCCAAGATGGCTAGACATCGAGTACCTGACACTAGCGAGATTCTTGACCTACGAGAGGCCAAACGACATGTTGCTCTTTAAGTTTGTCCATCCAGCTGCCGGAGCCACCCAAATGATCCTGCTTAACATCGTGTGCACCAAAATCCGGCTATGGGATAACATCGACTTCACACCACCTTTGGAGGAGCCGTACAACCCGGAGGAGGGATCTGAAGCTGAAGAGAGAGAGCTGACTGGGCAAGGATAGGGAGACAACTCGGAAGACTATGATTTTGAGGAGTTTGTATGCTCACAAAAGCATCCCGTTGGGGTGAGGGAAGTTCACAAGAGGATCGAATGGCTGAAGAGGATGAACAAGTTCCTAGCTAGGAAGGTGAAGGACCTTACCGGCTCAGTGAAGGTAATGTGAGGTCAGATCAGGGAGCTGCAAGACAAGGCAAACTGTGCCTCAGCTCCTACTTCGGCATATACACCCACATGGATGGGGAGGAGCGGACCACTAGGAGGAATTCGCGGATTAACACCTCGAGAGCCTCACAGAGCATCATCTTACGAACCCCAAGCAGGGAAGGATGCCACCAGACCCGACAGATCGCGGAGAAGCCACTCAGATGCCTATCCGACACCTAACACAATGGGTGGTACGATGCCTTATCCGATGCACCCATCGAGCACACATTTGGGTGAGCACTCGGGTCCTTTCCCTCCGACCTATCAGATGCCATATCCAATGTTGTATTCAATGCACCCTGCAAGTGGCTATACGGGTGACCATTCCGGACCTCTTCCACCTACCCGATGAGCTACGCGATGCCATACCTGATCAACCCCTCGGATGCTGGTCCTAGCAAGTCGTCCGTGCACATAACCGAGCTCTCTGATGAGCGAATCCCGGCACCTGCTGAAGCTGGTGACAACCCTGGCTACACGTTGGCTAGCATGGAGGTTGCTACAACGTCCTTCTTCACCAACCCATGAGGTACCACATTCATCCAACCTTTGTAAATAACATTGCATTTAGTTTTATTTCATTTTGTGTGATTCTTGGATTCTTTTTCAGACTTTTATTTACACAGGGACTGTGTAATTTAAGTTTGGTGGAGGGTCCTAGAATGTATATAACATTGTGTTTTATTTTCTTATTTTCTTATTTCAAATTTTTACATGCTAGTTTTATTCATTTGAGTCTGCATCTATTAGCATAAAAAACCCAAAAAAATTTGAAAAATTAAAAAAAAAAAAAAAAAAGAAGTGTTCTTGTAGTTACATTTACATATTAAGATTGAGTCTAGTTTGCTTCATATAGGATTGTTGCATATGCATCTTAGGGGACAATGATTAAAACCACCTTGTTTAAAGTCAAACCTTAGGATTGAAGTAATAGCCTTTAATCACAGTTCATTGTTGCTAGATCAATATTTGGAAAAAATGAAAAATCTTTGTTTAGAACCATGTGTCTTTTGAATGCTTCCTCCACTTGCTTGAACATTGAATCATCTCTATATTATTGGACTTTGTCTTGCTTATGGAATTTGAATACTTGCTCTTGGTAACTCTAAACTCGGGTTAGCACTCCATTTTTACCAATCTTTTCCTTTAACCCGATTTGCTTTCTCTACCCTTGAACCCAAACCTTTCTTTCAAACCTTGTTATGAATTGTTGAGTGAGGCCTTTTCATTATGCTATAGGTTGTGAAACCTTGAGAGTATTGAGAACGACAAAGAATTGGCTCTTCATTTAGCTAAAATAGAATCATGTGGACTAGCTAATTGAATCGGTTTTAAAAGATAGGTGGTTAGCATGTTTATTTGGAATTGGGTTGAGAAAAAAAAAAAAAAAGAAGTCCCTAAGGTTCGAATCAAGTAGCTTTACATTTTTCAGTAAAAAAAAAAGAGAGAAAAAAATCTTGCTATAGTCTCCTAGAAAAAGAAAGAAAAAATATATATAGTAATATTATTAGGAGTTTAGCAAAGAAAAAAAAAAAGAGAGCTAGATGTTTAAAGTTTAGACCTTAGGGATTATAAAAAAAAAGAGGAGAGTTAAAATCAAGGATGTGGGTAGTTTCATTTTAGGGGGTTTAAATAAATGAAAAAAGTGAATGAGAAAATGGTGGATTATCAAGAGTTAAGCTTTGTATGCCCAAATTGTTCTCAATCTTAGATAGTTTTCACAACTGTCTAGCATTCCTTCTTTTGAGAGAAAACCACCCAAAGATATTGTTTGAAACCACCTTACCAAAAGCCTTATCCTTGAAACCGATTGAGTTTGATTCACCTTCCATTTGCAAGAATTCGCCAAACACATAAATGTATCTGAAAGAGATGTTCTTTGGAATTGCAAGTCTTTACTTTTAGTTGGAGGTTGAACTAGATCGATGAATGGTAATAAGCATAAAAAAAAATTTGTAAGTATGTTGATTGATTGATGTTCATATATTTTACCCTGTTTTCCCTTAGTTTATTCACATCTTTTGCATCTTTTGCTATCCATTTTGACCATTATTGCATAGCTTTAGGACTAATCATGCATTAGAGCTTAGTTGCATTGCATTTGCATCTTTTCATGCATAAACAGGTGATTTTGGAGCCTAAGGAGCATGGAAGCAATGCTGAGGAGAAGTGAAGCAATCAAGAGGAGAAAGCAAGAGAGTTAAGGCTGAAGAACCAAAGTCCGGAGTCCCACTCGACTGCCCACTCGACCAGACACTCGACCGTGTGCGGAGAGGGACTCGACCGAGTGGAAGGAGCAGAAGAAAAGCCAACTCGACCGGTCACTCGACCGAGCACCAGGTCGAGTTGGCCGAGCCGCCTAGCTATTTTGTCTTTTAGCATTTTTAGGGCTGCCACTACTTTTCCTATAAAAGGACCTTGTACCATTCAGCCACCAAGAGTCCAGCTTTTTAGAGATTCTCAAACCTAGTTTTTACCTTTTAGGGAATTATTCCTTTTGCACTTTTATTTTATTAGATCTTGTACCTTCTTTCGAAGGAGAAAACATAAGATTCTTGAATTTTGTTGGTTCCATAACTTTCAAGATATTAAGAATTCGTGTTTGATTCCTTCTTCATTATTGTAGATCTTTGTTTTATCTTTCATTTGATGCAAGTTTCAGTATTTTCTAGGTTTACGACTTTGATGTTCATCATGTGTTCTTGTGATGTTCATATAATTTACCTTGTTTTCCCTTAGTATTTTCACTTCTTTTGCATCATTTACCATCTAGTTTGGCCCCTTTTGCATAGTTTTAGGAATGTTTATGCATTAGAGTGTAGTTGCATGGCATTTGCATGTTTTTTTGCATAAACAGGTGATTTTGGAGCCTAAGGAGCATGGAAGGATTGCTGATGAAGAATGGAGCTGAGAAGAGAAGGAAAGAAGAGAGTTAGAGCTGAAGAACCAAGGTCCGGAGTCCCACTCGACCGCCCACTCGACCAGACACTCGACCGTGTGCGGAGATGGACTCGACCGAGTGGAAGATGCACAAGCAAAGCCAACTCGACCGGTCACTCGACCGAGCACCAGGTTGAGTTGGCCGAGCCGCCTAGCTATTTTGTCTTTTAGCATTTTTAGGGCTTCCACTACTTTTCCTATAAAAGGACCTTGTACCCTTCAGCCACCAAGAGTCCAGCTTTTTAGATATTCTCAAACTTAGTTTTTACCTTTTAAGAAATTATTCCTTTTGCACTTTTATTTTATTAGATCTTGTACCTTCTTTTGAAGGGATAAACATAAGATTCTTGGATTTTGTTGGTTTCATAACTTTCAAGATATTAAGAATTTGTGTTTGATTCTTTCTTCATTTTCGTAGATCTTTGCTTTATCTTTCATTTGATGCAACTTTCAGCATTTTATGGGTTTATGACTTTGATGTTCATCATGTGTTCTTGTGAGTAGTTGCTTAGGATCTTGAGGATGGGTTAGGCTGGATTATGTTTGAGGTTTGTTTGATTTCGTCAAGCTTGATTGTTATAGATCTCTTCTAGTCTAGATGTTCTTAATGCTGATCCTATAACTGAGAGGGTAGGATTTGATCTCAAACATCTTAGCATCATACCAATGTTTAAGGAGCATAGATAAGGCTAGATCTAGAGTTTACCAGTAGACTTGCTAAGAGATTAGAGGTCTTGTTTGGTATTTGACATATTGCTTAATGCCTGCTTGTGTAGATTCTTTACTGTGTGAGAACAAGTCTAGAGATGCATGAGTTTGATTGTTTCTTGCCATGAGAGTGGATTAAACATGTCTTAGAAGAATATTGTGTAGAGATTAGCTCAAGTTGTTTGAGATTGGTTGACCAAGTTAGATGACCTCAATCATTAGTCCAGCCCATGAATCCCTCCTCAAGGCCTTCCTTGTTTATTGATTTCTTAGTCTTAATCTTGCTGCTTGCTTGTTATTTGATTTGCTTTCATATTGCTCTGTTTTTCTTGTGTTGCTCTGTTTTCTCGCGTTTGTCCAGCTCGACCCTGCACTCGATCTACACTCGATCGAGTGCTTGCTCGAGTTCATCCCCAAAACTTTTGTTTATGCTTTGTAGTTGTTCTGTCTTACTTCTTGTTTCATTCTAGTTGCATTTCTGTTGCATTCACTTAGTGTCCTGTTCTTTACTTACCTTGCATTAGTTCAATACTTGCATTAATATAGTTTCTATTTATGTTCTTATTGCATCATAGCTTTGATTAGTCTGTTCTCTTTACTTTTAGCATCTATCTTAGTAGTTTTTAATTTATGCATTTTACATTTCATCAATAGGTTGTTAGTGACAAACATCCTTCATACTTGGCTTGACTTAGACATATATGCACATCCTGATTGCTTGCAAACTCTCAGATTGGATTGACACCTCTTGTAATACAACAGTATAAGGGGAATTGAAACACCCTGCACTCCATTCATTCATCATCATTAATATCTCATTCCATCATACCATTCACCATCATCCATCAAAAAGATGTGTTTCATCACCCATCCTAGTACTTCTCTCCCCCAATATTGCTTCACTGTGGAGTTCTGATGGGAGCCGGTGCATTAGCTTTGGTATGATTTTGTCCGTGACTATATCTCATGCAATCGCATATATCCTTTTTCGAAGACTCAAAGGATCATTCGATGTGCATCCCATTTGATATGTAGACTAGTTTAGTCATCTTGGACGTGCTTCTAAACTCGAGAAACAAGCCATAACCAAGCTCGAACACAGTTTTGGATCCTGAAATTGTGTCGGAACAAAACATAAACCCAAAAAGACTTTAAACGACAATATTTGGTCCCAAAAATAGTCCAATGGCACAGAGACCCGGTACCTTGCCTGAAGCTTTTTGGGCTTTTCAAAAACATATTATGGGTTGCATAGGTCGTCACAAAGTGAAAGTTGACGATGGTGTGTCTGTATTATCGTCTTGCAAAACAAGCAAAAAAAAAAAAGGGAAGGATGCAACACGAGTACTTCATGAGAGGTCATCCATCCTATTACTACTCTCGTCCAAGCACGCTTTACTGCGGAGTTCTGATGGGATCCGGTGCATAGTGCTAGTATGATTGTATTCGTTAGTATATCCCATGGAATTGCATATATCCTTTTGAGAAGACTTTAGGGATCATTCGATGTACGTCCCACTTTATATGTGGACTGGTTTAGTCATCTTGGACATGCTTCCAAACTCCAAAAACAAGCCATAACCAAGTCCAAACACAGTTTTAAATCCTTAAATTGTGTCAAAGTCACAAAAAAAATCCGAAAAGACTTTCAGCGGCCAAAAAATCCCCAAAAATGGTCTAATGGCACGAAGACCCATATCCTTGCCCGAAGCCCTCTTGGGGCTTTTCAAAAGGTATTACATGTAGGTTCTCGCGGTGTGAAAGTTACGACATTGTGTATGTACTATCGTCTAGCAAAACTATATAAAAAAGGAGGGATGAAACACAAGAACTCCCAGGGAGGTCACCCATCCTAGTACTACTCTCGCCCAAGCCGCTTCACTGTGGAGTTCTAATGGGACATGGTGCATTAGTGCTAGTATGATCATATTCGTTAGTATATCACATGCAATCGCATATATCATTTTCCGAAGACTTAAGGGATCATTCGATGTGTGTCGCACTTGATACATGGATCTGTTTTTAGTCACCTTGGATGTGCTCCTAAACTCCAAAAACAAGCCATAAACAAGTCTGAGCATAGTTTTTGATCCCGAAATTGTGTCGAGATCACAAAGTAAAACACAAAAAGACTTTAAACGGCAAAATTTGGCCAAAAAAATGGTCCAATGGTGTGACGACCCATTGCTTTGCTAGAAGCTCTCTTGAGGCTTTTCAAAAAGATATTATAGGTCTTGTAGGTCTTCACAATGTGAAAGTTACGACGTTGTGTATGTACTATCATCTTGAGAAATAAGCAAAAAAAAAAGGGGAGTGATGGGATACGGTGCATTTGATGTCAGTAGATGTTAACTTCTTGTAGGAACCACGTTGGAATGGGTTCAATATGCTAGACTATCATTAGAGACCACCACCTAAACCGAATATGACTAAGTTGGTGCTATAATCTCTTTTTTGCTCGCTTTTGGAAGGGCTCTTGTTGCTACTTTTGCCATCTGTATATGCGCACGATGTGCATTTGTTTGAGTTGTGAGCTTCCAGATGAACAAAAGCGGAGATTATCTTTTAACGTTGATGCAGAAAACTTTTTTTCATGTGCTCCCTAGTGTCACTCGGTTCCCACGTATCCGCTTGATGGAAAATTTGCTAGCAGAGTATTATTCTTGTGAATGCGTTTGAAATAGCTATCCCACAAAGGGACCTTTGGAAGTTCTTTCCCTATGACTCTATGAGAGGAAGTCTTGAACGCCGGCTGGTGGTGAACGAGAACGTAATCCTCTATCAAGTCAGAGGGGACCGAGGACCAATAGTCATACTAAAGAAGTGTAACCTTAAACGGATGTACTTTGCTAGATTTATGCTTTAACATGTCATACATTATAACGTGGCAAATACATGATCAGATGGGGAGTGGAGATTTATGCTCATGACTAGCAAATGAGTCTTGGTTTGGTTAGTTTGTTCATTGGCACGTACATGCATAAGTCGCATTATGAAACCCTCAATCACAATTATATGATAGCCTCATATACAGTTTCATAACTCATCGACAAAGTTCAGTCTACCTTATTTTACAGCCGTTGATCATCCATCAATGTTTTATATATGTTGTACGATTGCTCATTACAAATAAACTGAGAAGAACTGCTTCATAAAGTCACTTAGTCACATATCAAATAAGTTGCTTAATTTGAGAGCAATTTTACAAATAAACTACCTTTAATTAAAGGTACAACCACAAGAAACAAACGAATAGGGCCATATGATCTTAATACTGGTATTAGTGTTGCGAATGATTTAACGAATTTAATGAATTAAAACTCCACAGCCCTCCACAAGACAAATGATCCGTGGCTCTACAGAGCCAAACTTACATATAAAACAGTAACGAAATCTTTTTTTTTTTTTTTTTTTTTTATCTTTAAGGAAGTGCACTACTTGTGTTGGTGGTAAGTAACAACATACCTCTTCTTCTTTCTAATTCGCCTTGTCAGCTTCTTTCTTGTTCTCTTTGCTGTACTCTTCCATCTCAATGAGCCAGAGATCCGCAAACTCGCAATCCTTCCAAGCATCAAACCAAGGCCCTCCTCGAGTATAATGCACCGCCTTAGGCCGCGTGGTTGGATCTTTCTCAACAACCCTATTGTGACCCTCAAGGAAGTTCCACACAAACGGGATAGAGCCAATCTCTTCATCGTCAAGCCACTGGAACCTATGGAGGAAAGCACCAGTCTGAGTGTTGACAGTCTCAGGGTTCAAGGTCTTGTTCTTGGGATGACCACAGTTGTAAAGAACCATAGAAGACCAGTTCTTCCTCGGGTACACGGTCTGAACCGCACCATCCATCTTAGTAGTCTCTTTAGGAGTGTAATCATGTTGAACACACATGATGGCGTATTTATCATCGAGCAAATCAGTAAGTTGCTTGATATCAGCAAGGTAGAGGAAATCGCAATCCACGAACATAGCCCAACCATCGTAATCGGACAAATGAGGAGTCAAGAAACGAGAGAAAGAGAACTCAGTGCTCTCCAACTGACCTCTTTCCCTCCAATACAAACCTTTCTTTCGAAGATCTGATTGAACAATCGGAATGATCTCAACAGGGATTGAAGACCTCTTGGTGATTGAATGACGACAGACTTGGTAAGCAAGATCTTCGCGTGGATCGTAACCAACAAAGATCCTGAAAGGTTTTTTCACAGAGAAGCCATTGTTGCAGGTCTCAGATTTGACATCGCCGTTGGTAACTGTCATCGTTGTACACTCGGATCTGTCTCGTTGCAAAAAAAAAAAAAAAAAAAAAATTAAAGATCTCTATCATTCACGTTACTACTAAGCTTTTTTATATATATATATATATATATATATTTAAAAAAAAAAATCACAGAATCGTAATGAATGAAACAGCAGCCATGGATTCAAGTATAATCTACGACGAAATTGAGAAAAAAATCGTATAAAAATGCAGCAGATCAAGTGAAACCGAGTAGTAAGAAACAAAAATTGAAGCATCTTCCGAGCCATTAATTCCAGGAAATTGAGAAATTCAGAGATCTCTCCATCATTCTTGTTAACGCAAAGCAAATTTTTGAGAAAATTGGAGAATCGTGATGAAGCAAGATCATATCAAAAAGCGAATCAAGTAGTTAGAGACGGAGAGATTGAGGCATGGAATTCCAGAAGAGACCGTACCTTCTTGGAGATGATGAGGAAATCAAAAAAAAAAAAAAGCACCGACAGAAATGAAGATTAGTTTTGTGGACTTGAAATGTTGAAAAAGAAGAGAAAAATTTTTAGATTTGGAGCGAGAAAGAAGGAGAGGAGAGTGATTTAATAATGGGGTGGTGGTCTGGTCTCTCTTAATTTTAGAAATTAACTATTTTTTAATTAAAGAGAGGCTCGAGTTGACTCATCGTCGGCGTGAGTTTTATGCGTTGCCTCTTTCCTTTCCCATGTGCTCGTGCCTCGTCTACACGCTCTTTTTTTTTTTCGCTTTCTTTCTTTCTTTTTCTTCTTCGTCTTTTCTTGGATATAAATTCATTACTTAAATAGGGAAAGCGACTAGATTGACCTTAATAAAATGACTAATTACTAAATAAACACATATAATTTAACGGATAATAAAGTTTTTTTTGTGTCTAAAATAGCATTTTTCATTTGTTACGAAAAAATTATTAAATTATCTTTAATTAGGTTCACCCTTTCTCTGCAGCCAATCAGAATGTTCTATTTCATATTTCATTTAAAAAATAAATCAAAATTAAATTAAAAAACAAAACAAATTAAGGAAACAAATTCTGTATATTTTTATTTAAAGAAAGTTAAATATTAGCTTGGTTTAGATTTTTATATATCGGTTTGGGTTTACAAATAAAGCGGTTAGAGTTTATATTTTATAATTAAAATGAAATTATATGTCGATTTGGGTTTACAAATGAGGTGATTATAGTTTAGATTTTACAATTAAAACGAAATTATATGTCGGTTTGGGTTTACAAATGAGATGGTTAGGGTTTAGATTTTACAATTAGAACAAAATTATATGTCGGTTTGGGTTTACAAATGAGATGGTTAGGGTTTAGATTTTATAATTAGAATGAAATTATCGGTTTGGGTTTACAAATGAGATGGTTAGGGTTTAGCTTTTACAATTAGAATGAAATTATATGTCGTTTTGGGTTTACAAATAAGATGGTTAGATTTAGATTTTACAATTAGAATAAAATTATATATCGGGTTGGGTTTATAAAATAGCAGTTTAAGTTTTTAATTTTATAATAATGTAAACAGATTTTCTTTCTTTATTTTTTAAGGAGGTGAATAATGAGATTCACCCCTAAGAGTGAACCCAAGTATTGTTCATTTTTTTCTAAATTTCTGAAAAAAATATCAAATTTTTTCCTTTTTTTTTTTGAGAAATACCCTAGAATAGCACAAATCTAAGTTTTTATTCCAAACTTAGCACACATGATTAAGTTTTCCAAAAGTAGCATTTATAAATTTTAGGATAATTTATTATTTTATACAGTTATTATTATTTCTGGGTTTTTTCATATGTCTTCGTCCTCAACAATTTCCAGAAGAAACTCACCGTACTCCTCCGCTTTCACCGACTCCATCATCGACCGAAGTATCTTCTTCTTCGTCGTAATAGTCTTTTTAACCTCTGATGCCGGAACGATTTGCTTGTTTCATCGTTTTCCACCACTTTATTGTCGAAGGAGGTTACGATAACGACAAAAGAAGAAGTCAAGATGATGTGTATCGAAACTTTGACAGCTCAATTTGGAAAAAATGATATGGACGGAAGCTTAGTATAGAGAAAAAGCTGAACGCGACGGTGAATTGAGTTGCAGCGACGGAGTACGAATTGGATCTGGGTCTTAGTTCGCTTAACTTAGAATTGGATCTGCTTCAGACATTTAGGAAGACATTCATGAATAGAGGGGGTGCTGTTGGTCGCGGGCGTGGTCGTGGTCGTGGTCGTGGTCAAGGACGAGGTCAGGTTCCCGAGGCCAGTGTTAGTGTGACCCAGAGCATGGCCAGTGAGGAGGTAGCGGAGTCACAGGTTCATCCTAGTGTGTCTGGAGACCAGGCCCAAGGTTTTGTCCATACACATTGCAGAAGCGTTGAATAAACGCTTTCAGATCAAGGTACATTCTAGATTTATATCACTGTTTATATTAGTTACAGATAAACATTAATATATACTTATTGGATAGATGAAATATTGGAAAGCTTATCCCACATTAAGATATGATCGGGAATTGGTTAGGGGTAGTCCAGAGAGTGGATACGAGCAACTACCTACATACTTGTACATGATAAGGAGAACAAATCCCTGAACATTTACGCAACTTGAAATGGATGACTCTCAAAGGTTTTAAGTATTTGTTTATAGCATTTGCTGCAAGCATAATTAGATTTCATTTCATGAGGAAGGTGGTGGTCATTGATGGCACTTTCCTGCAGGGAAAATACAAAGGGACACTCCTTACGGCAACGGTTCAAGATGGCAATTTCAGATTTTTCCAATAGCTTTTGCTGTGGTTGATAAAGAAAATGATGAATCATGGGAATGATTTTTCAAGAACCTGAGTTGTGTTAAACCAGATGACGGAAGTCTTGCCATTATTTCAGATAGGCAAAAATCAATTAGGAAAGCAATACATGTCGTTTATCCAAAGGCTAGTCGCATTTGACACCTGTACAAGAACATATTGGTCCGTTTTTATGGTCAGGAAGCATTCGGTTTGGTAAAGAAAGCAGCTAATGCTTTTAGACTAGTTGATTATCATACCACATTTAATAAGATTGAAGTGTTGGTTTCTGCACTTCATGATTATCTTGAAAGAGCTGACGTACGACTGTGGACACGTATACGTTTCCCTGGTGATAGGTACAATTTGCTTACAAGAAACATTGCAGAATCAATGAATAAAGTGATGTCACATGCCAGGAGTTTTTGCTATTGTCGAGTTGTTAAAAACAATTAGATACATGATGACTCGATGGTTTTCAGATAGAAAGACTGATGCACTAAAAATGACTACAACCTTAACACGTGCAGCAAATTTTTTTTTGGAGGTTTACTTTCTAAACTTATTGAATATTTGATGTTAGATGTATATATGTTTTACTAATAGCGATTATATTGTCATACATAGCCGTGTTGAGTATGATAAATTACTTAATGTACAAGATATAGATGCACATCAAGTACAAGTCACATGTGGATTGTCTCTCCATGTTGTTAATTTGAAAGAGAAAAAGCGTACGTGTCGGAGGTTTGACTTGGAGAAATTGGCATGTGCACATGCAATTGCGGCAGATGAACACACGAAAGTGTCTCAAATTTCAATGTCTAATCCTTATTTTCACAAGAATTATTTTTACAAGTCCTATGAAAATGCCATCATGCCAAGGGAATTTGGCATATCTATTCCTAAACAAGTGACAACCAAAGTTTGTGTACCACCGATAGCTCGACAACAACTAGGAAGACCACATAATTCATAAAACAATACTAATGCAATAAAACAAATCAGGAACAATGCAATGAACAGAGCACATGCAAAATAAACTAAACAAGAATGAAACAGAGCATAAACAGAACAAAGCTAGATGTGCTCGACCAGACAGTACGGACTGTGGGTCGAGTGGGTGGTCGGGTGCTTGGTCGAGTACTCAGAACGAAGAGCATAGAAAAATTAAGCAACTTAAACAAATCAGAAAGTAAATAAGCAAATCAAGATGCAATTAACAGACAATCAATAAACAAGGTAGTGTCCCAGAGATGGATTCATGGGCTAATCTAAAGCTGTGGCTGCTTAAACTGATCAACAAACCTCAAACAATGAGTTATCTCTAGACAATGATCTCATAAACTTACTAATCCATTCTCATGACAATAGCAATCAAGTTTAGTAACATCCTAACCCAATTCTCATTGGTGAAACCATACTAAACAGACATTACAGATCCAAATCATTATATGTCAAAAACCACCCTAGACAACTAATCTCTTAGGCTAGGCACATTAATCTCCAGCAGATGCATTATCTAGCGAGTTAAATGTTACAGGCATTAGTCTACTATAGTTAGCTGCGATAAGTAATGGTACAAAACTTTGAAGCTTATCGCATCCCATAACCAGCCGAACTTTTGATCACGAGTTGGCCATGATTGTTTAGGGGTCAGGAGACGCAAATAAAATTAGGCAGTTCCAGTGCTTGGAACTTTAGCCCTGAATCCCAAAATTAACCAATCAGTTATAAATCCTAGTTGATAACCAAATATAAACACTAATCTGATTAGAACACTCATTAAACACTTACAAATCATCAGTTAGGAAGGACTTCAACTTTTCAACTTTCCGAGGACATGCCGCAATGAAAGAATCATACACTGTGGGTGAGAGAACTACCCGTGTGTCACTTGCTCGGCTAAGTAATGCAAATCACATTGATTCGTCGTTAGGGCTTACACCTATGTTAGTGCCCACTGGATCTCCAGATAGAAGATAATCCTCTCTTGAGGGAGGAAACAACTTTCGTAACAGATGTCCAAAATAACTGACTTTCTCCTTTTCTTTCAGTATATGACATAATCTAAGAGTATTGGTCCTCTTGGTTAAATCTAAAAGAAATTCGCACCCACGGTCCGACGGTACAGGGTTACCACTACTTGGGTGAACTCCACTTACCGGATGGATAATATTAATAGGAATGGGTTGTACACCTGCACCATGTACTTTACTCTTTTATCACCTTCCTCTTTCTGTCCGCTATGTACTTTTTTTCCACGCTGTACACTATCTACCATCTTCTTTGGAATTTGCTCTACACTATCGGCTTCGTTAGCTTTGTGCTCTTGTTCGATTTTAGTACTTGCTGACCCCATGATCCTATCCTTTCTCACTTTAGGATTCCTAACACAACTTGCAACTGGGTAACCATCCTGACTCGAATGCTTAATCTGTATTATCCATGACTTGAACAAAGACATGTATTTCACGTTATATACACGACATTTGAAATATACTATAACGGTGTAAACTAAAGATCAAGTAAACACTATAAAATTTGTGTGTACAAATCCAATATGTAAATAATTTTCAAAGTATACAACTTCACAATAGTGAAAATAACATTGTTTCTTCGAATATATACATACAAAGACTTCATACTAGCCTTTCCCCTCCTAACGATAACCAAAATTCTGTATCAAAAACCATCGTATCATACTCTTTTACTGAAAACTATATAAAATTATATATATAGCAATATATATAATTTGATCAATATGGTACAGAGATCATACCTCCTCTATTTTAGGTTCATCATTTCGTATTGTACGCGCTCCTTGCGCTCCTTCATCCGTTAAGTTGATAACAATTCTTTTCAATAGTTGAATGTCATTCTCAAAGTTCCCTATCTTACTCTCCATACCGTCGAGTTTCTTGACAACGAGAGCTAGTGCTCTACCAAATGCTAACTTAATATTTTCACCCATAATTGAGAACCTTCCACTACCATCTTCACACTCCACACCTGACAGCTCATCTCCTAACACCTTTTCTACTGACACCTTGTCCCTAACACTTTTTTTCTTCTCTCTCGCATTTTTTGCGACATTCCTGATGTTCGTTGGGGCTGTCTCAACAAAATCATCGTTACTTACCCCTTCAAAATGGTGCCTCCTCTCCCTCTTTTTCGTATATTGACCATTCTTTTTTTGACACAATCCCATTCTCTTTCATCCACTACACCAGTTATCACGTCAAACAACAGATTATCCAGTTTCTTCTTCCCCCTTTCCCCTACACCATACACCGAATTCTCTCCTAGCCAATCTGGATATATGAACTCCATAGGTTTTGGTACTAGATGCTTCACCTCAAGCTGCATTTCAGATACAATAACATTAAATATGCTTCTATAAATAAACTGCTAAATAGAAACTGTAATGTAAACTGTAGGAATACCTCTCCATTATTAATGAGTTTGCACCCGGATATGAAGGCTTCAATATCCTTCCTTGGCCTCCCTCTCGCCCACCTTAACATAGGCAATTGTACACCTTCTCTTACATTCCCATAGCTAGCCCCCCAACACCTTCACGCTCTCAAATGCCCATATCAGCAATACAAGGACACATCCATGGAGGGTATAAGCATTGTTATGTAACCCAAGAACTTTTATGGAATCAACTAAACTATTGAATCCAACCCTATCCTATTGAAAACTCTCAAATGCTTTTTCATTCAACACCCTTTTCGCATATTTCACAGGTATCCTACTATTCCTTGATATACCAAGCACTCCAACATGCACAAGATACAACCGAACAATCTGAGTCTTGATGTCAGCATACCACCCACATCAGCTTCTCAAACCCGCAACGAGCTCGTGCCAGTTTGGTCCACTCCCTGCAACCACATTTAAAGCCGCCCATAAAAGTGTATGATCGTTTTCACACTCTGTTTCATCAATCTTCTCACATTTCAGCCCACTATCTTCTTTTATTCATATAGAGAGAACCCTAGCGGCTTTCCTTCAACCAAAAACCATAGGTCGGATGGAATATCTATTGCCAGTTGATTGGTCACTAGATAGTGAATGGTCTTTCCACAAAATAAGTAGTTGGATTCCGCTATATCTAGTAACACTCCCAGTTGCGATTTCTCTCTTATTTTGCCGTACACCTCATCACCAGCGTAATCTTTCAAATCAGCAATATTGGACAAACTACAATCGTGGTGCATGCTTCTTATCTGCAGTGGACATTTACCATCTTGATACAGCCTACTTGGATACCTGTTGGCATCATTGCTTGACCCCATATCTATGATAGAAGCATTAGTTTTGTTATTAATTCAACATCACAAACATCTGTTGCTTAGTTTATCAACGAATCAACATCAACTCACATAAATCTTACTAAAAACTGAGTTCAACTCTACCCGCAACACACAGAACCTACGATTATGTTATCCTACTCAACATCTTACTGAAAACTGACATGAATATCGACATGAATATCGTCATAACTACACTTCCATAAAATACAATACCAACTATGTAATACTCAAAATCTTATTAAAAATTAAGCAATATAGATAAAACCACGATATAGAAATATAGATTAAACAACGCAGACAAGATCACTAAATTTACCTCCTCAACTTCCCTCGACCTCGCCGTCAACTCGTCCGTCATCCCCCCGCCGTCCATCCTCCACCCAGATTTAGATCTCGCCGCACAATAACCAAATATTATGACAAAAAACCAATCTTAGTTTGCAGATAACCCAACTTTCGTAAGAGAATTATAAACACCAAAAATTTGAAGGGCTCGATTCCTACTTTTTGTTGGGATTCTCTTCCTTTTCTCTTAAAAATCATTTCTTTTTTAAATGTAAATGGCATTACTGTAATAAAACAAACAACCCTGGTTTATAAGTAATAATCAAACCTTTCTGTAGTTTTTTTGGTAAGTCGGTTTTTAAACGTATTATTATTGTAATAAAACTACTTTTTAGTAATATTCTAGGTAATTTCTCATATATAATTATAACAAGATGTTTTTGTGATAAGTCATGAACTAAATTAAAAAATAATAATAAAATAAAACATTGGACCACTAAAACATAACCAACTCATGGAAACTAAAATTTTGCATCAAAACCCTTATGTTGTAAGAGAAAAAGAACAGTAGTGTTAATGCCATTCTTTCATTCTTCCAATTTTCCATTTACCAGAAAAAGAACTTGATATAAAAAGTCCTACCATTCTTCCATTTACCAGAATCTGGAAAGATTAAAAGTACTATAGATCATCAAGGTTCCTTCTAGTCTAATATCTACCCTTCTGTTTGAGTCTGTTTATACCCTTGGCTCTGACATATCTTTGTCAACAGAATCAGTTTCATCATCATCATCATCTCCATTCACTGTAGAATTTAAACTAGCTTCACCACACTAGCGCAGTTTTCGCAAGTGCTATCGTTGATAAAATTCTAAAATGAGACTCTATAATAACACTTTTAAAACGCTAAACCACAAAAAATATGTAAGCGCAAACCAAAAATCATTCTTTCCGCCAAAAACTTATTAGAATTTCACTAAAAGTTACTCTTTCCCCTCCCCCTCTCCATACACTTAGAAACTTTAGACTAAAAAAAAAAACATTTCTCTTCGTTTCAAACAAACGAAAAGGCTAAAAACCTAAATCATATTTTATTTTCTTCTTTTCTCTTCTTTATCTCGTTCACACCTTCTTTTTCTTCCTCCCTAGGGTTAACAGTAGTGCAATAAAGAGGGCCAACGACTGTCGTGGAGACTAGAGAGGCAGACTAATCGCTGTCGAAAATAGGTGGAGGAGGTGAAGGTGCACTGCGGTAGATGAAGACGAGCACTCATTTGAAGATCTGGTGACAGAGAGTGTGAAGAAGAGTAAAGGCACGACGAAGGTGTCTCTTTCTATTAATCTCGCCGAGTAAGTTTATGAAAGGGTTTTTGTTTTAATATTGGTTGATTTGAATTTAAATATCTAGGGTTTTTATAAGTCATCCTTTTGTACACAGCTCATAGAATGGAGTTATCACAGGAATATATCACTTACACAACAGATCCGAGGAGTCATTATCCTTGGCACCTAATTAAAGCACTAACACAACACTTCTTCTATAATCTTCTGCTTATCTTCTCCTCCAACGACTGCCAACTCCAATCTTCGCTTTCTGATGTTCATATATTTCACCATGTTTTACCTTAGTTTATTTACACCTTTTGCATGATTTATTAGTTAGTTTGGTCATTATTGAGTAGTTTATGGTTTGTTTGTGCATTAAGTAGGATTTGCATTGCATTAGCATTGTTTTCTTGCATAATCAGGTGATTTGGACTCCAAGGAGCATGGAAAACTGCTGAAGAGGAGTAGAGCCAACAAGTGAAGCAGACAGAGGCTGGAATTGAAGAAAACCAGAGGTTCTGAGTCCACTCGACCATCACACTCGACCAGACACTCGACCGTGTGCGGATAGGGGCTCTACCAGTGGAAGAAGTAGAAGAAGAAACCACTCGATCATTCCACTCGACCGAGAACATGGTCGAGCACTTCGAGCCGCCTCTCTATTTTGTCTGCTAACAGATTTAGGGCTTCCCTTCCTTCCTATATATATCTAGTATACCCTATGGCCGCCGACAAGTCTGGGAAGAGGGAAAAATAATATCTGTAACCTAGTTTTTACCCTTTTGCGAATATTTGCTTTTTGTTTACATCATCTGCCACTTTTATCACTTTTTCTCTAGATTTTTCCTACTTGTTGGTTCCATAACTTTCTGAGTATTAAGAATCTGAGTTTGTTTTTTTGTTCAATATTGTAGATCTTTGTCTTATATTTCTAATCATGCAAGTTTCATTAATTTATGGGTTTATGACTTTGTTCATCATGTTTTGTTCATATGAGTAGTGTGTTAGGATCTTAGGGATGGATAAGGCTGGATAAGAGTTATGGTTGCTTAGATTGATCAAGCTTTATTGTTTAAATATCTCTTCTAGATTAGATGTGCTCTATGCTGTTCTTATATCTGAGAGGGTAAGAATGATCTTAAGCTTCCTTGCATCATACCAATATTTAGGTTGTTAGATAAAGCTAATGCTAGAGATTATCATGCTTAACATTAGAGATTGGATGTTTAAGGTGATTTTTGACATAGGATCATCTTTAATTTAATGCCTATTTATTCATGTCTTAGTTAGTGAGAACAAGGTCTAGGAGTGTTTAAGCTTGATTGTTATTGTCATGGGAATGAATTAGCAAGTATTAAAAGATCATTGTCTAGAGATAGCTCGTTGTCTAGAGATAGCTCATTGTTGATCAGTTTAGGTAATCATAGCTTGAGTCCAGCCCATGAATCCATCTTTAGGAGCCTACTTTGTTTATTGATTTGTCTGTTTGAGTATTGTTATCTACTTCCTGTTTGATTTCTCTGCATTTAGTTTTGTTTTGATTATTGAAATTTTATCTGTTCTTCGTGTCAAGTCACTCGACCAGTCACTCGATCGAGCATACGATCGAGTGCTTGCTCGAGCTCCTTCCAGAGTTCTTGTTTTGTTCTGCATCTTTTTTGTTTCATTTCTGTTTCATTGCATTCACTCCTGTTTAATTATGTTGCATTCATTTCATAAGCATTTGATAGTTCTTTTTCCTGTTTAGTATAATTTCAGCTTTGTTTATATTGTTTCATTGCATTTTGTTTCTGATCTTAGTAGTTTCACATTCTGCATTTTATTATTGTCATTAGGGTGTTAGATCAAAAACATAATCATATTTGGCTTGACTAAAATTAGTGTTCACATCCTGATTGCATGCATCACACTCATTATGGATTGACATATCTTATATTACAACAACATAAGAGTAATTGAAACCTCTTGCATTCCACCTGATCATTCATCATTAGTTTCATCTTTACACACAGAAAAAGATATGTTTCCATTTGGCGCCATTTCCATTTGAGTGTTTGTTTGTGACATTTAGGATTTACAAAAGTTAAGAATAAGTACTATTGTTCATTTGATCACTACTGACTAAAATTCTTCATCTGCTTGGTTGTTTTGAATCTCAGGTACCAACTCGACCCAGCACTCGACCGTCTTCACGATCAAGCACTTGATCGAGCCACCAACCCAGATTCAGTCAGTCTTCTCGTCTCAGTCGGTTCAGTCTTCAACTCGAGCCTGTGTTCTACCGAGTGTCAGTTCGAGCTAGTGATCGAGTCAGTTGATGCAAACTAGATCCAAGGGAAATCAGAACCTTCAAAGGTACATTGAACATATAGACCGCTTACCAAGAGACCTGAGGAAGCAGAATGCTAGAATTCTCCAAGAACAGGAAGATCAGTTGCTAATGGAACAACAGAAAAATCAGGATCAGAGGCCCAGACCTATTGGTGCAGGAGATGCTCCAAATACACACAACCAGAGAGCTGGCATAGTACCTCCTGCAGTTCCCATCAACAATTTTGAAATTAAAAGTGGGCTAACCACTATGATTCAGGCAAATAAGTTCCATGGTTTGCCAATGGAAGACCCCCTTGATCATCTAGATGAATTTGATAGGCTTTGTGGCCTCACAAATATCAATGGAGTCAGTGAAGATGACTTCAAGCTCAGGCTGTTTCGTTTCTCACTTGGATACAAAGCTCATCTATGGGAGAAGACACTTCCAACTGGTGCCATTACTACATGGGATGCTTGTAAGAAGGCCTTTCTAGCTAATTCTTCTCTAATGCTAGAACTGCAAGGTTGAGGAATGAGATTTCTGGGTTTGCACAAAAGAATAATGAAACCTTTTGTGAGGCATGGGAGAGATTCAAAGGCTACCAAACACAATGTCCACATCATGGGTTTAGTAATGAGTTTCTACTCAGCACACTATAGAGATGAGTCTTGCCAAAGATAAGAATTCTATTGGATACATCGTCTAATGGAAATTTCCTCAACAAACATGTAAAAGAGGGATGGGAGCTAGTAGATAATTTAGCACAATCTGATGGGAACTATAATGAGGATTATGATAGAACAGTGAGATTTGTTGCCCCTGACCATGATGAGAAGTATAAGAAAGATTTGAAGGTTGTGTATGAGAAGTTCGACAAGATTCTACTCAACCAGCAAAAGAACATCCATTTTCTTGGTGAAGAAGAGACTCCAGCTCAAGATGGGGAGAATGAATTTGCTGAGATTTGCTATATGCATAATCAAGGAAGTTTCAAAGGTTATAATCAGTTCAAGAATAACAACCTCTCATACAGGAGCACAAATGTAGCAAACCCTTAAGATCAAGTCTACCCACCTCAACAGCTTCAACAACACAACAGTTATGTATCTAAGCAGCAACAACTAGGTTAACAGGCTCCAATGTGTCCCCCACCAGGATTTCCGACCAACCAAGCCCAGGAACCAGATTTGAAGACTTTGATGCAACAGTTGTTACTTGGACAAGCAAATGGGGTAGACTGAGACAACAAAGAAGTTTGCTGAGATACATCAGAAGATGGACAATTCTTATAATGATCTGATTATCAAGTTTGAGAGTGTGAACTCTAAGGTTAAGTACATGGAGAGCACCATTGCTTCTACATCAGCTACTAAGCCAAACCAGCTGCCTGGCAAAGCTATTCAAAACCCAAGGGAGTTTACAGCTAGAGCTATTCAATTTTATGAGGAAGTTGTTACTGAGGACTGTGAGGTTCAAGATGGGGAGGATTTGTCACAAGTTGAAGCTCAAAGTGAAGGTTCTACTCAGCATACTGAAGCAGAAAAACCACTCGATCAAGTTCTCGACCACACACACGATCAAGCAGCTGATCGAGTTAACCCCGTAGAAGCTGTTAAGCCTGTCATATACATTCCTCCTGCTTACAAACCTCCTCTGCCATTCCCATGACGTTTCAAGGAACAAATGCTGAAGAAACTCAGGGAAAGTATTGAAAAGAAGGAAGTGATGAGTCTACAACAAGAGGTTGTCATTGAAAAGAAAGAAGAAGAGAGAGGAACTACTTTAGAACCATATGCTCCATATCCTCTCTACAAAGGCATGCTACTTGACATATCCAAGCAGAAAGCTCAGAATCAAGACTAGAAGGATTTGGAAGAGATTCGTAAAGCTTTTATCCCAACAAAACTTGAAGATCCAGGTCCATTTAATCTGCCTTGCTCCTTTAGCTACCTACACTTCAACAAGTGCTTGTGTGATTTTGGGGGCATCTGTTAGTGTCGTGCCCTACTCTATAGCAGAAAAGCTTGGGCACACTAAGTTCAAGCCAAGCAATCTCTATATAAGTTTAGCTGATGGTTAACACAAAGATGTGGTTGGTAAATTGGATAGCTTCCGAGTTAAGATAGGCAAGACCAGAATTTGTAATGATTTTATCATTATAAAAATGGATAAGAATCTTGGAAGCCCTTTTCTAGCCACATCAGAAGCTGTTATTGATGTTAAGGAAGGGCTGATAAGGTTGAACATAGCTGAAGGTTTAACCATGAACTTTGATATCAAAAATCTATCTAACCAGCCAACTATTAAAGGTCAACCATTCAAGATTGAAGATAAGGCTGATTATGGGGTTTTGAAAGAAGAAGAGACTTCAAAAGCTAAGGTCTCATCCCATGAGGAATCAGTTCAACATCTCAAGGATTCAGTTCAATAGTTAGCTGGTCTAGTGAAGGATCTTCAAGTGCAACTCAACAAGATGTCTTTGAAGAAGGCAAGACCAAGACTCAAGCTTAAGAAGAAACAAGGTTCAAGTATTAAGAGTGAAGTGATCAAGAATCAGCTTCATGGTGATCAAGAACAACAAGTGCTAATGGAGCAACAAGATCAACAAGCTCCAAGAGCAAGAAACATTGGTGCTGGAGATGCACCAAACACACATAACCAAAGAGCTGGTATTGTGCCTTGATGTTCATATATTTTACACTGTTTTCCCTTAGTTTATTCACATCTTTTGCATCTATTGCTATCCATTTTTACCATTATTGCATAGCTTTAGGACTAATCATGCATTAGAGTATAGTTGCATTGCATATGCATCTTTTCATGCATAAACAGGTGATTTTGGAGCTTAAGGAGCATGGAAGCAAGGCTGAGGAGAAGTGAAGCAATTATGAAGGGAAAGCAAGAGAGTTAAGGCTGAAAAACCAAGGTCCAAGGTCCAACTCGACCCCACACTCGACCAGGCACTCGACCGTATGGAGAGAGGGACTCGACCGAGTGGAAGAAGATCAAGAGAAGCCAGCTCGACCGGTCACTCAACCGAGCACCGGGTCGAGCTAGACGAGCCGCCTGGCTATTTTGTCTTTTAGCTTTTTTAGGGCTTCCACTACTTTTTCTATTTGAGGGCCTTGTACCTTCAGTCACCAAGGAGTGCAACTTTTTAGAGAGTCAAAAACCTAGTTTTTACCTTTTAGGGAATTATTCCCTTTGCACCTTTTTATTTGTAGATCTTGTACTTGTTTTAGAGGAAGAACAAAGAATCTCTTAAAATTGTTGGTTCCATAACTTTCAATATATTGAGAATTTGAGTTTGATTCCTTTTTCATTATTGTAGATCTCTGTCTTATCTTTCATTTGATGCAAGTGTCAGCATTTTCTGGGTTTATGAATTTGATGTTCATCATGTGTTCTTGTGAGTAGTTGCTTAGGATCTTGAGGATGGGTTAGGCTGGATTATGTTTGAGGGTTGTTTAATTTGGTCAAACTTGATTGTTGTAGATCTCTTCTAGTCTAGATGTTCTTAATGCTGATCCTATATCTGAGTGGGTATGATCTGATCTCAAGCATCTTAGCATCATACCAATGTTTAAGGAGCATAGATAAGGCTAGATCTAGAGTTTACCATTAGGCTTGCTAAGAGATTAGAGGTCTTGTTTGGTATTTGACATATTGCTTAATGCCTGCTTGTGTAGATTCTTCACTGTGTGAGAACAAGTGTAGAGATGCATGAGTTTGATTGTTTGTTGCCATGAGAGTAGATTAAACTTGTCTTAGATAAATATTGTCTTGAGATTAGCTCAAGTTGTTTGAGATTTGTTGACCAAGTTAGATGACCTCAATCAATAGTCCAGCCCATGAATCCCTCCTCAAGGCCTTCTTTGTTTATTGATTTCATAGTCTTAATTCTGCTGCTTGCTTGTTGTTTGATTTGCTTTAATATTGCTCTGTTTTTCTTGTGTTGCTCTATTATGTCGTTTTTGTCTAGCTCGACCCTGCACTCGATCTACACTCGGTCGAGTGCTTGCTCGAGTTCATCCCCAGAACTTTTGTTTATGATTTGTAGTTGTCCTGTCTTACTTCCTGTTTCATTCTATTTGCATTTCTGTTGAATTCACTTAGTGTCATGTTCAGTACTTGCATTAATATAGTTTCTATTTCTGTTCTAGCTTCATAATTGTCATAATCATTCTGTTCTATTTACATTTTGCATTTCGTTCTTCTAGCTTTACATTTTGCACTTTGCATTTCATAATAGGATTGTTAGTGACAAACATCCTTTACATCTGGCTTAAGTTAGATCTTTATGCTCATCTTGATTGTTCACAAACTCTCAGATTGGATTGACACCTCTTGTACTACAATTGCATAAGGGGAATTGAAACACCCTGCCATCCATTCATCATCATTCATATCTCATCATTCCATCCATTTCATCACCATACCACAAAAAGTTGTGTTTCAATTTGGCGATGTTGCCTATTTGAGTGTGTTTTTGTGACAATTAGGATCAATAAAAGTCTAAGATTAAGTTCGTTTATCCACTTGTTCACTACTGATCTTGTTTCTTCTTCTGCTTGTCTGTGATTGAGTTTTGGGTACCAGCTCGACCATCAACTCGACCACCACTCGACCGAGTGTGTGCTCGAGCACCTGATCGAGTCAGAAGCCGGATACAAATAGACATCAGTTCCCAGTCGACTCGACCACCCACTCGAACCTGTGCTCGACCGAGTGCCTGTCCGAGTCTGTACTCGAGCCTGTTGATGCAAACAAGGTCCAAGGGTCCTCACAATCTTCAGAGACTCCTTGATCACATCAACAAACCACCAAGGGACCTGAGACAGCAGAAAACAAGGATCTATCAGGAACAAGAACAACAAGTGCTAATGGAGCAACAAGATCAACAAGCTCCAAGAGCAAGAAACATTGGTGCTGGAGATGCACCAAACACACATAACCAGAGAGGTGGTATTGTGCCTCCTACTGTTGCAAACAATAACTTTGAGATCAAAGTGGACTGATCTCCATGATTAAAGCCAACAAGTTCCATGGGTTGCCAATGGAAGATTCCCTAGACCACCTTGATGAATTTGATAGGATATGTGGTCTCACTAAGATCAATGGAGTCAGTGAGGATGGATTCAAGTTAAGGCTATTCCCCTTCTCACTTGGAGACAAGACTCATGAAACAAGGTTTTGGTGGTGGTGAATGTGAATGAAGATGAATGTATGCAATGAATGGATGGATGGTAAGGTGATTCAATTCCCCTTATGCAGTTGCAGTATAAGAGGTGTCAATCCAATCTGAGTGTTTATGAACAGTCAAGATGTGCATACAGATCTAATTTAAGCCAGATGTAAAGGATGTTTGTCACTAACAATCCTATGGTTAAAATGCAAAGTGCAGAAAATAAAACTACAAGAACTAGATGTTGAATATAAATGAACAGAATGAGTGTAACAGTAATGAAGCTAAAACAGAAATAGAAACTACTATAATGCAAGAAATAAACCTATGCAAGACAAGCAATGAACAGAAAACTAAATGAATGCAGCAGAAATGAAACAGGAATGAAACAGGACAATCACAAATCATAAACACAAGCTCTGGGGAAGAACTCGAGCAAGCACTCGACCGAGTGTAGGTCGAGTACAGGGTCGAGCTGGACTAAACGTGAAAAAATATCAACACAATAAAAACAGAGCAATGCAAAAACGAATCAAACAACAATCAATCAACATGATTAAGACTAAGATATCAATAAACAAAGAAGTTCCTGAGGAGGGATTCATGGGCTGAACTAATCATTGTGGTTATTTAACTTGGTCAACAAACCTCAAACAAACTTTGAGCTAATCTCTAGACATACTATTCTAAGACATGTTTAATCCACTCTCATGGCAAGAAACAATCAAACCTATGCATTTCTAGACTTGCTCTCACATAGTAAATAATCTACACAAGCAGGCATTAAGCAATACATCTCAAACCAAACAAGACCTCTAATCTCTTAGCAAGCCTAATGGTAAGCTCTAGATCTAGCCTTATCTATGCTCCTTAGACATTGCTGTGATGCTAAGATGCTTGAAATCAAACCCTACCTTCTCAGATATAGGATCAGCATTAAGATCATCTAGCCTAGAAGAGATCTACAACAATCAAGCTTGACCAATTCAAACAAACCACAAGATCAGCCCAGCCTAACCCATCCTCAAGATCCCTAACAAACTACTCACAAGAAAACATGGTGAACAAAGTCAAAAACCCAGAAAATAATGAAACTTGCATCACTAGAAAGATAAAACAGAGATCTTCAATATTGAAAAAGAAATGAAACTTGAATTCTCAATATTAAGAAAGTTATGAAACCAACAATATTGAAGAATCTAGTCTTTTTCAAGTACAAGATCTAAGAAATATAAAAAAAGCAAAAAGAATAATTCCCAAAATGGTAAAATACTAGGTTTAGAGAATATCTAAAAGCTGGACACTTTTGTGGCTGCAGGTACAAGGCTTTATATAGGAGGGGAGTGGAAGCCCTAAAAATACTAAAAGACAAAATAGGCAACGGCTCGGTCAACTCGACCTGTGCTCGCTCGAGTGGCAGGTCGAGCTGGTTTCTCTCGTGCATTCTCCACTCGGTCGAGTCTTCCTCAGCACACGGTCGAGTGTCTGGTCGAGTGTGCGGTCGAGTTTGACTCCGGACCTTGTTATTTCAGCCTTAACTCTCTTGCTTTCCCTTCATGATTGCTTCACTTCTTCCTCAGCATTGCTTCCATGCTCCTTAAGCTCCAAAATACCTGTTTATGCATGAAAAGATGCAAATGCAATGCAACTAAAATCTAATGCATGATTAGTCCTAAAGCTATGCAATAATGGTGAAAATGGATAGCAAAAGATGTAAAAGATGTGAATATACTAAGGGAAAACAGGGTAAAATATATGAACATCAACACCCCCAAACTTAGTCTTTGCTTGCCCTCAAGCAAATAAGCAAGACATAAGAAGGTAGGTGAGGTTTGAAAGTGGGATCTCAGCTCCTAAAGCTTGCAAATAGACCATCTAGAATCAATGTCCAAGTTACTAGTACTATGATGCAAGTTGAATGAGCTGTACTTAAAGACTTTAGACAAGCATATCACAACCTTTACTGATTTGAGCCTTAGATATCCACATGCATTCAAATCAACCATTTCCTTTAACATTCATTAATCAAGAACATGAATCAATTCTATGCAATGCTTAAACTCATTTGGCTTGGAGGTAAAGGCTTTGAGACAATGATGGTCTCTTTTTAGAGTGGGGCTTATCAATATCAAGGTTCTCTCATAAAAAATGGATTGAGCTTTAGAAGAATGCTAAAGGTAAGAACACCTAGACACATACAAGAATAAAACCTTGTCTACCCAAATGTACCCAAAGTGTTTATCCTAGCAATCTAAACCCAAATGATCCTAGTGCTACCCTTTAACTTCTTCTTTTCTCTTTCACCCTTTTCTCTTTTGGTTTTCAAGTCTTAGGAGAGGTTTCTTATTTGATCTTCCTAGTGGGATGGGGGATTCTTAATTATTTGCTATGGTTCTCTTTTCTTCTTATTCTTAAGACATACAAGCTTTTTGCTAGACTTTTCTTTTCTTTCTTTTCTTTTCTTTAACTAGAACCATCTTCAACAATTTTTGCTTCCCATCCTTTCACTAGACCTTGCTTAAACACAATCTCCTCTTAAAGACTGTACCCTTTTTCTTTCTTTTCTCTTTTTTTTTCCTTTCTTTTTTTCTTTTCATAACAGCCAAGTCCCAAACCCAACAAGTGAACCACCTAGTCCTATCTAGTTTGAAAAGTGCAAACTAGAACTACACAAGGCTTTACTCTTGTCAGTTCAAACCTAACACTTTCTACCAAGCTCAATCCCAAAATAGGCCTCACACAAGAATAAACAAGGCTTGAAAGAAGGGTTGGTTAAGGGTAGGGAAACTGATTCTTAATGAGGAAATCAACTACTTGGATCAACAAGAGTGGTAAAAAGGAGAAAGATGATCAAAATATGTATAAGGTATCCATGAGTTTAAAGCAATGCACACATTGATAATTGAAAGTCAATATTAGGTTCTTATAGATAGGAAATGGTGTCAAATCACAACATGCTTCAATATAGACCAAATACAATGCAGGACTTCAAGGCTTGGTTCAATCTTATGCTTCTAACCACTCACTTAGCATCAAAGTACTATTAACTTGGGCATTGATCATAGTCTAGTGAATAAGCAAGCTAACAAGGAAATACTCATCGTAGATCCCTAATGAAAATATTATACAATCCTACATGAAACTTGCTAAACAAGATTCTAATATGCAATGCAAACTACATGAACACTCTTTTTTTGATAAAGTTTTTTTTTCAAAATTTTTCAAACTTTTATGGTTTTTCTATACCTTAGATGCTTATGCAAATACTAATATGAGGATGCTAAAAATTTGAAATAAGATCACAAAACACAATGTCAAATGCTATCTCAAACCCTCCCCCAAACTTAAATCACACAGTCCCCTGTGTGAAAGAAATTTGAATGAGGATTCAAGACTAAAAACAAAACACAAATATGAAATGCAAAGATATTTACAAGTGAAGGTGATAGTGGTACCTTAAGGATTGGAGAAGAAGTTGTCCACATCCTCTTGCATGCTGTCAAAGGTGTAGTTGGGGTCTTGTTGGTGACTTGGAAATGGAGATTGGGGCAGCTCGACGATGCCATCGACCGTGACTCGGTCGAGTGCGTGTCCGAGTGGGGGGGGGTCGAGCTGGCTTGCAAGTCTATTTTTCCAAGTCCAATTCTCTCCAAACCCATCTACACTCTCATTAAACAGCCTGGCCAACACAAACATAAAACAAAAATATCAAAACTACAAGGAAAATAAAGCATATGTACAATGATACCTTAGGGACTTGCTCCCTAGTGAGCTTGTTTAAAGTCACTAAGCTTGACTTCTTCTAGCTCTTCACGCTTGATTGGAGACCAAGGAGGTGATGAAATCCCCCCTGTTTCGACTTGATAACCGTGGTGTTGTTCCTTAATCACTACCTCCTTAACACTTGAACTTTGTTTCTTCTTAAACTTGAGTCTTGGTCTCGCCTTCTTCAAATACCTCTTGTTGAGCTTAGCTTGAAGATCCTTTACTAAACCAGCTAGCACTTGAATTGAACCCTTCAGTTCTTGGACAGTCTTAGCTTGGGCTGAACATTTAATCCTAGGATTCCCTCCTTCCTCAAAAACTTCACAACTAGCCTTTTTCCCTATTATAAAGTGATGACCTTCAATAGTAGGCTGATGAGTAGTATTCTTGATGTCAAACTTCATAGTGAAGTCTTTAGCAAGGTGAAGTTTGATGGTTCCCATCTTACATCTATTACAGCTCCAACAGTGGCTAAGAATGGTCTCCCCAAGATGAGAGGATCTTTTGGCTCTTGATCTATGTTCATGATCACAAAATCAGTTGGGATTCTTGCCTTTCCTATCTTGACTGGAAGGTTTTCAATTATCCCAAGCACATCCCTCTTGGATCCATCTGCCATGCCAATATAGAGGTTGCAAGGCTTAAAGTATTCATACCCCAACTTTTCAGCCACTGAGTATGGCATTAAGATCACTGAAGCTCCCAGATCACACAAGCATTTGTTGAAGTGCATGTAACTAATGAAGCAAGGTAGATTAAATGATCCAGGGTCTTCAAGTTTTGTTGGTATAACAGCTTCCCCAATTTCTCTTAAGTCCTTCATGTCTTGTTCCTGAGCTTTCATCTTGGATAATTCAAGCAGCATGTCCTTGTAGGAAGGATTCTGAACAAATTTGCTCAAGTCAGGCCCTCTCTCCTCTTCCTTGTAAGCAATGGTAATCTCTTTTATGGCCATTACTTCCTTCAAGACTTTCACTTCCTCTTGCTGCAAAGCCATCACTTCCTCCTTCTTCTCAATGACAACCTCCTGTTGTATGGCCATTACTTCCTTCTTTTCAGTGACTACTTCTTCCTTCAAAACCATCACTTCTTCTTTCTTCTCAATGACAACCTCTTCTTTCAAAGCTGTCACTTCCTCTTGTTGCAAAGCTAACTCCTTCCTTTGCTCAATAATGTCCCTTAGTTCCTTCAGCTTTTGTGCCTTGAAACGTCCTGGGAATGGTAGAGGTGGTTTGTAAGCTGGAGAAATTTACTTAGCAGGCTTGACAGCTTCTGTGTCTTCAACTCGATCGGCCACTCGATCATGCACTCGGTCGAGTGCTGGCTCGAGCATCTGGTCGAGTGGTTTCCCTGCTTCAGTCTGCTTTGAAAAACCTTCACTCTGGGCTTCCATAAGTGACCAATCCTCCCCACCTTGCATCTCACTGTCCTCAGTGACATCATCTTCATAGAAAATAAGAGCTTTAGCTGTAAACCCCCTTGGGTTTGGAATACGTTCTTCAAGAAGTAGGTTTGGCTTAGGGGCTGAAGAGGGAGCAATGGAGCTCTCCATATACTTGACCTTGGAGTTTAGGTCACTAGAATAGGAATTCAACGTTTGGTGCAGCTCAGCAAACTGCTTTGCTACCTCAATCTGCTCAGTTGCTTGCCCAAGTAAAAGTTGATGCATCATAGCTCTTAAGTCAGGTTCTTGGGCTTGTGAAGTTTGAAACACTGGAGGGTGACACCATTGAGCCTGAAATCCTTGTTGATGTTGCCATGGTACAGAATGAAACATACTGTTGTGAATCATGATGACGGACTCGAACAGGCACTCGGTCGAGTACATGCTCGAGTGGGTGGTCGAGTCGACTGGGAACTGATGTCTATTTGTATCCGGCTTCTGACTCGATCAGGTGCTCGATCACACACTCGGTCGAGTGGTGGTCGAGTTGATGGTCGAGCTGGTACCTGAAACTCAAGCACAGACAAGCAGAAGAAGAAACAAGATCAGTAGTGAACAAGTGGATAAACGAACTTAATCTTAGACTTTTATGGATCCTAATTGTCACAAAAACACACTCAAATAGGCAACGACGCCAAATTGAAACAAGGTTTTGGTGGTGGTGAATGTGAATGAAGATGAAAGTATGCAATGAATGGAAGGATGATAAGGTGTTTCAATTCCCCTTATGCAGTTGCAGTATAAGAGGTGTCAATCCAATCTGAGTGTTTGTGAACAGTCAAGATGTGCATAAAGATCTAATTTAAGCCAGATGTAAAGGATGTTTGTCACTAACAATCGTATGGTTAAAATGCAAAGTGCAGAAAATAAAACTACAAGAACTAGATGCTGAATGTAAATGAACAGAATGATTGTACAGTAATGAAGCTAAAAGAGAAACAGAAACTACTATAATGCAAGAAATAAACCTATGCAAGACAAGCAATGAACGGAAAGCTAAATGAATGCAACAGAAATGAAACAGGAATGAAACAGGACAATCACAAATCATAAACACAAACTCTGGGGAAGAACTCGAGCAAGCACTCGACCGAGTACAGGGTCGAGCTAGACTAAACGTGAAAACAGAGCAACACAATAAAAACAGAGCAATGCAAAAACGAATCAAACAACAATCAAGCAACATGATTAAGACTAAGATATCAATAAACAAAGAAGGTCATGAGGAGGGATTCATGGGCTGAACTAATCATTGTGGTTATTTAACTTGGTCAACAAACCTCAAACAAACTTTGAGCTAATCTCTAGACATACTATTTTATGACAAGCTTAATCCACTCTCATGGCAATAAACAATCAAACCTATGCATTTCTAGAATTGCTCTCACATAGTAAAGAATCTACACAAGCAGGCATTAAGCAATACATCTCAAACCAAACAAGACCTCTAATCTCTTAGCAAGCCTAATGGTAAGCTCTAGATCTAGCCTTATCTATGCTCCTTAGACATTGGTGTGATGCTAAGATGCTTGAAATCAAACCCTACCTTCTCAGATATAGGATCAGCATTAAGATCATCTAGCCTAGAAGAGATCTACAACAATCAAGCTTGACCAAATCAAACAAACCACAAGATCGGTCCAGCCTAACCCATCCTCAAGATCCTAAGCAAACTACCCACAAGAACACATGGTGAACAAAGTCAAAAACCCAGAAAATAATGAAACTTGCATCACTAGAAAGATAAAACAGAGATCTTCAATATTGAAAAAGAAATGAAACTTGAATTCTCAATATTAAGAAAGTTATGAAACCAACAATATTGAAGAATCTAGTCTTTTTCAAGTACAAGATCTAAGAAATATAAAAAAGCAAAAAGAATAATTCCCAAAAAGGTAAAATACTAGGTTTAGAGAATATCTAAAAAGCTGCACACTTTTGTGGCTTCATGTACAAGGCTTTATATAGGAGGGGAGTGGAAGCCCTAAAAATACTAAAAGACAAAATAGTCAACGGCTCGGTCAACTCGACATGTGCTCGGTCGAGTGGCAGGTCGAGCTGGCGTCTCTCTTGCGTTCTCCACTCGGTCGAGTCCTCCTCAGCACACGGTCGAGTGTCTGGTCGAGTGTGCGGTCGAGTTGGACTCCGGACCTTGTTATTTCAGCCTTAACTCTCTTGCTTTCCCTTCATGATTGCTTCACTTCTTCCTCATCAATGCTCCCATGCTCCTTAAGCTCCAAAATCACCTGTTTATGCATGAAAAGATGAAAATGCAATGCAATTAAACTCTAATGCATGATTAGTCCTAAAGCTATGCAATAATGGTGAAAATGGATAGCAAAAGATGCAAAAGATGTGAATATACTAAGGAAAAACAGGGTAAAATATATGAACATCACTAATCATGCATTAGAGTTTAGTTGCATTGTATTTGCATCTTTTCATGCATAAACAGGTGATTTTGGAGCTTAAGGAGGATGGAAGCAATGCTGAGGAAGAAGTGAAGCAATCATGAAGGGAAAGCAAGAGAGTTAAGGCTGAAATAACAAGGTCCGGAGTCCAACTCGACCGCACACTTGACCAGACACTCGACCGTGTGCTGACAAGGACTCGACCGAGTGGAGAACGCACGAGAGAAGCCAGCTCGACCTGCCACTCGACCGAGCACAGGTCGAGTTGACCGAGCCGTTGACTATTTTGTCTTTTAGTATTTTTAGGCTTCCACTCCCCTCCTATATAAAGCCTTGTACCTGCAGCCACAAAAGTGTGCAGCTTTTTAGATATTCTCTAAACCTAGTATTTTACCCTTTTGGGAAATATTATTTTTGCATTTTTATATTTCTTAGATCTTGTACTTGAAAAATACTAAATTTTTCAATATTGTTGGTTTCATAACTTTCTTAATATTGAGAATTCGAGTTTCATTTCTTTTTCAATATTGAAGATCTCTGATTTATCTTTCTAGTGATGCAAGTTTCATTATTTTCTGGGTTTTTGACTTTGTTCACCATGTCTTCTTGTGAGTAGTTTGCTTAGGATCTTGAGGATGGGTTAGGCTGGGTTAATCTTGTGGTTTGTTTGATTTGGTTAAGCTTGATTGTTGTAGATCTCTTCTAGGCTAGATGTTCTTAATGCTGATCCTATATCTGAGAAGGTAGGGTTTGATTTCAAGCATCTTAGCATCACACCAATGTCTAAGGAGCATAGATAAGGCTAGATCTAGAGCTTACCATTAGGATTGCTAAGAGATTAGAGGTCTTGTTTTGTTTGAGATGTATTTCTTAATGCATGCTTGTGTAGATTCTTTACTATGTGAGAGCAAGTCTAGAAATGCATAGGTTTGATTGTTTCTTGCCATGAGAGTGGATTAAACATGTCTTAGAATAGTATGTCTAGAGATTAGCTCAAAGTTTGTTTGAGGTTTGTTGACCAAGTTAAATAACCACAATGATTAGTTCAGCCCATGAATCCCTCCTCAGGACTTTCTTTGTTTATTGATATCTTAGTCTTAATCATGTTACTTGATTGTTGTTTGATTCGTTTTTGCATTGCTCTGTTTTTATTGTGTTGCTCTGTTTTCACGTTTAGTCCAGCTCGACCCTGTACTCGACCTACACTCGGCTGAGTGCTTGCTCGAGTTCTTCCCCAGAGCTTGTGTTTATGATTTGTGATTGTCCTGTTTCATTCTTGTATCATTTCTGCTGCATTCATTTAGTTTTCTGTTCATTGCTTGTCTTGCATATGTTTATTTCTTGCATGATAGTAGTTTCTCTTTCTGTTTTAGCTTCATTACTGTTACAATCATTCTGTTCATTTACATTCAACATCTAGTTCTTGTAGATTTATTTTCTGCACTTTGCATTTTAGTCATAGGATTGTTAGTGACAAACATCCTTTATATCTGGCTTAAATTAGATCTTTATGCACATCTTGACTGTTCACAAACACTCAGATTGGATTGACACCTCTTATACTGCAACTGCATAAGGGGAATTGAAACACCTTACCATCCATCCATTCATTGCATACATTCATCATCATTCACATTCACCACCATCAAAACCATGTTTCACATCTTTTGTCAATATTAAACTTCCCATTCTTTCACTAGAGCTTAACCTTGCTTAAACACGTTCCCCTCCTAAAGACTCTAACCTTTTCTTTCTCTTTTCTTTTCTTTTTCTTTTCTTTTCAAAACAACCAAGTCCCAAATCCCAACAATTAAATCACCTAGTCCTATCTAGTTTGAAAATTTCAAACCAAAACTACACAAGACTTTACTCTTGTCAGCTCAAACCTAACAATTTCTACCAAGCCCAATCCCAAAATAGGCCTCACACACACAAGAATAAACATGGCTTGAAAGAAGGATAAGTTAAGGGCAGGGAAAACTGATTTTAATGATTTAATCAGCTACTTGGATCAACAAGAGTGGTAAAAAAGAGAAAGATGATCCAAATATGTATATGGTATCCATGAGTTTAAAACAATGCACAAGTTAATAATTAAAAATCAATATTAGGTTCTTATAAATAGGAAATGGCATCAAATCACAACATGCTTTAATTTAGACCATAATGCAGTTTAGGAATTCAAGACATGGTTCAATCTTATGTTTCTAGCTACTCAACTAGACTCACAGTACTATTAACTTGGGCATTGATCCTAGTTTAGTGAATTTAAACAAGCTAACAATGTTAAACTCATCATAGATCCCTAATGCTAAAGAAATATGAAACAGTCCTATATGAAACATGCTAACAAGATCCTAATATGCAATGCAAACTACATGAACACTTTTTTTTTTATATAAAGATTTTTGCAAAAATTTTCAAATTTTTTTTGGTTTTTCTATGCCTTAGATGAAATGCAAACATGATTATGCTAAAATATGAAATAAGAAAATAGAAAACAATGTCAAATACTATCTCAGATCCTCCCCCAAACTTTAGTTACACAGTCCACTATGTAAGAGAAATTTGTAAGAGGATCCAAGACTAAAAACAAAACAAAATTAGAGATGCAATGGTATTTACAAAGGTAAGGTGATGTAGGTACCTCATGGATTGTGGAAGAATGTATCTACATCATCATTCATGCTGTCATAGGTGTAGTTGAGGTGAAGAAGCAGGCAACTCGACGATGCCAATCGACTGGTACTTGGTCGAGTGGGTCGGTCGATTTGGTGCAGGAGGAAAAAATTCTGGCCTTGCTGCTGATAGAACTACTGCAAGAGGGCTGGATCCATGAAGTATAGGGGTGAGAAGGAAGGGTAACCTGGATAGCCTGCTGGAGCTGGGAAACCATAAGGAGGTCTAGGCAGGTACTCGGCCGAGTGCATCGGGGGTACTCGGTCGAGTGGTTACTCGAGTGAGCCCGTTTGAGTGCCTTGCAAACTACTATTCTTGGCGACTTTAACCTCTCCTCCTCTTAATTGGATCATGCAATGAAGCTCTAGCTGGTGCCACTGGGCTTTCAGCTCTAGTCAATGCTCTAGTTGAGCTACTCCTCCTCAAAGGACTAGATGGTGCTGTTGATGAGTTTCCACTCTTCAATTCAGCAATCTCCTTCTTTAAACCATTTATTGACTTGGTCATCCTTCCCATCTTCTTCTTTAGCGTGTCAAAGTTCTTCCCATGCCACTTGCTCGACTTTTGTAGGAGTGTCAACCTCTTGCCAGTCTCCCTCACTCCTCTACTATCTCTTGGGCTTGGCTCATAATCTTCAATGTAGAATTGTTCTTCTCCATCAGCCATCTCCACATCTCTTGCTTGGTCTACTCTTGCTTGAGCTGTCCCATCAAACAAAAATTCAGCAGCTGGCCAAAAATCAATGCTTAGCCTTTCACTTATAGTCGTAAGAGCCATGTTTGGTAGAACAAGTTGAGCTTTCCCTAGTGTTGGATGCTCAGAGTTGAAGAGGTGCTTCCCATGGTGCATCTCCTTGGCTAGAATGAGAGGGGAGGTGAGGTAGTTGGTGTCAATCCATCTTGGCATGGCCTTCTATCCTCTAAGTGGCACCTTGGCAGCTACTACCATTGGAGTGATGATGCCTCCAATGGTTAAGACTCCAGTTGAGCCCCTCTTGTGCAGCTTGCTCACCTAACTTTTATAGTAAATCAATTGGTCAATGAGGATCATGGCAAGATCAGTCTCCACACTACTCCCTAGGATGATGGTCCCATCTCTTGCTTGAAGGATGATGGCATTGAGTGCTACATCAATCATCTTAGGCTCTCCCTCATTCATATTTCTAGTTTCCGTCCTAGCAAAGAAAGTGTGTGCTAAGGCCTTGTGGAAGTACCTTAGGACTTGACTCCTTATCTTTGAGCTCTTGGACTTGGAGGATGAGTAGAGGTTGCTATCTCCAATGGTCTCCCAAACAGCAAAGAGCTCTTCCCTTGGTATGACCATGCTCCTCTCACTACCAATTTCAAAGCCAAAGATATTGGCTATCTTCTTGAATGAAAGCTCATATCTCTTCCCTTGATGGTGAAGTCACAACAACCAGCTCCCAATTCTTTATCCACCCTTGAGTAGAAGTGCATCTTGATGGTGGCTAAGAACTCACAGCTCTCTTCTCTATACCCTTCCATGCACAATCCCATGAACTTGCTTAGGTTGCACTTCTCAAAGAGATACTCTACATCTTCAGCAATCCCCAGCTTCTCCATGGTCTCCTTGTGTGGATACCTTGTTCCTTGAAAGCTCATCCTCTTGAAAGCTTCATAGAGCTGCTTTGGAGTTAAACCACAAGATTCTTCTTCTTCCTCCTCTACTTCTTCTTCTTCATCACTCTCACTTTCAACCTCTTCTTGTTAAACCTCAGCTGCTGGCCTCTTCCTCTTTGCTTTGTTCCTCCTTATATGTTCTTGAAGAGTGAACTCCATCTCCTCTTCACTCTCAGTCGTCCCAGGATCCTCCTCAACTGACTGATGTTTCATACTCACTACGCCACTCGATCGCCTACTCGAGCCAGCACTCGGTCGTTCGCCTGCTCGAGTAGTTGGTCGAGTACTTCCACCAGCTTCTTTTCTTGATGCAAGTTGAGCATCACGTCGATCTAAGGAGCGATTAGCAGCTTGTTGAGATGATCTAGTAGACCTTAAAGATATTTTGAAACATAACTGAATGGAATAGACTTAAAGCTTAAAGTTAATAGGTTAGTGACCCAAAAACCAAAAGAATTAAGCCTTGAGCAAGAAGATGAATTTGAGAGAGATTTTAAGCAAGATTTTGATTGTCTTAAGCAAATGAGAGAGTGTGAGAAGCATAAGGTCGAGTTTAGATTCTTATAAAGAGGCTAAGGGGACAAAGAGACAAGAGTTGAGCGTTTTTGGCATTCAAATTTTAAATGAGAATCTTTGACACACTTTTGCTGCCACTCGACCCACCACTCGACCCCACGTGGTCGAGTGCTTGACCAAAATTTGAAATTTGAACTCCTTTCTCCCTCCACTCGATCATGAAAGAGATATGGTCGAGTGGGCTTGCGAGTTTTAATGCCACTCGATCGAGTACCTCTCATGGATATGGTCGAGTGGGCTTGCGAGTCCACTTCTACAAGTCCAAATCTCTCAAAACCCATCTACACTCTCATAAAATAGCCTGCCCAACACAAACATAAAAGAAAAGAAATCAAAACTACAAAAATTAAGCATATGTACAATGATGCCTTAGAGACTTCCTCCCTAGTGAGCTTGTTTAAAGTCACTAAGCTTGACTTTTGATGCCTTTTAGGCTTGGTTTAGAGACCAAGGAGGTGATGAGATCCTCTTTGGTACCACTTGATCAATGTGAAGCTGAGCCTTGATCACTTCACCCGTAACACATGAACCTTGTTTCTTCTTAATCTTGAGCCTTGGTCTTGCTTTCCTCAAAGACCTCCTGTTGAGTTGCACTTGAAGATCCTTCACTAGATCAGTCAACTCTTGAACTGAACCTTTGAGCTTTTCCACTGATTCCTCATGAGAGGAGGGCTTAGCTTTTGGAGTTGCCACTTCACTTGAGACCTCAAAATCACCATTGTCCTTGATAGTAAATGGTTGACCTTTAATGCAGGGCAAATTGGTTGGGTTATTCATATCAAACTTCATGGTTAAACCCTCAGCTATATTCAAGGTTATCAGCCCTTCCTTAACATCAATAACAGCTCCAGCAGTAGCTAGAAATGGTCTTCCTAGGATGATAGGGTCTTCAATCTCCTCATCCATCTCTATAACCACAAAATCAGTAAGAATTCTTGTCTTGTCTATCTTGACTGGAAGGCTTTCCAATTTACCAACCACATCCCTCTTGGATCCATCTGCTAGGCCAATATAGAGTTTGCAGGGCTTAAAATGATCATACCCAAACTTCTCAGCCACTGAGTATGGCATTAAACTCACTGAAGCTCCTAAATCACATAGGCACTTGTTGAAATACATATAGCTGATTGAACAAGGTAGGTTAAATGAACAGGGATCTTCAAGTTTTGTTGGGATAATAGCTTTCCCAATATCTTTCAAATCCCTCATGTCTTGATCTTGAGCTTTCTGTTTTGACATCTCAAGTAGCATATCTTGGTAGAGAGGATATGGAGCATACTGTTTCAAAGCAGGCCCTCTCTCTTCTTCTTGGAATGCAATAATAACCTCTTCCTTCAAAACCATCACTTCCTCTTGTTGTAAAGCCATCATTTCTCTTTTCTCAATAATTTCCCTTAGCTCCTTCAGCTTTTGTGCTTTGAAACGTCCTGGGAATGGCAGTGGTGGTTTGTAAGCAGAAGGAATGTATCTAGCAGGCTTAACAGCTTTTGTGTCTTCAACTCGATCTGCCACTCGATCAGGTACTCGATCGTGTGTGTGGTCGAGCACTTGGTCGAGCGCCTTGACAGCTTCAGTCTGCTTTGAAAAACCATTACTCTGGGCTTCAATAAGTGACATATCCTCCTCAGCTTGTACTTCACTGTCCTCAGTGATAGCTTCCTCATTGATATGAATAGCTTTTGCGGTGAACTCCCTTGGGTTTTGAATAGCTTCTCCAGGAAGTTGAGTAGGCTTTGGTGCTGATGTGGATGCAATGTTGCTCTCCATGTACTTGATTCTAGAGTTGAGACCTTCAAACTTCATGTTGAGATCATTATACTGAGAAGTCAGCTTTTAGTTCAGCTCAGCAAACTTCTTTGCATCCTCAATTTGCCCATTTGCATACCCAAGTAGCAATTGATGCATCATAGCTCTCAAACTGGTTCTTGGCCTTGGTTAGTCTGAAACCCTGGTGGGGAACACAATTGAGGATGGAGTTCTTGGTGTTGTTGCTTTGGTGCATAGTTGTTTTGTTGTTGGGCTGTTGAGGAGGGTAGACTTGATCTTGAGGGTTTGCTACATTGGTGCTTCTATAGGAGAGGTTGTTGTTCTTAAATCCTCTTCCTTGATTGTAACCTTTGAAGCCTCCTTCTTGATTGTAACCCTTGAATCCTCCTTGGTTTTGCATGTAGCAGAGCTCAGCAAACTCTCTCTCCCCATCTTGAACTTGAGGTTCTTCTTCACCAATGAAGTGAATGGTCTTTTGTTGGCTGAGTAGAATTCTATCTAGCTTCTCATGGACTACTTTCAAGTCCTTCTTGTACTTCTGCTCTTGATCATTGGAAACAAACTTTATTGTTCTTTCATAGTCTTCATTATAATTGCCATCTAATTGGGCTAGATTCTCAACCAACTCCCAGCCTTCATCTACATTTTTGTTGAGGATGTTACCATTTGAGGCTGTATATAGAAGAATCCTTATCTTAGGTAGAACTACTCTATATAAAGTGCTCAGCAAAGACTCATTGCTGAATCTATGGTGTGGACATTGAGTTTAGAATCCCTTGAATCTTTCTCATGCCTCACAAAAGCTTTCATTGTTCTTTTGTGCAAAAGTAGAGATCTCATTCCTCAACCTTACAGTTCTAGCATTAGAGACGAACTTAGCTAAAAAGGCCTTCTTACAAGCATCTCATGTAGTGATAGCACCAGTTGGAAGTGTCTTCTCCCATAGATGAGCTTTGTCTCCAAGTGAGAAGGGAAACAGCCTAAGCTTGAAGCCATCTTCACTAACACCATTGATCTTGGTGAGTCCACAAATCCTATCAAACTCATCTAGGTGATCCAATGGGTCCTCCATTGGTAAACCATGAAACTTGTTAGCTTGAATCATGGTAATTAGACCACTCTTGATCTCATAGTTGTTGTTGGGCACTGCAGGAGGAACAATACCAGCTCTTTGGTTGTGTATTTGGTGCATCTCCAGCACCAATGTTCCTTGGCCTTTGATTTTGATTATCTTGTTGCTCCATTAGCAATTGTTGTTCTTGTTCTTGAAGGATTCTTGTTCTCTGCTGTCTCAAATCTCTTGGTAGGCGGTTGATGTGATCAAAATACCTCTGAAGATTCTGATTACCCTTTGATCTTGTTTGCATCAACTGACTCGATTTCTGACTCGGACAGGCACTCGGTCAAGCACTGGCTCGAGTAAAGGGTCGAACTGACTAAGACGAGAGGTCTAATTGTTTCCATATTGTGGCTCGAACAGGTACTCGATCAGGCACTAGGTCGAGTGGTTGTCGAGTGGTTAGTCGAGTTGGTACCTGAGACTCAAAACAATCAAGTAGATGAAGAATCTTAATTAGTAGTGAACAAAGTAACAATAGAACTTAATCTTAGACTTGTATAAATCATAAATGTCACAAACAAACACTCAAATGGCAACGGCGCCAAATTGAAACATGTTCTTTTGATGGTGTGATGATGGAATGATATGGATGAAGGTATGATGAAGATGATGAATGGAAAGATGTTTCAATTACCCTTATGTAGTTGTAGCATAAAGGATGTCAAACCATAATGAGTGTGATGCATGCAATCGGGATGTGAATACTTATCTAAGTTAAGCCAAATATGATGAGGGGTTTTTAACTAGCGACCTAATGACAATAATGAAATGCAATGAACTAAAACAGCTAAAACAAGATACTAAATGCAAGGTAAACTGAATGGTCAAAGCAATGATGAAACTAAACAAGAACAAGTACTAAACAAATGCAAAAACAGTAGATGGAATCGAAATCAATGCAATGACACAGAAAGGAAACTAAAATGAAACAGGAATAATGAAACAAGTAAGATGCAGGACATAAACAAGAACACTGGATGGTGCTCAAGCAAGCACCGATCGGATGCTCGATCGAGTACTAGGTCGAGTGGTGCAAAAACTCAGAACAGAAACAGAGACAATAATCAGAACAGAGCAAAGTAAAAGTAAATCAAACAGCAAGCGGTTAACAGTAATAAAACAAGGAACTCAATAAACAAAAAAGGTCCTAAGGATGGATTCATGGGCTGGACTTAAGATATGGCTATCTAAACTGTTCAACAAACCTCAATCAAACATGAGCTATCTCTAGACAATGATCTTCTAATACTTGCTAATCCATTCTCATGGCAATAACAATCAAGCTTAGATACTCATAGACCTAGCTCTCACTAGCTAAGAACATATAAAAGCAGGCAATAAACAACCAGATCATCAATGTCAAAAATCAAGTTAAACATCTAATCTCTTAGCATGCTTCATGATAATCTCTAGCATTAGCCTTATCTAGCAACTTAGACATTGGTATGATGCTAAGAAGCTTAAGATTTATCCTTACCCTCTGAGTATAAGAACAACATAGAGCATATCTAATCTAGAAGAGATCTATAAACAATCAAGCTTGACTAACTTAAACAATCATAACCCTAATCCAGCCTTACCCATCCTTAAGATTCTAACACATAAACAAAATCATAAACCTAGAAATCAATGAAACTTGCATGATTAGATGGATGAGATGAAGATCTACAATATTGAAGAAGAAATCAAACTCAAGTTCTTAATTCTTTGAAAGTTATGAAACCAACAAGTATCAAAGATCTCTTGAGATCATAAAAAAGTGGCTATGATCTAAACAAAAGAAAAGTAAAAAGTAAATAATTCCAAAAAGGGTAAAAACTAGGTTTTAGTGGCTTCAAAACACTCTCCCTGACTAGGTCTGACTTGTGGGCGGCCATGAGGTACAAGAGGTATACATAGAAAGGAAGGGAAACCCTAAAATGGCTAGAAGACAAGATAGTAAGGCAGCTCGGTCAACTCGACCAGGTGCTACGTCGAGTGACCTCTTCTTCTGCTTCTTCCAGCCGGTCGAGTCCTTCTCCGCACACGATCGAGATCGAGTGTCTAGTTGAGTGGGCCGTCGAGTGGACTCTCGGAACTTGATTCTTCAGCTCTAACTCCCTTGTTCTCTTCACTTGATAGCTCCAATCCTCATCAGCACTCCTTCCATGCTCCTTAGGATCCAAAATCACCTGTTTATGCAAGAAACTATGCAAATGCAATGCAAACCTACTCTAATGCATAAACAGTGCTAAAGCTTTACAATAATGGCCAAAATAGATAGAAAATATACTAAGGGAAAACAAGGTAAAATATATGAAAATCATGCAAAAGATGTAAATAAACTAAGGGAAAACAAGGTAAAATATATGAACATCAACTTCCTTCACTCCTTTAGCCGCTTTTTACACTTACAGAGAGAAAAGAGAAAAGGAGAGTGTCCACTTAAGGATTCTTGAGTTTTTGGAGATCCTTTGTTCTGTGAGCAAGTTTTCTTCTTGGAGAGTGTGGATTCAAGGCTAAGGACATGGTGTGAAGGTTGATCTGATGTTAGTTTCGTCGTTGTTGGTGAGAGGTGAGTGCATGACCATGGCTTATCTAAGCTAGTATCTTTGTTTTCTGTGATTTGTGTGAGATGTGATTGTTTTCTAGTGAGTTCTATGTGTTTCTCGTGACTCCTGTGGCTTAGATTTGTTCCTGGTAATGTGTGAGACGAATAGGAAAAGCTTGGAGGTGAGTTTGGAATTTCTGGTCGCGAAGAGGCGATGCTCGACATGAGTGTCGATCGACATAAGTCTTATTTCGGTCGACAATGATACAAGGATGGCACGATTGACCTACGAGCATCGATTGATGCCATTTAGAGGGGTCGATCAATGCAATTAGAGATTTTGTGAAATATCGAGCATGCATTGATCAACACAAGGAGTGTGACGGTCGACGCAAGGTTTGTATCGATCAACACATGTTTAGTGTCGGTCGACACTTCCTTCGCCAAGTGTTAGTGTCCGCCGACACCAACCTTCAAGAGCGGCTGATGATATGTTTGCTTTTATCCTATTGTTTGTTGATTGTGGCACGAGAGATCTTATTGCTTGTGTGTATAGCTTAGTAGATGGAAGGATTGCGTCACTAAGTATTTCTGGTAATACTTAAGCCTCTATTTTGTGTTGTGGCGCAGGTAACGGGAAAGTGTGATCGTGGAATCAAGGCTATGAAGAGGAGGATGTTCTATAGGCTCGGTTGTTTGTTCTATGCTTTTGTTAGGTTGCTAGAATGGAATGTAGTGGTCTAGAACATATGTTGAACTTGATGGTTCTTTGTTCTATGACTTGTTTTGATGATTTGGATTGTTTCTATTTTGATATTATGTTATTCTTTTAATCGTTATTGGTTATTGGAATTGCTTATTTGTTATCCGCGGTAATTGATTGCGGTAGGTTTCTAGTGAGTATGGGATCACTAGATAATAGGAGATTAAAAAAAAAAAAAAAAACGGGACGGGTTGTTTCAGCGGCATTGGTCAAACTCTTTTGCGTTCTAGGAGATTATTCCAATAATTTATTGATGATGCATACACTGCAGTAGAAAGTCATAGATTATCTTTCATTTACAGTAATAAGACTAAACTGTGATGCATTGATTTTAATTTGTTGAAAGAGTCTGCAGTAGCTAGACAGACAAAAACAGATGAGCAAGATAATCCCATTACCATTTCGTCTTCATTTATAGGAGGTCCACATTATATGGTGAATAGCTACTACGATACAATGGCTATCTATAAACACTTTGGTTTTTTCTTATTTGTTCATCACGTTCACATGTTATCCCAAATGGCCAGAGATCAGTCGCATGTAAGATTTCTTTTTTGACTTTAACAAGTTGAATCCTTTAGTTTACATTAAAATATCTCTATTAACACATGTTTCAGCTATGTATACTGTTAAATTTCAAACATGTGGACTGCCGCATGCTCACATTTTGTTATTTATGGATTAGAAGAGTAAGTTACCTACTTGTAACACCCGTGAACCAAAATTTGGGATTTTGGTAGGGGTGTCGATCGACACAGTCGGTGTTCGGTTCGATTTCAGGATTTTTGGTTCGAGTTGGTTCGGTTTAGGGATCATATTTAAGGTGTGAGATCGACATTTTAGGTTTAGCAAAGTCGATTGTCGCCTCCTTTGTGTGGAAAAAGAGAGAAATCGATTCCTAAAAGTTTCCTGAGAGTTCCTAAAGGTTTTCCTTGAAGCTTTTTATCCCTCTTCTTGTGAGTATGGCTTTGTGGTTGGAGATCTAGGTCTGAGAATATGGGAAGAGCTTGTGGAGGTGTGTTGGTCGAACCTTTGTGATTAGCAAAGGTGAGTGCATGACCATGGCTTATCTAAGCTAAGATCTTTGTTTCCGTTACTTTGTGTGTTGTGTGAATGTTTTCCTTTGAGTTCTATGTGTTTGTCGTGCCTGCTGAGGCTTGGATTCACTCCTATGAATGCTCGGCATGGGTGTTGATCGACACAAAGACTGTGTCAGTCGACACCAATGCGAGGACGGTGCAAGAAACCTAACAAGCATCGATCAACGCATGTAAAGGTGTCGGTCGACACAAATTAGGAATTTTGGAAAATGTTGAGCAGGCGTCGATCGACACAAGTAGTGTGTCAGTCGACACCAGGGGACTGCATCAATCCACATAAGGTGTGTGTCAGTTGACACAACTTTCGCCAGGTATCGGTTGACACAATCCACATAAGGTGTGTGTCAATTGAAATTGCTTTGTGTATTGTCTGGTTTTTTTGTTGTTTATTGATTGTGGCATGAAGTGATCTTACAGCTTGTGTGTATGGCTTAGTACATAGGAGGATCGCCTAACTGGGTATTTATGGTAATACTCACACATCTCATTGTGTTTGTGGTGCAGGTAAAGGCAAAGTGTGATTGTTGGATCAAGCAATGAAGAGGAGGATGTTCTACGGACTTAGTTGTTATGTTTTATTTCAGCTAGGTTATTAGAATTATTGTTTATGTTGCTAGCTATTGGTTTTTGATTTTTTGGTTAATTGTTAGTTTATTGATATTGTATTATTGGTATTTTTTTTTTTTTTTTTTTGTGATTTGAGTTTCTGGGTATTTTAATAAATTTTTGAGGTTATTTATTTATTTAATTATGATTTATTATTGAAGCATATCTTTTTTGTGGGTGTGTGATGTTCAAATATTTTACCATGTTTTCCCTTAGTATATTCACATCTTTTGCATCTTTTGCTATCCTTTTTCACCATTATTGCATAGCTTTAGGACTAATCATGCATTAGAGTTTAGTTGCATTGCATTTGCATCTTTTCATGCATAAACAGGTGATTTTAGAGCTTAAGGAGCATGGAAGCAATGCTGAGGAAGAAGTGAAGCAATCATGAAGGGAAAGCAAGAGAGTTAAGGCTGAAATAACAAGGTTCGGAGTCCAACTCGACCGCACACTCGACCGCACACTCGACCGCACACTCGACCGCACACTCGACCAGACACTCGACCGTGTGCTGAGAAGGACTCGACCGAGTGGAGAACGCACGAGAGAACCCAGCTCAACCTGCCACTCGACCGAGCACAGGTCGAGTTGACCGAGCCGTTGACTATTTTGTCTTTTAGTATTTTTAGGGCTTCCACTCCCCTCCTATATAAAGCCTTGTACCTGCAGCCACAAAAGAGTGTAGCTTTTTAGATATTCTCTAAACCTAGTTTTTTACCCTTTTGGGAATTATTCTTTTTGCTTTTTATTTTTCTTAGATCTTGTACTTGAAAAAGACTAAATTCTTCAATATTGTTGGTTTCATAACTTTCTTAATATTGAGAATTCGAGTTTCATTTCTTTTTCAATATTGAAGATCTCTGTTTTATCTTTCTAGTGATGCAAGTTTCATTATTTTCTGGGTTTTTGACTTTGTTCACCATGTGTTCTTGTGAGCAGTTTGCTTAGGATCTTGAGGATGGGTTAGGCTGGGTTGATCTTGTGGTTTATTTGATTTGGTCAAGCTTGATTGTTGTAGATCTCTTCTAGGCTAGATGATCTTAATGCTGATCCTACATCTGAGAAGGTAGGGTTTGATTTCAAGCATCTTAGCATCACACCAATGTCTAAGGAGCATAGATAAGGCTAGAGCTAGAGCTTATCATTAGGCTTGCTAAGAGATTAGAGGTCTTGTTTGGTTTGAGATGTATTGCTTAATGCCTACTTGTGTAGATTCTTTACTATGTGAGAGCAAGTCTAGAAATGCATAGGTTTGATTGTTTCTTGCCATGAGAATGGATTAAACATGTCTTAGAATAGTATATCTAGAGATTAGCTCAAAGTTTGTTTAAGGTTTGTTGACCAAGTTAAATAACCACAATGATTAGTTCAGCCCATGAATCCCTCCTTAGGACCTTCTTTGTTTATTGATATCTTAGTCTTAATCCTGTTGCTTGATTGTTGTTTGATTCGTTTTTGCATTGCTCTGTTTTTATTGTGTTGCTCTGTTTTCACGTTTAGTCTAGCTCGACCCTTTACTCGACCTGCACTCGGTCGAGTGCTTGCTCGAGTTCTTCCCTAGAGCTTGTGTTTATGATTTGTGATTGTCCTGTTTCATTTCTGATGCATTCATTTAGTTTTCTGTTCATTGCTTGTCTTGCATAGGTTTATTTCTTGCATTATAGTAGTTTATATTCCTGTTTTAGCTTCATTACTGTTACAATCATTATGTTCATTTACATTCAGCATCTAGTTCTTGTAGATTTATTTTCTGCACTTTGCATTTTAATCATAGGATTGTTAGTGACAAACATCCTTTACATCTAGCTTAAATTAGATCTTTATGCACATCTTGACTGTTCACAAACACTCAGACTGGATTGACACCTCTTATACTGCAACTGCATAACGGGAATTGAAACACCTTACCATCCATCCATTCATTGCATACATTCATCATCATTCACATCCACCAACAAATACTTGTTTCAATTTGGCGCCGTTGCCTATTTGAGTGTGTCTTTGTGACAATTAGGATCCATAAAAGTCTAAGATTAAGTTCGTTTATCCACTTGTTCACTACTGATCTTGTTTCATCTTCTGCTTGTCTGTGATTGAGTTTCAGGTACCAGCTCGACCACCAACTCGACCACCACTCGACCAAGTGTGTGATCGAGCACCTGATCGAGCCAGAAGCCGGATACAAATAGACAACAGTTCCCAGTCGACTCGACCACCTACTCGAGCCTGTGCTCGACCGTGTGCCTGTCCGAGGCAGTCATCATGTTTCACAGCAGTATGTTCCATTCTGTACCATGGCAACATCAACCAGGATTTCAGTCTCCATGGTGTCACCCTCCAGTGTTTCAGACCTACCAAAGCCAAGAACCTTATTTAAAAGCTATGATGCAACAACTTTTACTTGGGCAAGCAACTGGGCAGAATGAGGTAGCAAAGCAGTTTGAGGAGCTGCACCAAACGTTGAATTCCTATTCTAATGACCTAAACTCCAAGGTCATGTACATGGAGAGCTCCATTGGTTCTACTTCAGCTCCTAAGCCAAACCAACTTCTTGAAGAAGCTATTCCAAACCCAAGGGAATTTACAGCTAAAGCTCTTAATCTCTATGAAGATGCTGTCACTGAGGACAGTGAGGTTCAAGGTGGGGAGGATTGGTCATTTCTTGAAGTTAAGAGTGAAGTTTGTGCAAAGCAGATTGAATCCGGTAGTGCACTCGACCAGGTACTCGAACCAGCACTCGACCGTGTGCCTGATCGAGTGGTTGATCGAGCCGAGGACACAGAAGCTGTTAAGCCTGTAAGTACATTCCTCCTGCTTACAAACCACCTCTACCATTCCCAGGACGTTTCAAGGCACAAAAGATAAGGGAACTGAGGGAAATTATTGAGAAAAAAAGAAATGATGGCTTTGCAACAAGAGGAAGTGACAGCTTTGAAGGAAGAAGTAGTCATTGAAAAGAAGGAAGTAATGGCCATACAACAGGAGGTTGTCATTGAGAAGAAGGAGGAAGTGATGGCTTTGCAGCAAAAGGAAGTGAAAGTCTTGAAGGAAGTAATGGCTATACAAGAGATTACCATTGCTTACAAGGAAGAGGTGAGAGGGCCTGACTTGAGCAAATTTGTTCAGAATCCTTCCTACAAGGACCTGCTGCTTGAATTATCCAAGATGAAATCTCAAGAACAAGACATGAAGGACTTAAGAGAAATTGGGGAAGCTGTTATACCAACAAAACTTGAAGACCCTGGATCATTTAATCTACCTTGCTCCATTAGTTACATGCACTTCAATAAATGCTTGTGTGATCTGTGAGCTTCAGTGAGCTTAATGCCATACTCAGTGGCTGAAAAGTTGGGGTATGAATACTTTAAGCCTTGAAACCTCTATATTGGCATGGCAGATGGATCCAAGAGGGATGTGCTTGGGATAATTGAAAACCTTCCAGTCAAGATAGGAAAGGCAAGAATCCCAACTGATTTTGTGATCATGAACATGGATCAAGAGCCAGAAGATCCTCTCATCTTGGGGAGACCATTCTCAGCCACAGTTGGAGCTGTAATAGATGTTAAGATGGGAACCATCAAACTTTACCTTGCTAAAGACTTCACTATGAAGTTTGACATCAAGAATACTACTCATCAGCCTACTATTGAAGGTCATTACTTTATAATAGGGAAAAAGGCTAGTTGTGAGTTTTTGAGGAAGGAGGGAATCCTAGGATTAAAGGTTCAGCCCAAGCTAAGACTGTCCAAGAACTAAAGGGTGCAATTCAAGTGCTAGTTGGTTTAGTGAAGGAACTTCAAGTTCAGTTCAACAAGAGGTCTTTGAAGAAGGCAAGACCAAGACTCAAGTTTAAGAAGAAACATGGTTCACGTGTCAAGGAAGTAGTGATCAAGAAGGAAAACCAAGGTTATCAAGTAGAACCAGGGGGGATTTCAACACCTCCTTGGTCTCCAAATCGAGCTTGAAGAGCTATAAGAAGTCAAGCTTAGTGACTCTAAACAAGCTCACTAGGGAGGAATTCCCTAAGGTATCCCTGTATATATTGCTTTGGAATTTTGGTATTTTGATTTTTGCTTTAGTGTTTTCATGATCAGGGAGGCAAAGGAGTCTGAATAGAAGAGGAAGGAAAAGGCAATGGACATCAGCGGTCCAGCTCGACCCCCCCACTCGGACACGCACTCGACCGAGTCACGGTCGATCGCCATCGTCGAGCTGCCCCAATCTCCATCTCCAAGTCACCAACAAGACCCCAACTACACCTTTGACAGCATGCAGGAGGATGTGGACAACTTCTTCTCCAATCCTTAAGGTACCACTATCACCTTCACTTGTAAATATAATTGCATTTCATATTTGTGTTTTGTTTTAGTCTTGAATCCTCATTCAAATTTCTTTCACACAGAGGACTGTGTGATTTAGTTTGGGGGAGGGTTTGAGATAGCATTTGACATTGTGTTTTGTGATCTTATTTCAAATTTTTAGCATCCTCATATTAGTATTTGCATAAGCATCTAAGGCATAGAAAAACCATAAAAATTTGAAAAATTTTGAAAAAAAAAATCTTTATAAAAAAAGAGTGTTCATGTAGTTTGCATTGCATATTAGAATCTTGTTTAGCATGTTTCATGTAGGATTGTATAACATTTGCATTAGGGATCTATGATGAGTATTTCCTTGTTAGCTTGCTCATTCACTAGACTAGGATCAATGCCCAAGTTAATAGTACTTTGATGCTAGTTGAGTGGTTAGAAGCATAAGATTGAACCAAGCCTTGAATTCCTGCATTGTATTTGGTCTATATTGAAGCATGTTGTGATTTGACACCATTTTCTATCTATAAGAACCTAATATTGACTTTCAATTATCAATGTGTGCATTGCTTTAAACTCATTGATACCATATACATATTTGGATCATCTTTCTCCTTTTTACCACTCTTGTTGATCCAAGTAGCTGATTTCCTCATTAAGAATCAGTTTCCCTACCCTTAACCAACCCTTCTTTCAAGCCATGTTTATTCTTGAGTGTGTTAGGCCTATTTTTGGGATTGAGCTTGGTAGAAAGTGTTAGGTTTGAACTGACAAGAGTAAAGCCTTGTGTAGTTCTAGTTTGCACTTTTCAAACTAGATAGGACTAGGTGGTTCACTTGTTGGGTTTGGGACTTGGCTGTTATGAAAAGAAAAAAAAAAAGAGAAAAAAAAAGAAAAAAAAAAGAAAAAGGGTAGAGTCTTAAAGAGGAGATTGTGTTTAAGCAAGGTCTAGGAAAGGATGGGAAGAAAAAAATTGTTGAAGATGGTTCTAGTTAAAGAAAAGAAAAGAAAGAAAAGAAAAGTCTAGCAAAAAGCTTGTATGTCTTAAGAATAAGAAGAAAAGATAACCTTAGCAAATAAGTAAGAATCCCCCATCCCACTAGAAAGATCAAATAAGAAACCTCTCCTAAGACTTGAAAACCAAAAGAGAAAAGGGTGAAAGAGAAAAGAAGAAGTTAAAGGGTAGCACTAGGATCATTTGGGTTTAGATTGCTAGGATAAACACTTTGGGTACCTTTGGGTAGACAAGGTTTTATTCTTGTATGTGTCTAGGTATTCTTACCTTTAGCATTCTTCTAAAGCTCAATCCATTTTTATGAGAGAACCTTGATATTGATAAGCCCTACTCTAAAAAGAGACCATCATTGTCTCGAAGCCTTTACCTCCAAGCCAAATGAGTTTAAGCATTGCATAGAATTGATTCATGTTCTTGATTTATGAATGTTAAAGGAAATGGTTGATTTGAATGCATGTGGACATCTAAGGCTCAAATCAGTAAAGGTTGTGATATGCTTGTCTAAAGTCTTTAAGTACAGCTCATTCAACTTGCATCATAGTACTAGTAACTTGGACATTGATTCTAGATGGTCTATTTGCAAGCTTTAGGAGCTGAGATCCCACTAGTAACTTAAAATCAGCATAAAGATTTTCGACAAGCCTATCACAACCTTTACTGATTTGAGCCTTAGATATCCACATGAATTCAAATCAACCATTTCCTTTAACATTCATTAATCAAGAACATGAATCAATCTTATGCAACGCTTAAACTCATTTGGCTTGGAGATAAAGGTTTAGAGACATTGATGGTCTCTTTTTAGAGTGGGGCTTATCAATATCAAGGTTCTCTCATAAAAAATGGATTGAGCTTTAGAAGAATGCTAAAGGTAAGAACACTTAGACACATACAAGAACAAAATCTTGTCTACCCAAAGGCACCCAAAGTATTTGATCCTAACATTCTAAACCCAAATTGTCTTAGTTCTACCCTTTGACTTCGTCTCTTCTCAAACACCCTTTTCTCTTTTGTTTTTAAGCCTTAGGAGAGGTTTCTTATTTGAATAATCTAGTGGAATGGGGTTTCTTTCTTACTTGCTATGGTTCCCTTTTCTTCTTATTCTTATTCTTACTTGCCTCTTTAGGCGGTCCTTTGTGATATAAGATCTTCGTGATGGTCCTTCGGGACGTGTAGCCTGTTTAGGCGATCCTTTGTGATTTGTGGTATTTGTGATGGTCCTTCGGGACGAGTGGTACGACATTTTGATCTGTTACGCGAACCACGGGAAGGGAACTTGGTTAGGATATAGGACCCAGACTTGTTCAGAATTGTTTGCTCTAAGGACGGTTGGTTCACCTAATATAGTCATACTAGGTTTTTACCCGCGGTACACCGGCGGACTGAATTATAAACTAATGTATTTTAAATAATATTTTTTAATTTATTTAGTTTTCAAATTCCCAATTAATTAAATTTTATGTAATTAATTTATAATTTTGTTTAAAATATTTTTTCTTCTTCTTACGTTTTATACAGTTCATAACCTAATTACATTATATTTGTTATTAGATAGAATATGCAATTTTAAAACAGAGATATCGCTGTTTTGTTTTCAATAATTAAATAGAGATATATGCCTATATGTTATGTTAGATATTTTTTTATGCATATACAATTTTTTTTTTTTTTGGAATATTAAGAATGTGTTGTAGTATGTGTAATATTTTGTAGTTCATATACTAAATAATTTATAAGTTAATTTTCCAAACTATGACTACAAATCTATAGTATATGAAATAAACTAATATTTTTACTGTTGGTTCTATAGTCCAAACTCGCCATGCTAGGCGGATCAAGCAAACATGGTAAAAATATATTAATTCGCAAAAACTCATCATACGAAACCCGTGAAAGTAAAATATAGTATGTGAAGCTAAATTCACTTTTTATCAAATCAGTTTTTTAAATTTTTAAAGAACAATACCTCTTCACTGACCTCTTTATAGAATAAGGAAATAAAATTTATATACATTTACAATTTTGTTTGTTACCTTTTAAAACATTTAGTTTCCATAAAAAAAAATCAAATATAAGTAAAATTAATTTGTCTATTAAATAAATTATTTAATACTAATGACATGCCTGTAAATAAGTGCCAAGTTCAGGATTTATTTTAAAAATGTCTCCAAAATGTATATATAGATTCTGAGACTTTGTGGCTTGAGAGTACGGCTGGTATATTGACTTCGGATGATGATCTGGGGGCGCGCTTTAGGGTGGCAACCCGAAAGACAAATATTAGACTTCCTTATATATTATGGTATACCGGCTAAGGCTTGATGAAGAGCCTATAAAAACTCAAGGTTCAGACCTATGAGTAAAGGAAAGTCCAAAAGTCGAGAGCAAATAATGTCTGGAACATGAGTCTATCGCATGGAGGTAACCTTCGTAGATCAGTCAGTGGGAGTGCGGGCCATGGAGATGGTTACACGTGATTCTTTGAATGATGGTTGTTTGAGATTCGAGGACGAATCTATGCTGGTGGGGAAGAACTGTAACCTCCGTGAACCAAAAGTGGAATTTTGGTGGGTGTGATCATCAACACACCTAGTGGTGTCGATCGACACAGTGTTTTGTTAGGGTGTTTGGTTCGTTTTTAATTCTCCAGTTTGCATGGCTGATTTAGGAGGGCCCTAGACCCGATTTTAAAAGGGAAAAGTCGACTTCTGAAACATGTTCTTTTTATGGTGTGATGATGGAATGATATGGATGAAGGTATGATAATGATGATGAATGGCAAGGTGTTTCAATTACCCTTATGTAGTTGTAGCATAAAGGATGTCAAACCATAATGAGTGTGATGCAAGCAATCAGGATGTGAGCACTTATCTAAGTTAAGCCAAATATGATGAGGGGTTTTTAACTAGCAATCTAATGACAGTAATGAAATGCAATGAACTAAAACTGCTAAAACAAGATACTAAATGCAAGGTAAACTGAATGGTCAAAGCAATGATGAAACTAAACAAGAACAAGTACTAAAAAAATGAAAAAATAGTAGATGGAACAGGAATCAATGCAATGAAACTAAAATGAAACAGGAATGATGAAACAAGTAAGATGCAGCACATAAACAAGAACATTGGATGGTGCTCGAGCAAGCACTCGATCGGATGCTCGATCAAGTAATAGGTTGAGTGGTGCAAAAACTCAGAACAGAAACAGAGACAATCATCATAACAGAGCAAAGCAAAAGTAAATCAAACAGCAAGCGATTAGCAGTACTAAAACAAGGAAATCAATAAACAAAGAAGGTCCTAAGGATGGATTCATGGGCTGTACTTAAGCTATGGCTATCTAAACTGGTCAACAAACCTCAATCAAACATGAGCTATCTCTAAACAATGATCTTCTAATACTTGCTAATCCATTCTCGTGGCAATAACAATCAAGCTTAGATACTCCTAGACCTAGCTCTCACTAGCTAAGAACATAGAAAAGCAGGCAATAAACAACCAGATCATCAATGTCAAAAATCAAGTTAAACATCTAAGCTTCATAGAGCGGCTTTGGAGTTAAACCACAAGACTCTTCTTCTTCCTCCTCTACTTCTTCTTCTTCATCACTCTCACTTTCAACCTCTTCTTGTTGAACTTCAGCTGCTGGCCTCTTCCCCTTTGCTTTGTTCCTCCTTATATGTTCTTGAAGAGTGAACTCCATCTCCTCTTCACTCTCAGTCGTCTCAGGATCCTCCTCAACTGATTGATGTTTCATACTCACTACGCCATTCGACCGCCTACTCGAGCCTGCACTCGGTCGTTCGCCTGCTCGAGTAGTTGGTCGAGTACTTCCACCAGCTTCTTTGCTTGATGCAAGTTGAGCATCACGTCGATCTAAGGAGCAATCAGCAGCTTGTTGAGATGATCTAGTAGACCTTGAAGATATTTTGAAACATAACAGAAAGGAATAGGCTCAAGGCTTAAAGTTAATTGGTTAGTGACCCAAAACCAAAAGAACTAAGCCTTGAGCAAGAAGATGAACTTGAGAGAGATTTTAAGCTAGATTTTGATTGTTTTAAGCAAATGAGAGAGTGTGAGAAGCATAAGGTCGAGTTTAGCTTCTTATAAAGAGGCTAAGGGGACAAAGAGACAAGAGTGGAGCGTTTTTAGCATTCAAATTTTAAATGAGAATCTTTGACTCACTTTTGCTGCCACTCGACCCACCACTCGACCCCACGTGGTCGAGTGCTTGACCAAAATTTGAAATTTGAACTCCTTTCTCCCTCCACTCGATCATGCAAGAGAAATTTGAACCGAGTGGGCTTGGGTTTTAATGCCACTCGATCGAGTACCTCTCATGGATGTGGTCGAGTGGGCTTGCGAGTCCACTTCTACAAGTCCAAATCTCTCAAAACCCATCTACACTCTCATAAAATAGCTTGCCCAACACAAACATAAAAGAAAAGAAATCAAAACTACAACGAAAATTAAGCATATGTACAATGATGCCTTAGAGACTTCCTCCCTAGTGAGCTTGTTTAAAGTCACTAAGCTTGACTTTTGATGCCTTTTAGGCTTGGTTTAGAGACCAAGGAGGTGATGAGATCCTCTTTGGTACCACTTGATCAATGTGAAGCTGACCCTTGATCACTTCACCCGTAACACATGAACCTTGTTTCTTCTTAATCTTGAGCCTTGGTCTTGCTTTCCTCAAAGACCTCCTGTTGAGTTGCACTTGAAGATCCTTCACTAGATCAGTCAACTCTTGAACTGAACCTTTGAGCTTTTCCACTGATTCCTCATGAGAGGAGGGCTTAGCTTTTGGAGTTGCCACTTCACTTGAGACCTCAAAATCACCATTGTCCTTGATAGTAAATGGTTGACCTTTAATGCAGGGCAAATTGGTTGGGTTATTCATATCAAACTTCATGGTTAAACCCTCAGCTATATTCAAGGTTATCAGCCCTTCCTTAACATCAATAACAGCTCCAGCAGTAGCTAGAAATGGTCTTCCTAGGATGATAGGGTCTTCAATCTCCTCATCCATCTCTATAACCACAAAATTAGTAAGAATTCTGGTCTTGCCTATCTTGACTGGAAGGCTTTCCAATTTACCAACCACATCCCTCTTGGATCCATCTGCTAGGCCAATATAGAGTTTGCAGGGCATAAAATGTTCATACCCAAACTTCTCAGCCACTGAGTATGGCATTAAACTCACTAAAGCTCCTAGATCACATACGCACTTGTTGAAATACATATAGCTGATTGAACAAGGTAGGTTAAATGAACATGGATCTTTAAGTTTTGTTGGGATAATAGCTTTCCCAATATCTTTCAAATCCCTCATGTCTTGATCTTGAGCTTTCTGTTTTGACATCTCAAGTAGCATATCTTGGTAGAGAGGATATGGAGCATACTGTTTCAAAGCAGGCCCTCTCTCTTCTTCTTGGAATGTAATAATAACCTCTTCCTTCAAAACCATCACTTCCTCTTGTTGTAAATCCATCATTTCTCTTTTCTCAATAATTTCCTTAGCTCCTTCAGCTTTTGTGCCTTGAAACGTCCTGGGAATGGCAGTGGTGGTTTGTAAGCAGGAAGAATGTATCTAGCAGGCTTAACAGCTTCTGTGTCTTCAACTCGATCTGCCACTCGATCAGGTACTCGATCGTATGTGTGGTCGAGCACTTGGTCGAGCGCCTTGACGGTCTGCTTTGAAAAACCATTACTCTGGGCTTCAATAAGTGACAAATCCTCCTCAGCTTGTACTTCACTGTCCTCAGTGACAGCTTCCTCATTGATATGAATAGCTTTTGCGGTGAACTCCCTTGGGTTTTGAATAGCTTTTCCATGAAGTTGAGTAGGCTTTGGTGATGATGTGGAGGCAATGTTGCTCTCAATGTACTTGATTCTAGAGTTGAGACCTTCAAACTTTATGTTGAAATCATTATACTGAGAAGTCAGCTTTTAGTTCAGCTCAGCAAACTTCTTTGCATCCTCAATTTGCCCATTTGCTTGCCCAAGTAGCAATTGTTGCATCATAGCTCTCAAATTTGGTTCTTGGCCTTGGTAAGTCTGAAACCCTGGTGGGGAACACAATTGAGGCTGGACCCTTGGTGTTGTTGCTTGGGTGCATAGTTGTTTTGTTGTTGGGCTGTTGAGGAGGGTAGACTTGATCTTGAGGGTTTGCTACATTGGTGCTTCTATAGGAGAGGTTGTTGTTCTTAAATCCTCTTCCTTGATTGTAAACTTTGAAGCCTCCTTCTTGATTGTAACCCTTGAATCCTCCTTGGTTTTGCATGTAGCAGAGCTCAGCAAACTCTCTCCCCATCTTGAACTTCAGGTTCTTCTTCACCAATGAAGTGAATGGTCTTTTGTTGGCTGAGTAGAATTCTATATAACTTCTCATTGACTACTTTCAAGTCCTTCTTGTACTTCTCCTCTTGATCATTGGAAACAAGCCTTACTGTTCTGTCATAGTCTTCATTATAATTGCCATCTAATTGGGCTAGATTCTCAACCAACTCCCAGCCTTCTTCTACATTTTTGTTGACGAAGTTACCATTTGAGGCTGTATATAGAATAATCCTTTTCTTAGGTAGAACTCCTCTATATAAAGTGCTGAGCAAAGACTCATTGCTGAATCCATGGTGTGGACATTGAGTTTGGAATCCCTTGAATCTTTCTCATAACTCACAAAAGCTTTCATTGTTCTTTTGTGCAAAACTAGAGATCTCATTCCTCAACCTTACAGTTCTAGCATTAGAGAAGAACTTAGCTAAAAAGGCCTTCTTACAAGCATCCCATGTAGTGATAGCACCAGTTGGAAGTGTCTTCTCCCATAGATGAGCTTGGTGAGTCCACAAATCCTATCAAACTCATCAAGGTGATCCAATGGGTCCTCCATTGGTAAACCATGAAACTTGTTAGCTTGAATCATGGTGATTAGACCACTCTTGATCTCATAGTTGTTGTTGGGCACTGCGGGAGGAACAATACCAGCTTTTTGGTTATGTGTATTTGGTGCATCTCCAGCACCAATGTTCCTTGGCCTTTGATTTTGATTATCTTGTTTCTCCATTAGCAATTGTTGTTCTAGTTCTCTGCTGTCTCAAATCTCTTGGTAGGCGGTTGATGTGACCAAGGTACCTCTGAAGATTCTGATTACCCTTTGATCTTGTTTGCATCAACTGACTCGATTACTGACTCGGACAGGCACTCGGTCGAGCACTGGCTCGAGTAGAGGGTCGAACTGACTGAGACGAGATGTCTAATTGTATTCGGGTTGTGGCTTGATCAGGTACTCAATCAGGCACTCAGTCGAGTGGTTGGTCGAGTTGGTACCTGAGACTCAAAACAACCAAGCAGATGAATAATCTTAATTAGTAGTGAACAAAGGAACAATATAACTTAATCTTAGACTTGTATAAATCATAAATGTCACAAACAAACACTCAAATGGCAACGACGCCAAATTGAAACATGTTCTTTTGATGGTGTGATGATGGAATGATATGGATGAAGGTATGATGATGATTAATGGAAAGGTGTTTCAATTACCCTTATCCAGTTGTAGCATAAAGGATGTCAATCCATAATGAGTGTGATGCAAGCAATCAGGATGTCAATACTTATCTAAATTAAGCCAAATATGGTGAGGGGTTTTTAACTAGCGACCTAATGACAGTAATGAAATGCAATGAACTAAAACAGCTAAAACAAGATACTAAATGCAAGGTAAACTGAATGGTCAAAGCAATGATGAAGCTAAACAAGAACAAGTACTAAACAAATGCAAAAATAGTAGATGGAATAGGATTCAATGCAATGAAACAGAAATGAAACTAAAATGAAACAGGAATGATGAAACAAGTAAGATGGAGGACATAAACAAGAACACTGGATGCTGCTCGAGCAAGCACCGATCGGATGCTCGATCGAGTACTAGGTCGAGTGGTGCAAAAACTTAGAACAGAAACAGAGACAATAATCAGAACAGAGCAAAGTAAAAGTAAATCAAACAGCAAGCGGGTAACAGTAATAAAACAAGGAACTCAATAAACAAAAAAGGTCTTAAGGATGGATTCATGGGCTGGACTTAAGATATGGCTATCTAAACTAGTCAACAAACCTTAATCAAACATGAGCTATCTCTAGACAATGATATTCTAATACTTGCTAATCCATTCTCATGGCAATAATAATCAAGCTTAGATACTCCTAGACCTAGCTCTCACTAGCTAAGAACATATAAAAGCAGGCAATAAACAACCAGATAATCAATGTCAAAAATCAAGTTAAACATCTAATCTCTTAGCATGCTTCATGATAATCTCTAGCATTAGCCTTATCTAGCAACTTAGACATTGGTATGATGCTAAGAAGCTTAAGATCTATCCTTAACCTCTGGGTATAAGAACAACATAGGGCATATCTAATCTAGAAGAGATCTATAAACAATCAAGCTTGACCAACTTAAATAATCATAACCCTAATCCAGCCTAACCCATCCTTAAGATCCTAACACACTACTCACAATCACCAAACATGATAAACAAAATCATAAACCCAGAAATCAATGAAACTTGTAGGATTAGATAGATGAGATGACGATCTACAATATTGAAGAAGAAATCAAAGTCAAATTCTTAATACTTTGAAAGTTATGAAACCAACAATTATCAAAGATCTCTTGAGATCATACAAAAGTGGCTATGATCTAAGCAAAAGAAAAGTAAAAAGTAAATAATTCCCAAAAGGGTAAAAATTAGGTTTTGGTGGCTTCAAAATACTCTCTCTGACTAGGTCTGACTTGTGGGCAGCCATGAGGTACAAGAGGTATATATAGAAAGGAAGGGAAGCCCTAAAATGGCTAGAAGACAAGATAGTAAGGCGGCTCGGTCAACTCGACCAGGTGCTACGTCGAGTGCTTGGTCGAGTGACCTCTTCTTCTGCTTCTTCCAGCCAGTCGAGTCCTTCTCCGCACACGGTCGAGTGTCTAGTCGAGTGGGCGGTCGAGTGGACTCTCAGACCTTAATTCTTCAACTCTAACTCCCTTGTTCTCTTCACTTGATAGCTCCAATCCTCATCAGCACTCCTTCCATGCTCTTTAGGATCCAAAATCACCTGTTTATGCATGAAACTATGCAAATGCAATGCAAACCTACTTTAATGCATAAACAGTCCTAAAGCTTTACAATAATGGCCAAAATAGATAGAAAATCATGCAAAAGATGTAAATAAACTAAGGGAAAACAAGGTAAAATATATGAACATCAACTTCCTTCACTCCTTTAGCCGCGTTGTACACTTACAGAGAGAAAAGAGAAAAGGAGAGTGTCCACATAAGCATTCTTGAGTTTTTGGAGATCTTTTGTTCTGTGAGCAAGTTTTCTTCTTGGAGAGTGTGGATTCAAGGCTAAGGACATGGTGTGAAGGTTGATCCGATGTTAGTTTCGTCGTTGTTGGTGAGATCTTGTTATTTGGCAAAGGTGAGTGCATAACCATGGCTTATCTGAGCTAGTATCTCTGTTTTCTGTGATTTGTGTGAGATGTGATTGTTTTCTAGTGAGTTCTATGTGTTTCTCGTGACTCTTGTGGCTTAGATTTGTTCATGGTATTGTGTGAGACGGATAGGAAAAGCTTGGAGGTGAGTTTGGAATTTCTGGTCGTGAAGAGGCGATACTCGACATGAGTGTCGATCGACATAAGTCTTGTGTCAGTCGACAATGATACAAGGATGGCACGATTGACCTACGAGCATCGATCGATGCCATTTAGAGGTGACGATCAATGCAATTAGAGATTTTGTGAAATATCGAGCATGCATTGATCAACACAAGGAGTATGACGGTCGACGCAAGGTCTGTATCGATCAACACATATTTAGTGTCGGTCGACACTTCCTTCGCCAAGTGTTAGTGTCTGCCGACACCAACCTTCAAGATCGGCTGATGATATGTTTGCTTTTATCCTATTGTTTGTTGATTGTGGCATGAGAGATCATATTGCTTGTGTGTATAGCTTAGAAGATGGAAGGATTGCGTCACTAAGTATTTCTGGTAATACTTAAGCCTCTATTTTGTGTTGTGGCGCAGGTAAAGGGAAAGTGTGATCGTGGATATGAAGAGGAGGATGTTCTAGAGGCTCGGTTGTTTGTTCTATGCATTTGTTAGGTTGCTAGAATGGAATGTAGTTGTCTAGAACAAATGTTTAAGTTGATGGTTCTTTGTTCTATGACTTGTTTTGATGATTTGGATTGTTTCTATTTTGATCTTATGTTATTCTTTTAATCGTTATAGGTTATTGGAATTGCTTATTTGTTATCCGCTGTTATTGATTGGGGTAGGTTGCTAGTGGGTATGGGATCACTAGATAATAGGAGATTAAAAAAAAAACGGGACGGGTTGTTTCAGCGGCATTGGTCAAACCCTTTTGCGTTCTAGGAGATTATTCCAATAATTTATTGATGATGCATACACTGCAGTAGAAAGTTATAGATTATCTTTCATTTACAGTAATAAGACTAAACTGTGATGCATTGAGCTACTACGATACAATGGCTATCAGTAAACACTTTTGTTTTTTCTTATTTGTTCATCACGTTCACATGTAATCCCAAATGGCCAGAGATCAGTCGCATGTAAGATTTCTTTTTTGACTTTAACAAGTTGAATCCTTTAGTTTACATTAATATATCTCTATTAACACATGTTTCAGCTATGTATGCTGTTAAATTTCAAACATGTGGACTGCCGCATGCTCACATTTTGTTATTTATGAATCAGAAGAGTAAGTTACCTACTTGTAACACCCGTGAACCAAAATTTGGGATTTTGGTAGGGGTGTCAATCGACACAGTCAGTGTTCGGTTCGATTTCAAGATTTTTGGTTCAAGTTGGTTCGGTTTAGGGATCATATTTAAGGTGTGAGATCGACATTTTAGGTTTAGCAAAGTCGATTGTCACCTCCTTTGTGTGGAAAATGAGAGAAATCGATTCCTAAAAGTTTCCTGAGAGTTCCTAAAGGTTTTCCCTGAAGCTTTTTGTCCCTCTTCTTGTGAGTATGGCTTTGTGGTTGGAGATCTAGGTCTTAGAATATGGGAAGAGCTTGTGGAGGTGTGTTTCTGGTTGTGTGTTGGTCGAACCTTTGTGATTAGCAAAGGTGAGTGCATGACCATGGCTTATCTAGGCTAAGATCTTTGTTTCTGTAACTTTGTGTGTTGTCTGAATGTTTTCCTTTGAGTTCTATGTTTTTGTCGTGCCTGCTGAGGCTTGGATTCACTCCTAAGAATGCTCGGCATGGGTGTTGATCGACACAAAGACTGTGTCGGTCGACACCAATGCGGAGGACGGTGCAAGAAACCTAACAAGCATCGATCGACGCATGTAAAGGTGCTGGTCGACACAAATTAGGAAATTTGGAAAATGTTGAGCAGGCGTCGAACGACATAAGTAGTGTGTCAGTATGACACCAGGGGACTGCATCAATCCACATAAGGTGTGTGTCAGTTGACACAACTTTCGCCAGGTGTCGGTAGACACAATCCACATAAGGTGTGTGTCAATTGAAATTGCTTTGTGTATTGCCTGGTTTGTTTGTTGTTTATTGATTGTGGCATGAAGTGATCTTACAGCTTGTGTGTATGGCCTAGTAGATACGAGGATCGCCTAACTGGGTATTTATGGTAATACTCACACATCTCATTGTGTTTGTGGTGCAGGTAAAGGCAAAGTGTGATTGTTGGATCAAGGCAATGAAGAGGATGTTCTACGGACTTAGTTGTTATGTTTTAATTCAGCTAGGTTATTAGAATTATTGTTTATGTTGCTAGCTATTGGTTTCTGATTTTTTGGTTAATTGTTAGTTCATTGATATTGTATTATTGGTATTTTTCTTTGTTTATTTTTGTGATTTGAGTTTCTCGGTATTTTAATAAATTTTTGAGGTTATTTATTTATTTAATTATGATTTATTATTGAAGCATATTTTTTTTGTGGGTGTGATGATGGAATGATATAGATAATGATGATGATGAATGGCAAGAGGTTTCAATTACTCTTATGTTGTTGTAATATAAGAGATGTCAATTCATGATGAGTGTGATGCAAGCAATCAGGATATGAATATTTGTCTAAGTCAAGCCAAATATGTAGGATGTTTGTCACTAACAACCTAATGATGAATGTAAAATGCAGAAAGTAAAAGCTACTAGAACAAGATACTAGATGCAAAGAGAACAGTATCTAATTAACAATGCAATGAAACAGAAACTATAGTAATGCAAGAGAAGTAAAGAACTAATGCAAGGCAAGTAATGAACATGATTGATCAGGAAACTAAATAAATGCAACAGGAATGCAACTAAAATGAAACAGGAAGTGAGACAGGACAAACACAAATCTTAAACAAGAATTTTGGGGATGAACTCGAGCATGCACTCGATTGAGTGTGCGATCAAGTACAGAGTCGAGTTGGACAAATGCGAGAACAGGGCAATGCAAACAAAACAGAGCAAGACAAAAGTAAACCAAACAACAGGCAAACAATAGGATTTAAACTAGGAAATCAATGGACAAGGAAGGTCGTGAGGAGGGATTCATGGGCTGGACTATGGATTATGGTCATCTAACTTAGTCAACAAATCTCAAACAACATGAGCAATCTCTAGACAATGATCTCCTAGAACATGTTAATCCACTCACATGGCAAAAACAATAAAGCTAATATATTTCTAGACTAGTTCTCACATAGCAAAGAACTTATACAAGCAAGCATTAAACAACAGATCATTTATGTCAAAAATCAAACAAGACATCTAATCTCTTAGCATGCCTAACGATAATCCCTAGATCTAGCCTTATCTAACAACCTAGACATTGGTGTGATGCTAAGATGCTTAAAATCAAACCCTACCCTCTCAGTTATAGGATTAGCATAGAGTATATCTAGCCTAGAAGAGATCTATAACAAACAAGCTTGACCTAGCTAAACAAACCACAACCATAATCCAGCCTAACCCATCCTCAAGATCCTAAACAAACTACTTACAAATGCTAAACATGATGAACAAGGTTATAAACCCAGAAAATAACGAACCTTGCATCATTAGAAAGATAAAGCAGAGATCTACAATATTGAAGAAGGAATCAAACTCGAATTCTTAATACTTTGAGAGTTATTGAACAAACAAGTATGAAAAAATCCCTTGTTTTCTCCTTCAAAAGTAGAACAAAATCTAAGAAATGTAAAAAGCAAAAAGCATAAATTCCTTAAAGGGTAAAAACTAGGTTTTTGACTTTTCTCTCAGGTGGCTCTCTCTTTTGTTGCTGAAGGGTACAAGGCGCTTTTATAGAAAAAGTAGTGGAAGCCCTAAAAATGCTAAAAGACAAAATAGCTAGGCGGCTCGGTCAACTCAACCTGGTGCTCGGTCGAGTGACCGGTCGAGTTGGCTCTTCTTGTGCTCCTTCCACTTTGTCGAGTCCTTCTCTGCACACGGTCGAGTGTCTGGTCGAGTGGGCGGTCGAGTGGAACTCCGGACCTTGGTTCTTCAGCTCTAACTCCCTTGCTTTCTTCTCTTGATAGCTTCACTCCTCTTCAGCACTGCTTCCATGCTCCTTAGGCTCCAAAATCACCTGTTTATGCAAGAAAGTATGCAAATGTAATGCAACTATACTCTAATGCATGAACAGTCCTAAAAGCTATGCAATAATGGTGAAAATGGATAGCAAAAGATGCAAAAGATGTGAATATACTAAGGGAAAACAGGGTAAAATATATGAACATCAACACCCCCAAACTTAGTCTTTGCTTGCCCTCAAGCAAATAAGCAAGACATAAGAAGGTAGGTGAGGTTTGAAAGTGGGATCTCAGCTCCTAAAGCTTGCAAATAGACCATCTAGAATCAATGTCCAAGTTACTAGTACTATGATTGATGTTCATATATTTTATCCTGTTTTCCTTTAGTATATTCACATCTTTTGCATCTTTTGCTATCCATTTTCACCATTATTGCATAGCTTTAGGACTAATCATGCATTAGAGTTTAGTTGCATTGCATTTGCATCTTTTCATGCATAAACAGGTGATTTTGAAGCTTAAGGAGCATGGAAGCAATGTTGAGGAAAGAGTGAAGCAATCATGAAGGGAAAGCAAGAGAGTTAAGGCTGAAATAACAAGGTCCGGAGTCCAACTCGACCGCACACTCGACCAGACACTCGACCGTGTGCTGAGGAGGACTCGGCCGAGTGGACAATGCACGAGAGAAGCCAGCTCGACCTGCCACTCGACCGAGCACAGGTCGAGTTGACCGAGCCGTTGACTATTTTGTCTTTTAGCATTTTTAGGGCTTCCACTCCCCTCCTATATAAAGCCTTGTACCTGCAGCCACAAAAAGGGTGAGCTTTTTAGATATTCTCAAAAACCTAGTATTTACCTTTTTGGGATTTATTCCTTTTGCTTTTTATTTTCCTAGATCTTGTACTTGAAAAAGACTAAATTCCTCAATATTGTTAGTTTAATAACTTTCTTAATATTGAGAATTTAAGTTTCATTTCTTTTTCAATATTGTAGATCTTTGTTTTATCTATCTAATGATGCAAGTTTCAATCTTTTCTGGGTTTATGATTTTGATGTTTATCATGTGTTCTTGTGAGTAGTAGTTTAGGATCTTGAGGATGGGTTAGGCTGGGCTGTGAATGAGGTTTGTTTGGCTTGATCAAGCTTGATTGTTGTAGATCTCTTCTAGGGTAGATGTTCTTAATGCTGATCCTATATCTGAGAGGGTAGGATCTGATTTCAAGCATCTTAGCATCACACCAATGTTTAAGAGGCATAGATAAGGCTAGATCTAGAGCTTACCATCTTGCTTGATAAGAGATTAGAAGTTTTGTTTGGTATGAGACATATTTCTTACTGCCTGCTTGTGTAGATTCTTTACTATGTGAGAGCAAGTCTAGAAATGCATAGGTTTGATTGTTTCTTGACCATGAGAGTGGGAGAAACTTGTATTGGATTCATATGTCTAGAGATTAGCTCATGTTGTTTGAGATTTGTTGATCAAGTTAGATAGCCTCAATCATTAGTCCAGCCCATGAATCCCTCCTCAAGTCCTTCTTTGTTTATTGATTTTACAGTCTTAATCCTGTTGCTTGATTGTAGTTTGATTTGTCTTTGCATTACTCTGTTTTTATTGCATTGCTCTGTTTCTGCGTTTAGTCTAGCTCGACCACTCACTCGACCTACACTCGGTCGAGTGCTGGCTCGAGTTCATCCCCAGAACTCTGCTATTTATGATTTGTGATTGTCTTGTTTCATTCCTATTCCATTTCTGCTGCATCCATTTAGTGTCCTGTTCATTATTGTCTTGCATTTGTTCTTTAGCTTAGTTTCTGTTTCTGTTGGTTGCATCATTACTGTCTTAATCATTCTATTTCATTTGCATTTAGTTCTTAGTTCATTTAGTTTACCTTCTGCACTTTACATTTTCATCATAGGATTGTTTAGTGGCAACATCCTTTTCATCTGGCTTAAATTAGATCTTTATGCATATCTTAACTGTTCACAAACACTCAAATTGGATTGATACCCCTTATACTGCTACTGCATAAGGGGAATTGAAACACCTTACCAATCATTGCATATATTCATCATCATCCATTCCATCTTAACCTGTCCACCATAAATATCTTGTTTCAATTTGGCGCCGTTGCCTATTTGAGTGTGTTTTGTGACAATTAGGATCCATAAAAGTCTAAGATTAAGTTCGTTTATCAACTTGTTCACTACTGATCTTGTTTCTTCTTCTGCTTGTCTGTGCTTGAGTTTCAGGTACCAGCTCGACCACCAACTCGACCGAGTGTGTGATCGAGCACCTGATCGAGTCAGAAGCCGGATACAAATAGACATCAGTTCCCAGTCGACTCGACCACCCACTCGAGCATGTACTCGACCGAGTGCCTGTTCGAGTCCGTCATCATGATTCACAACAGTATGTTCCATTCTGTACCATGGCAACATCAACCAGGATTCCAGGCTCAATGGTGTCACCCTCCAGTGTTTCAAACTTCACAAGCCCAAGAACCTGACTTAAGAGCTATGATGCAGCAACTTTTACTTGGGCAAGCAACTGAGCAGATTGAGGTAGCAAAGCAGTTTGCTGAGCTGAACCAAACGTTGAATTCCTATTCTAGTGACCAAAACTTCAAGGTCAAGTACATGGAGAGCTCCATTGCTCCTACTTCAGCTCCTAAGCCAAACCAACTTCTTGAAGAACCTATTCCAAACCCAAGGGAGTTTACAGCTAAAGCTCTTAATCTCTATGAAGATGCTGTTACTAAGGACAGTGAGATTCAAGGTGGGGAGGATTGGTCATTTATTGAAGCCCAGGGTGAAGCTTGTGCACAGCAGACTGAATCCGTCAAAGCACTCGACCAAGTGCTCGAGACTGCACTCGACCGAGTGACTGATCGAGTGGTCGATCGAGCTGAGGACACAGAAGTTGTTAAGCCTACTAAGTACATTCCTCCTGCTTACAAACCACCTCTACCATTCCCAGGACGTTTCAAGGCACAGAAGCTGAAAGAATTCAGGGAAATTATTGAGAAAAGGGAAGAGTTGGCTTTGCAACAAGAGAATGAGTTAGCTTTACAACAACAAGAAGTCATTGAGAAGGAAGAAGTGATGGCATTGAAGGAAGAAGTTGTGATTGAAAGAAAGGAAGTAATGGCCATACAACAGGAGGTTGTCATTGAGAAGAAGGAGGAAGTAATGGCTATACAAGAGATTACCATTGCGTACAAGGAAGAGGAGAGAGGGCCTGACTTGAGCAATTTTGTTCAGAATCCTTCCTACAAGGACATGCTGCTTGAATTATCCAAGATGAAAGCTCAGAAACAAGACATGAAGGACTTAAGAGAAATTGGGGAAGCTGTTATACCAACAAAACTTGAAGACCCTGGATCATTTGATCTACCTTGCTCCATTAGTTACATGCACTTCAATAAATGCTTGTGTGATCTGGGAGCTTCAGTGAGCCGAATGCCATACTCAGTGGCTGAAAAGTTGGGGTATGAATACTTTAAGCCTTGCAATCTCTATATTGGCATGGCAGATGGATCCAAGAGGGATGTGCTTGGGATAATTGAAAACTTTCCAGTCAAGATAGGAAAGGCAAGAATCCCAACTGATTTTGTGATCATGAACATGGACCAAGAGCCAGAAGATCCTCTCATCTTGGGGAGACCATTCTTAGCCACAGTTGGAGCTGTAATAGATGTTAAGATGGGAACCATCAAACTTCACCTTGCTAAAGACTTCACTATGAAGTTTGACATCAAGAATACTACTCATCAGCCTACTATTGAAGGTCAACACTTTATGATAGGGAAAAAGGCTAGTTGTGAAGTTTTTGAGGGAGGAGGGACTCCTAGGATTAAAAGTTCAACCCAAGATAGGACTATCCAAAAGTTCAAGGGTTCAGTTCAAAGGTTGGCTTGTCTAGTGATGAAATTTCAAGAGAAATTCAACAAGAAGTCTTGGAAGAAGGCAAGACCAAGACTCAAGTTTAAGAAGAAACATGGTTCAAGTGCTAAGGAAGTAGTGATCAAGAAGGAACACAGGGGTTATCAAGTAGAACCAGGGGGATTTCATCACCTCCTTGGTCTCCAAATCAAGCTTGAAGAGCTATAAGAAGTCAAGCTTAGTGACTCTAAACAAGCTCACTAGGGAGGAAGTCCCTAAGGTATCCTTTGTAAATATGGTTTAATTTTTTAGTAGTTTTGATGTGTTTTATTTTATGTTTGTGTTGGACAGGCTGTTTAATGAGAGTGTAGATGGGTTTGGAGAGAATTGGACATGGAAAAATAGACTCGCAAGCCAACTCGACCCCCCCCACTCGGACATGCACTCGACCGAGTCACGGTCGATCGCCATCGTCGAGCTGCCCCAATCCCCCTCTCCAAGTCACCAACAAGACCCCAGCTACACCTTTGATAGCATGCAGGAGGATGTGGATAGTTTCTTCTACAATCCTTGAGGTAACACTATCACCTTTCCATTGTAAATACCATTTGCATTTCATATTGTGTGTTTTGTTTTAAGTCTTGAATCCTCAAACAAATTTCTTTCACACAAGGGACTGTGTGATTTAAGTTTGGGGGAGTGAAACAAGATATTTTGTATGATGAGGTGAAAGATGGAATAGATGATGATGAATGTATGCAATGATGGGTAAGGTGTTTCAATTCCCCTTATGCAGTTGCAGTATAAGGGGTATCAATCCAATTTGAGTGGTTGTAAACAGTTAAGATATGCATAAAGATCTAATTTAAGCCAGATGAAAAGGATGTTGCCACTAAACAATCCTATGGTGAAAGTGAAAAGTGCAGAAGGTAAACTAAATGAACTAAGAACTAAATGCAAATGAAATAGAATGATTAAGACAGTAATGATGCAATCAACAGAAACAGAAACTAAGATAAAGAACAAATGCAAGACAATAATGAACAGGACACTAAATGAATGCAGCGAAATGGAACAGGAATGAAACAAGACAATCACAAATCACAAATAACAGAGTTCTGGGGATGAACTCGAGCCAGCACTCGACCGAGTGTAGGTCGAGTGAGTGGTCGAGCTAGACTAAACGCGAAACAGAGCAATGCAATAAAAACAGAGTAATGCAAAGACAGATCAAACTACAATCAAGCAACGGGATTAAGACTGAAAAATCAATAAACAAAGAAGGACTTGAGGAGGGATTCATGGGCTGGACTAATGATTGAGGCTATCTAACTTGATCAACAAATCTCAAACAACATGAGCTAATCTCTAGACATATGAATCCAAGACAAGTTTCTCCCACTCATGGTCAAGAAACAATCAAACCTATGCATTTCTAGACTTGCTCTCACATAGTAAAGAATCTACACAAGCAGGCAGTAAGAAATATGTCTCATACCAAACAAAACTTCTAATCTCTTAGCAAGCAAGATGGTAAGCTCTAGATCTAGCCTTATCTATGCCTCTTAAACATTGGTGTGATGCTAAGATGCTTGAAATCAGATCCTACCTCTCAGATATAGGATCAGCATTAAGAACATCTACCCTAGAAGAGATCTACAACAATCAAGCTTGATCAAGCCAAACAAACCTCATTCACAGCCCAGCCTAACCCATCCTCAAGATCCTAAACTACTACTCACAAGAACACATGATAAACATCAAAATCATAAACCCAGAAAAGATTGAAACTTGCATCATTAGATAGATAAAACAAAGATCTACAATATTGAAAAGAAATGAAACTTAAATTCTCAATATTAAGAAAGTTATTAAACTAACAATAATGAGAAATTTAGTCTTTTCAAGTACAAGATCTAGAATAAAAAAGCAAAAGAATAAATCCCAAAAGGTAAATACTAGGTTTAGAGAATATCTAAAAAGCTGACTCCTTTTGTGGCTGCAGGTACAAGGCTTTATATAGGAGGGGAGTGGAAGCCCTAAAAATGCTAAAAGACAAAATAGTCAACGGCTCGGTCAACTCGACCTGTGCTCGGTCGAGTGGCAGGTCGAGCTGGCTTCTCTCGTGCATTGTCCACTCGGTCGAGTCCTCCTCAGCACACGGTCGAGTGTCTGGTCGAGTGTGCGGTCGAGTTGGACTCCGGACCTTGTTATTTCAGCCTTAACTCTCTTGCTTTCCCTTCATGATTGCTTCACTCCTTCCTCAACATTGCTTCCATGCTCCTTAAGCTCCAAAATCACCTGTTTATGCATGAAAAGATGCAAATGCAATGCAACTAAACTCTAATGCATGATTAGTCCTAAAGCTATGCAATAATGGTGAAAATGGATAGCAAAAGATGCAAAAGATGTGAATATACTAAGGGAAAACAGGGTAAAATATATGAACATCAACACCCCCAAACTTAGTCTTTGCTTGCCCTCAAGCAAATAAGCAAGACATAAGAAGGTAGGTGAGGTTTGAAAGTGGGATCTCAGCTCCTAAAGCTTGCAAACAGACCATCTAGAATCAATGTCCAAGTTACTAGTACTATGATGCAAGTTGAATGAGCTGTACTTAAAGATTTTAGACAAGCATATCACAACCTTTACTGATTTGAGCCTTAGATATCCACATGCATTCAAATCAACCATTTCCTTTAACATTCATTAATCAAGAACATGAATCAATTCTATGCAATGCTTAAACTCATTTGGCTTGGAGGTAAAGGCTTTGAGACAATGATGGTCTCTTTTTAGAGTGGGGCTTATCAATATCAAGGTTCTCTCATAAAAAATGGATTGAGCTTTAGAAGAATGCTAAAGGTAAGAACACCTAGACACATACAAGAATAAAACATTGTCTACCCAAAGGCACCAAAAATGTTTATCCTAGCAATCTAAACCCAAATGATCCTAGTGCTACCCTTTAACTTCTTCTTTTCTCTTTCACCCTTTTCTCTTTTGGTTTTCAAGTCTTAGGAGAGGTTTCTTATTTGATCTTTCTAGTGGGATGGGGGATTCTTACTTATTTGCTATGGTTCTCTTTTCTTCTTATTCTTAAGACATACAAACTTTTTGCTAGACTTTTCTTTTCTCTCTTTTCTTTTCTTTAACTAGAACCATCTTCAACAATTTTTGTTTCCCATCCTTGCACTAGACCTTGCTTAAACACAATCTCCTCTTAAAGACTCTACTCTTTTTCTTTCTTTTTTTTTTTTTTTTCTTTTCATAACAGCCAAGTCCCAAACCCAACAAGTGAACCACCTAGTCCTATCTAGTTTGAAAAGTGCAAACTAGAACTACACAAGGCTTTACTCTTGTCAGTTCAAACCTAACACTTTCTACCAAGCTCAATCCCAAAAATAGGCCTCACACACTCATGAATAAACATGGCTTGAAAGAAGGGTTGGTTAAGGGTAGGGGAAACTGATTCTTAATGAGGAAATCAGCTACTTGGATCAACAAGAGCGGTAAAAAGGAGAAAGATGATCCAAATATGTATATGGTATCCATGAGTTTAAAGCAATGCACACATTGATAACTGAAAGTCAATATTAGGTTCTTATAGATAGGAAATGGTGTCAAATCACAACATGCTTCAATATAGACCAAATACAATGCAGGAATTCAAGGCTTGGTTCAATCTTATGCTTCTAACCACTCAACTAGCATCAAAGTACTATTAACTTGGGCATTGATCCTAGTCTAGTGAATGAGCAAGCTAACAAGGAAATACTCATCATAGATCCCTAATGCAAGCAGTCCTATATGATAAACAAAATACTTGAATATGCAATGCAAACTACATGAACACTCTTTTTTTTTTATAAAGGTTTTTGCATAAAAATTTCAAATTTTTAGGGTTTTTCTATGTCTTAGATGCTATGCAAATACTAACATGATGATGCTAAAAATTTGAAATAAGAAAACAAAACACAATGTCAAATGCTATCTCAAACCCTCCCCCAAACTTAAATCACACAGTCCCTTGTGTGAAAGAAATTTGTTTGAGGATTCAAGACTTAAAACAAAACACACAATATGAAATGCAATGGTATTTACAATGAAGGTGATATTGGTACGTTAAGGATTGGAGAAGAAGTTTTCCACATCCTCTTGCATGCTGTCAAAGGTGTAGTTGGGGTCTTGTTGGTGACTTGGAGATGGAGATTGGGGCAGCTCGACGATGGCGACCGACCGTGACTCGGTCGAGTGCATGTCCGAGTGGGGGGGGGTCGAGCTGGACTGCGGATGCCATAATCCTGTCCTTGCTGCTGGGAGAACTGTTGGTAGAACTGGTGGTAGAGTGCTGGATCCAGGAAGTATTGGGGTGGGATGGGAGGGTAACCTGGATAAGCAGCTGGAGGTGGGAAGCCATATGGTTGTCTGGGCTGGAACTCGGTCGAGTACGTCGGTGGTACTCGGGCGAGTGGGCGCTCGAGTGACCCGGTCGAATGCCTCGAAAGCTGCTGTTCTCGGGTACTTGAGATCCTCTTCCTCTGATTTGGCTCATACATTGAAGCCCTAGCTGGTTCCATAGGATTCGCAACCCTTGAAAGTGCTATAGTTGAGCTACTTCTCCTCAAAGGGCTTGAATGGCTAGGAGATGAGTTTCCACTCTTCAGCTCAGCAATCTCCTTCTTTAAGCCTTTGATAGACTTAGCCATGTTGGTATGCTCCTCAGCTGGCCAAAATTCAATGTTGGCTCCCTCTTGAATGGTGGTGAGCTCTTGGTTAGGCAAATGAGTTGCTTTTTCCCAAGTGTTGGAAGCTCATAGTTGAAAATGTGGTTCCCATGATGCATCTCCTTGGCTAGGATGAGAGTAGAAGTGAGGTAGCTTGAGTCAATCCATCTTGGTGAGACACTTTCTCCTCTAAGTGGAACTTTAGCAGCTTGAAGGATTGAAGTGATGATGCCTCCAATGGTAAGTGCTCCTCTTGATCCTTTGTTTTCCAACTTTCCTACCCAACTTCTCAAGTAAACCATGTGGTCAATGAGCACCATTGCAAGATCAGTCTCTACAGTGCTCCCAAGGATGATGGTTCCATCTCTTTCCTTGAGGATGATCCCATTGAGAGCCATGTCAATAATCTTAAGCTCTCCCTCATTGATATTCCCAGTTTCCTTCCTTGCAAAGAAGGTGTTTGCAAGAGCTTTGTGGAAGTACCTTAGGACTGGGCTCCTTATCCTTGAGCTCTTGGAATTGGAGGATGAGTAGAGTTTGTGGTCCCCAATGGTTTCCCAAACTGAATAGAGCTCCTCCCTTGGTATCATCAAGCTCCTATGGCTCCCAACTTCAAAACCGAACACATTGGCTATCTTTTTCATTGAAAGCTCATTCCTCTTCCCCTTGATTGTGAAGGTGATGTGACCAGCTCCAACCTCAAGATCTTTCCTTGCATATGTATGCAGCTTGACAGTGGCTAGAAACTCACAACTTTCCTCCTTGTAGCCCTCCATGCAAAGCCCCATGAACTTGGTTAAGTTACTTTTCTCAAAAAGAAACTCCACATCTTCATCAATGGCAAGCTTCTCCATGGTTTCCTTGTGAGGATATCTAGTCCCCAAGAACTCCATTCTCATTAAAGCATCATAAAGCTGCCTCTTTGACAACCCACAAGATTCTGCTTCCCCATCATCCATCAACTCTTCTTCTTCACTTTCTTCCTCACTCTCATTTTCACTCTCTTCTTGCTCAACTTCAACAGCTGGCCTCTTCACCTTGGCCTTGTGTTTCCTCATAAACTCATTGAGAGTAGGCTCTCTTTCCTCCTCACTTTCGATCCTCTCAGGATCTTCCTCAACTGGCTCTCTCCTTGTACGCGGCACCTGGCTCGACCGGCTGCTCGAACCACCACATGCTCGAGTGGTCGATCGAGCTGGAGACCCCAGAAGTGTCAAACATGCTAAGTACATTCCTCCTGCATACAAGCCTCAGGAAAACGGCCATTGGTCTTTCAGTTAGCCCAACTCCAACAATTGGTAGCCCAATGGTTAATTCAAATTTCTATCAAATTCCATAAGCATAAGTCAACAGGGAGCAAAGCTAACCTTTCTTGACCACTCGGCGACAGCACGCGTTTTGACTTTGGCTTGTTGAGCAGAAACAAAAGAGTCGCCATATTGGGAGATTCAATGGTTTCTTCTGATGATTTTAGGCAATCGTTATTCGAAAGAAAAGAGTGATTGAGTGTAGAATGTAGAAATGAGAGTGGTTGAGTGTAGAGTAATCGAAATCAATATCCTCTCTCTTTCCTTGAGCAAACGATATGAATCCGAAATCAATTTGGGAATCGATTTTAATCCCAATTGTAAGACGTCGTTTTGTTTCAGTGCTCAACACACGCAAAATGCAAACGGCGGCTTTCTCAAGCCCACAAAGCTGATTAATCAAGCTTGTTAACCGTTCAAACGGATGTAAGCTAATGAATTCGTGAGACTACCTTTGCAGATCTAAAGTTGGGGTATGAAAAAGCTAACGGTAAATTTAGGTATATTTTGGCCGTTTTCCCTACAAGCCTCCACTACCATTCCCAGGGCGTTTCAAAGCACAGAGGATTAAGGAACTAAGGGAGATCATTGAGAAAAAAGAAATGTTGGCTAAGCAACAAGAGGATGAGAGGGTTTTGAAGGAAGAAGCTGTGATTGAGAAACAAGAGGAAGTGTTGGCTATACAAGAGGTCATCATTGCTTACCAAGGAGAGGAGAGAGGACCTGCCTTGGAACAGTTTGAACCATATCCTCTCTATAAGGACTTTTTGCTTGACTTGTCAAAGCAAAAGGCTCAAGCTCAAGATGAGAATGATCTTGAAGACCTTGGAGGAGTTATCATCCCAATCAAGCTTAAGGATCAGGTCCCTTCTATTTACCATGCACATTCAGTTACCTCCACTACAACCAAGTATTTTTTTGAAACAAGTATTTTTTTGGTGATGATTGGTGAATGTATGATGATGAATGTATGCAATGAATGGATGGATGGTAAGGTGTTTCAATTCCCCTTATGCAGTTGCAGTATAAGAGGTGTCAATCCAATCTGAGTGTCTGTGATCACTAAGGATGTGCTTATTATGCCTAAGTCAAGCCAATATGTAAGGATGTTTGTCACTAACAATCCGATGATGACAAATGTAAAATGCAGAAAGTAAAATATAAGAACTAAGAACTGAATGCAAATAAAACAGAATGATTACACTAATATAAAGCTAGAACAGAAACATAAACTATGATAATGAACAGGACAATAAGTAAATGCAACAGAAATGCAAATAGAATGAAACAAGACAATCACAAATCATAAACACAAAGTTCTGGGGAAGAACTCGAGCAAGCACTTGACCGAGTGTAGGTCGAGTGGGTGGTCGAGCTGGACTAAACGCAGAAACAGAGCAATGCAATAAAAACAGAGTAATGCAAAGACGAATCAAACAACAAGCAAGCAACAAGATTAAAACTGTAAAATCAATAAACAAGGAAGGACTTGAGGAGGGATTCATGGGCTGGACTAATGATTGAGGCTATCTAACTTGATCAACAAATCTCAAACAACATGAGCTAATCTCTAGACATATGTATCTAAGACAAGTTTCTCCCACTCTCATGGTCAAGAAACAATCAAACCTATGCATTTCTAGACTTGCTCTCATATAGTAAAGAATCTACACAAGCAGGCAGTAAGAAATATGTCTCATACCAAACAAAACCTCTAATCTCTTAGCAAGCAAGATGGTAAGCTCTAGATCTAGCCTTATCTATGCCTCTTAAACATTGGTGTGATGCTAAGATGCTTGAAATCAGATCCTACCGTCTCAGATATAGGATTAGCATTAAGAACATCTACCCTAGAAGAGATCTACAACAATCAAGCTTGATCCTGCCAAACAAACCTCATTCACAGCCCAGCCTAACCCATCCTCAAGATCCTAAGCCACTACTCACAAAAACACATGCTGAACATCAAAATCATAAACCCAGAAAATATTGAAACTTGCATCATTAGAAAGATGAAACAAAGATCTACAATATTGAAAAAGAAATGAAACTTGAATTCTCAATATTAAGAAAGTTATGAAACCAACAATATTGAAGAATTTAGTCTTTTTCAAGTACAAGATCTAAAAAAAAGGCAAAAAGAATAAATCCCAAAAGGGTAAAATACTAGGTTTAGAGAATATCTAAAAAGCTGCCCTCTTTTGTGGCTGCATGTACAAGGCTTTATATAGGAGGGGAGTGGAAGCCCTAAAAATACTAAAAGATAAAATAGTCAACGGCTCGGTCAACTCGACCTGTGCTCGGTCGAGTGGCAGGTCGAGCTGGCTTCTCTCGTGCGTTCTCCACTCGGTCGAGTCCTCCTCAGCACATGGTCGAGTGTCTGGTCGAGTGTGCGGTCGAGTTGGACTCCGGACCTTGTTATTTCAGCCTTAACTCTCTTGCTTTCCCTTCATGATTGCTTCACTTCTTCCTCAGCATTGCTTCCATGTTCCTTAAGCTCTAAAATCACCTGTTTATGCATGAAAAGATGCAAATGCAATGCAACTAAACTCTAATGCATGATTAATCCTAAAGCTATGCAAAAAATGGTGAAAATGGATAGCAAAAGATGCAAAAGATGTGAATATACTAAGGGAAAGCAGGGTAAAATATATGAGCATCACTTCTTATCTTGGAACTCTTGGTCTTGGAGGATGAGTAAGTGATGTTATCTCCAATGGTTTCCCAAACAGCATAGAACTCTTCTCTTGGTATGACCATGCTCCTCTTACTACCTACTTCAAAGCCAAAGATTTTGGCTATCTTCTTCAGTTAAAGCTCATACTTCTTTCCCTTGATAGTGAAGTTAACATGAACAGGTCCAAACTCCTTTTCCTTCTTTAGGTAGCAGTGCAACTTGATTGAGGCTAGACACTCACAGCTTTCTTTTTTATACCCTTCCATGCAAAGCCCCACGAACTTGCTTAGGATGCACTTCTCAAAAAGATATTCCACATCTTCATCAATGCCTAGCTTCTCCATGGTTTCCTTGTGTGGGTATCTAGTCCCCAAGAACTGCATCCTCATGAAGGCTTCATCAAGCTGCCTTTGAGTTAAGCCACAAGATTCTTCTTCTCCATCATCTTCTCCCTCTTCTTCTTCATCTTCTTCTTCACTCTCTTCTTCAACCTCCTCTTGTTCAACCTCAACTTCTGGCCTCTTCCTCTTGGCCTTGTGTCTCCTAATGTGTTCTTGAAGAGTGAACTCCATCTCTTCTTCACTCTCAGTTCGCTCAAGGTCTTCCTCAACTGGCTGATGCCTCTCTCACGCAATCTCACTCGACCGCCTACTCGAGCTAGCACTCGGTCGTGTGCCTGCTCGAGTGATAGGTCGAGTGCGTCCACCAGCTTCTTTCCTTGATGCAAGGTGTGCATCACGACGGCCTAGAGAGCGATCAGCGAATTGTGGAGACATTCTTGTGGACCTTGAAGACATTCTTGAAAGGAATAAACTCAAAACTCAAAGTTAATAAGTTAGTAACCCAAAAACAAAGAGCAAAGCTTTGAGCAAAAAGATGAACTTGAGAGAGATTTTAAGCTAGATTTTAATTGTCTTGAGCAAATGAGAGAGTGTGAGAAGCATAGGATAAAGTTTTGCTCTATATAAAGTAGCTAAGGGGACAAGGAGACAAGGGTGGAGCGTCCATACCATTCAAATTTGAAATGGGAATCTTTGACTTGCTTTTTGCTGCCGCTCGACCCCACACTCGACCGCACGTGGTCGAACTCCTTGATCAAAGTTTGAAATTCAAAAAATTTTCTTCTTTTTCTCCCTCCACTCGATCATTCAAGAGAAATGGGAATCGAGTGGGCCTTAATTTCTTCATAACTCGGTCGAGTACCTCTCGTGGGTCGGTCGAGTGGGCTTGCGAGTCTACTTCCACAAGTCCAAATCTCTCCAAACCCATCTACACTTTCATTAAAAAGCCTGCCCAACACAAACATAAAAGAAAAGAAATCAAAACTACAAGGAAAATAAAGCATATGTACAATGATACCTTAGGGACTTTCTCCCTAGTGAGCTTGTTTAAAATCACTAAGCTTGACTTTTGATGCCTTTTCAGGCTTGGTTTAGAGACCAAGGAGGTGATGAGATCCTCCCCGGTACCACTTGATCAATGTGAAGTTGCCCTTAATTACTTCACTTTTAACACTTGAACTTTGTTTCTTCTTAATCTTGAACCTTGGTCTTGCCTGCTTCAAAGACCTCTTGTTAAGCTTGACTTGGAGATCCTTCACCAGATCAGTCAACTCTTGAACTGAATTCTTGAGCTTTTCAACTGATTCCTATTGAGATGAGAGCTTAGCCCTTGAAGTGTTCACTTCACTTGAGACCTCATGACCATCCTTGCCCTTGATAGTAAAAGGTTGACCTTTGATGGAGGGTAAGTTGGTTGGGTTGTTGATATCAAACTTCATGGTCATATCCTCAGGTATATTCAAAGTTATAAGTCCTTCTTTGACATCAATGACAGCTCCAACAGTAGCTAGAAATGGTCTCTCTAGTAGGATAGGGTCTTCAACCTCCACATCCATCTCCATGACCACAAAATTAGTAGGAATTCTTGCTTTTCCTATATTGACTTGAAGGCTCTCCAATTTGCCAATCACATCCCTCTTGGAACCATCTGCTAGACCAATATAGAGTTTGCAGGGCTTAAAGTATTCATACCCTAACTTCTCAGCCACTAAGCGTGGCTTCAAACTCACTGAAGCTCCAAGATCACACATGCACTTGTTAAAATGCATGTAGCTGATTGAACAGGATAGGTTAAATGAACCTAGATCTTCAAGTTTTGTTGGGATAATAGCTTCCCCACATCTCCCTCAAGTCCTTCATGTCTTGATCCTGAGCTTTTTGTTTTGACATCTCAAGTAGCATATCTTGGTAGAGAGGATATTGATCATACTGTTTCAAAGCAGACCCTCTCTCTTCTTCTTGGAATCCAATAATGATCTCTTCCTTAAAAGCCATCACTTCCTCTTGTTGCAAAGCTAGCTCTTCCTTTTTCTCAATAATTTCCCTTAGTTCCTTCAGCTTCGGTGCCTTAAAACGTTCTGGGAATGACAGAGTTGGTTTGTAAGCAGGAGGAATGTACTTAGCAGGCTTAACAGCTTCATTGTCTTCAACTCGACTGGCCACTCGATCATGTACTCGGTCGTGTGTGCGGTCGAGTCCCTGGTCGAGTGCCTTGACCATTTCAGTCTGCTGAGTAAAACCTTCACTCTGAGCTGCACTTAGTGATAAATCCTCCCCATCTTGAACTTCACTGTCCTCAGTGACAGCTTCCTCATAGAATTGGATAGCTTTAGCAGTGAATTCCCTTAGGTTTTGAATGGCTTTTCCAGGGAGTTGATTAGGCTTTGGAGCTGATGTGGAGGCAATGTTGCTCTCCATGTACTTGATTCTTGAGTTCAAACCTTCAAACTTCATGTTGAGATCATTATACTGAGAAGTTAGCTTTTGGTTTAGCTCAGCAAATTTCTTGGCATCCTCAATTTGCCCATTTGCTTGCCCAAGCAACATTTGTTGCATCATAGCTCTTAAGTCTGGTTCTTGGCCTTGGTTAGTCTGAAACCCTGGTGACGGACACAATTGAGGCTACAACCCTTGGTGTTGTTGCTTGGGTGCATAGTTGTTTTGTTGTTAGGGCTGTTGAGGAGGGTATACTTGGTCTTGAGGGTTTGCTACTGATGTTCATATAATTTACCTTGTTTTCCCTTAGTATTTTCACTTCTTTTGCATCATTTACCATCTAGTTAGGCCCCTTTTGCATATTTTTAGGAATTTTTATGCATTAGAGTGTAGTTGCATGGCATTTGCATGTTTTCTTGCATAAACAGGTGATTTTGGAGCCTAAGGAGCATGGAAGGATTGCTGAAGAAGAATGGAACTGAGAAGAGAAGGAAACAAGAGAGTTAGAGCTGAAGAACCAAGGTCCGGAGTCCCACTCGACCGCCCACTTGACCAGACACTCGACCGTGTGCAGAGATGGACTCGGCCGAGTGCAAGATGCACAAGAGAAGCCAGCTCGACCGGTCACTCGACCGAGCACCAGGTCGAGTTGGCCAAGCCGCCTAACTATTTTGTCTTTTAGCATTTTTAGGGCTTCCACTACTTTTCCTATAAAAGGACCTTGTACCCTTCAGCCACCAAGAGTCCAGCTTTTTAAATATTCTCAAACCTAGTTTTTACCTTTTAGGGAATTATTTCTTTTGCACTTTTATTTTATTAGATCTTGTACCTTCTTTTGAAGGGATAAATATAAGATTCTTGGATTTTGTTGGTTCCATAACTTTCAAGATATTTTGAATTTGTGTTTGATTCTTTCTTCATTATTGTAGATCTTTGCTTTATCTTTCATTTGATGCAAGTTTCAGCATTTTCTGTGTTTATGACTTTGATGTTCATCATGTGTTCTTGTGAGTAGTTGCTTAGGATCTTGAGGATGGGTTAGGCTGGATTATGTTTGAGGTTTGTTTGATTTGGTCAAGCTTGATTGTTGTAGATCTTTTCTAGTCTAGATGTTCTTAATGCTGATCCTATAACTGAGAGGGTAGGATTTGATCTCAAGCATCTTAGTATCATACCAATGTTTGAGGAACATAGATAAGGCTAGATCTAGAGTTTACCATTAGACTTGCTAAGAGATTAGAGGTCTTATTTGGTATTTGATATATTGCTTAGTGCCTGCTTGTGTAGATTCTTTACTGTGTGAGAACAAGTCTAGAGATGCATGAGTTTGATTGTTTCTTGTCATGAGAGTGGATTAAACATGTCTTAGAAAATATTGTCTAGAGATTAGCTCAAGTTGTTTGAGATTTGTTGACCAAGTTAGATGACCTCAATCATTAGTCCAGCCCATGAATCCCTCCTCAAGGCCTTTTTTGTTTATTGATTTCTTAGTTTTAATCCTGCTGCTTGCTTGTTGTTTAATTTGCTTTCATATTGCTCTGTTTTTCTTGTGTTGCTCTGTTTTCTCGCGTTTGTCCAGCTCGACCCTGTACTCGATCGAGTGCTTGCTCGAGTTCATCCCCAGAACTTTGGTTTATGATTTGTAGTTGTCCTGTCTTACTTCCTGTTTCATTCTAATTGCATTTCTGTTGCATTCACTTAGTGTTCTGTTCAATACTTGCAGTAATATAGTTTCTATTTCTGTTCTAGCTTCATAATTGTCATAATCATTCTGTTCCATTTACATTTAGCATCTAGTTTTAGTAGCTTTAGATTCCGCACTTTACATTTCATCATAGGATTAATAGTGACAAACATCCTTTGCATCTGGCTTAACTTAGACCTTTATGCACATCTTGATTGCTCACAAACTCTCAGATTGGATTGACACCTCTTGTACTACAATTGCATAAGGGGAATTGAAACACCCTGCCATCCATTCATTCATATCTCATCATTCCATCCATTTCATCACCATACCACCAAATACATGTGTTTCAATTTGGTGCCGTTGCCCATTTGAGTGTGTTTTTGTGACAATTAGGATCGATAGAAGTCTCAGATTAAATTCGTTTGTCCACTTGTTCACTACTGATCTCGTTTCTTCTACTACTTGTCTGTGATTGAGCTTCAGGTACAAGCTCGACCATCAACTCGACCAAGTGTGTGCTCGAGCACCTGATCGAGTCAGAAGCTGGATACAAATAGACATCAGTTCCCACTCGACTCGACCACCCACTCGAGCCTGTGCTCGACCGAGTGCCTGTCCGAGTCTGTACTCGCGCCTGTTGATGCAAACAAGGTCCAAGGGTCATCACAATCTTCAGAGACTCCTTGATAACATCAACTGACCACCAAGGGACCTAAGACAGCAGAGAACAAGGATCTATCAGGAACAAGAACAACAAGTGCTAATGGAGCAACAAGATCATTAAGCTCCAAGAGCAAAAAACATTGGTGTTGGAGATGCACCAAACACACATAACTAGAGAGCTGGTGATGTTCATATATTTTACCCTATTTTACCTTAGTATATTCACATCTTTTGCATCTTTTGCTATCCATTTTCACCATTATTGCATAGCTTTAGGACTAATCATGCATTAGAGTTTAGTTGCATTGCATTTGCATCTTTTCATGCATAAACAGGTGATTTTAGAGCTTAAGGAACATGGAAGCAATGCTGAGCAAGAAGTGAAGCAATCATGAAGGGAAAGCAAGAGAGTTAAGGCTGAAATAACAACGTCCGGAGTCCAACTCGACCGCACACTCGACCAGACACTCGACCGTGTGCTGAGGAGGACTCGACCGAGTGGAGAACGCACGAGAGAAGCCAGCTCGACCTGCCACTCGACCGAGCACAGGTCGAGTTGACCGAGCCGTTGACTATTTTGTCTTTTAGTATTTTTAGGGCTTCCACTCCCCTCTTATATAAAACCTTGTACCTGCAGCCACCAAAAAGGGCAGCTTTTTAGATATTCTCAAAACCTAGTATTTTACCCTTTTGGGATTTATTCTTTTTGCCTTTTTGTTTATTTCCTAGATCTTGTACTTGAAAAAGACTAAATTCTTCAATATTGTTGGTTTCATAACTTTCTTAATATTGAGAATTGAAATTTCATTTCTTTTTCAATATTGTATATCTTTGTTTCATCTTTCTAATGATGCAAGTTTCAATATTTTCTGGGTTTATGATTTTGATGTTCATCATGTGTTCTTGTGAGTAGCGGCTTAGGATCTTGAGGATGGGTTAGGCTGGGCTGTGAATGAGGTTTGTTTGGCTTGATCAAGCTTGATTGTTGTAGATCTCTTCTAGGGTAGATGTTCTTAATGCTGATCCTATATCTGAGAGGGTAGGATCTGATTTCAAGCATCTTAGCATCACACCAATGTTTAAGAGGCATAGATAAGGCTAGATCTAGAGCTTACCATCTTGCTTGCTAAGAGATTAGAGGTTTTGTTTGGTATGAGACATATTTCTTACTGCCTGCTTGTGTAGATTCTTTACTATGTGAGAGCAAATCTAGAAATGCATAGGTTTGATTCTTTCTTGACCATGAGAGTGGGAGAAACTTGTCTTAGATACATATGTCTAGAGATTAGCTCATGTTGTTTGAGATTTGTTGATCAAGTTAGATAGCCTCAATCATTAGCCCAGCCCATGAATCCCTCCTCAAGTCCTTCCTTGTTTATTGATTTTACAGTTTTAATCATGTTGCTTGATTGTTGTTTGATTCATCTTTGCATTACTCTGTTTTTATTGCATTGCTCTGTTTCTGCGTTTAGTCCAGCTCGACCACCCACTAAACCTACACTCGGTCGAGTGCTTGCTCGAGTTCTTCCCCAGAACTTTGTGTTTATGATTTGTGATTGTCTTGTTTCATTCTATTTTCATTTCTGTTGCATTTACTTATTGTCCTGTTCATTATTGTCTTGCATTAGTTCATTATCATAGTTTTTGTTTCTGTTCTAGCTTTATATTAGTGTAATCATTCTGTTTCATTTGCATTCAGTTCTTAGTACTTATATTTTACTTTCTGCATTTTACATTTGTCATCATAGGATTGTTAGTGACAAACATCCTTACATATTGGCTTGACTTAGGCATAATAAGCACATCCTTAGTGATCAGAGACACTCAGATTGGATTGACACCTCTTATACTGCAACTGCATAAGGGGAATTGAAACACCTTACCATCCATCCATTCATTGCATACATTCATCATCATTCATCCATCTTTCACCATCAAAAAAATACTTGTTTCAATTTGGCGCCGTTGCCTATTTGAGTGTGTTTTTGTGACAATTAGGATCCATAAAAGTCTAAGATTAAATTCGTTTATCAACTTGTTCACTACTGATCTTGTTTCTTCTTCTGCTTGTCTGTGATTGAGTTTCAGGTACCAGCTCGACCATCAACTCGACCACCACTCAACCGAGTGTGTGCTCGAGCACCTGATCGAGTCAGAAGCCGGATACAAATAGACATCAGTTCCCAGTCGACTCGACCACCCACTCGAGCCTTTGCTCGACCGAGTGCCTGTCCGAGTCTGTCCTCGACTCTGTTGATGCAAACAAGGTCCAAGGGTCCTCACAATCTACAGAGACTCCTGATGTTCATATATTTTACCCTGTTTTCCCTTAGTATATTCACATCTTTTGCATCTTTTGCTATCCATTTTCACCATTATTGCATAGCTTTAGGACTAATCATGCATTAGAGTTTAGTTGCATTGCATTTGCATCTTTTCATGCATAAACAGGTGATTTTGGAGCTTAAGGAGCATGGAAGCAATGTTGAGGAAGGAGTGAAGCAATCATGAAGGGAAAGCAAGAGAGTTAAGGCTGAAATAACAAGGTCCGGAGTCCAACTCGACCGCACACTCGACCAGACACTCGACCGTGTGCTGAGGAGGACTCGACCGAGTGGACAATGCACGAGAGAAGCCAGCTCGACCTGCCACTCGACCGAGCACAGGTCGAGTTGACCGAGCCGTTGACTATTTTGTCTTTTAGCATTTTTAGGGCTTCCACTCCCCTCCTATATAAAGCCTTGTACCTGCAGCCACAAAAAGGAGTCAGCTTTTTAGTCAGTCTTTTAGATATTCCTAAAAACCTAGTATTTACCTTTTTGGGATTTATTCCTTTTGCTTTTTATTCCTAAGATCTTGTACTTGAAAAAGACTAAATTCTCTTTATTGTTAGTTTAATAACTTTCTTAATATTGAGAATTTAAGTTTCATTTCTTTTTCAATATTGTAGATCTTTGTTTTATCTATCTAATGATGCAAGTTTCAATCTTTTCTGGGTTTATGATTTTGATGTTTATCATGTGTTCTTGTGAGTAGTAGTTTAGGATCTTGAGGATGGGTTAGGCTGGGCTGTGAAAGAGGTTTGTTTGGCTTGATCAAGCTTGATTGTTGTAGATCTCTTCTAGGGTAGATGTTCTTAATGCTGATCCTATATCTGAGAAGGTAGGATCTGATTTCAAGCATCTTAGCATCACACCAATGTTTAAGAGGCATAGATAAGGCTAGATCTAGAGCTTACCATCTTGCTTGCTAAGAGATTAGAAGTTTTGTTTGGTATGAGACATATTTCTTACTGCCTGCTTGTGTAGATTCTTTACTATGTGAGAGCAAGTCTAGAAATGCATAGGTTTGATTGTTTCTTGACCATGAGAGTGGGAGAAACTTGTCTTGGATTCATATGTCTAGAGATTAGCTCATGTTGTTTGAGATTTGTTGATCAAGTTAGATAACCTCAATCATTAGTCCAGCCCATGAATCCCTCCTCAAGTCCTTCTTTGTTTATTGATTTTTCAGTCTTAATCCCGTTGCTTGATTGTAGTTTGATCTGTCTTTGCATTACTCTGTTTTTATTGCATTGCTCTGTTTCTGCGTTTAGTCTAGCTCGACCACTCACTCGACCTACACTCGGTCGAGTGCTGGCCCGAGTTCATCCCCAGAACTCTGTTATTTGTGTTTTGTGATTGTCTTGTTTCATTCCTGTTCCATTTCTGCTGCATTCATTTAGTGTCCTGTTCATTATTGTCTTGCATTTGTTCTTTACCTCAGTTTCTGTTTCTGTTGATTGCATCATTACTGTCTTAATCATTCTATTTCATTTGCATTTAGTTCTTAGTTCATTTAGTTTACCTTCTTCACTTTACACTTTCACCATAGGATTGTTTAGTGGCAACATCCTTTTCATTTGGCTTAAATTAGATCTTTATGCATATCTTAACTGTTTACAACCACTCAAATTGGATTGATACCCCTTATACTGCAACTGCATAAGGGCAATTGAAACACCTTACCCATCATTGCATACATTCATCATCATCTATTCCATCTTAACCTGTCCACAATAAATATCTAGTTTCAATTTGGCGCCGTTGCCTATTTGAGTGTGTTTTTGCGACAATTAGGATCCATAAAAGTCTAAGATTACGTTCGTTTATCCACTTGTTCACTACTGATCGCATTTCTTCTCCTGCTTGTCTGTGCTTGAGTTTCAGGTACCAGCTCGACCACCCACTCGACCACCACTCGACCGAGTGTGTGCTCGAGCACCTGATCGAGTCAGAAGCCGAATACAAATAGACAACAGTTCCCAGTCGACTCGACCACCCACTCGAGCCTGTGCTCGACCGAGTGCCTGTTCGAGTCAGTAATCATGTTTCACAACAGTATGTTCCCTTCTGTACCATGGCAACATCAACCAGGATTCCAGGCTCAATGGTGTCACCCTCCAGTGTTTCAAACTTCACAAGCCCACGAACTTGACTTAAGAGCTATGATGCAACAACTTTTACTTGGGCAAGCAACTGGGCAGATTGAGGTAGCAAAGCAGTTTGCTGAGCTGAACCAAACGTTGAATTCCTATTCTAGTGACCTAAACTCCAAGGTCAAGTACATGGAGAGCTCCATTGTTCCTACTTCAGCTCCTCAGCCAAACCACCTTCTTGAAGAACCTATTCCAAACCCAAGGGAGTTTACAGCTAAAGCTCTTAATCTCTATGAAGATGCTGTCACTGAGGACAGTGAGATTCAATGTGGGGAGGATTGGTCATTTATTGAAGCCCAGGGTGAAGCTTGTGCACAGCAGACTGACTCCGTCAAAGCACTCGACCAAGTGCTCGAGACTGCACTCGACCGAAAGACTGATCGAGTGGTCGATCGAGCTGAGGACACAGAAGTTGTTAAGCCTACTAAGTACATTCCTCCTGCTTACAAACCACCTCTACCATTCCCAGGACGTTTCAAGGCACATAAGCTGAAAGAACTCAGGGAAATTATTGAGAAAAGGGAAGAGTTGGCTTTTCAACAAGAGAAGGAGTTAGCTTTACAACAACAAGAAGTCATTGAGAAGGAAGAAGTTGTGATTGAAAGAAAGGAAGTAATGGCCATACAACAGGAGGTTTTCATTGAGAAGAAGGAGGAACTGATGGCTATACAAGAAGCCATCATTACTTACCAAAAAGTAGAGAGAGGACCTGCTTTGGAACAGTATGCTCCATACCCTCTTTATCAGAATTTTTTACTTGAGATGTCAAAGAAAAGGGCTCATGACCAAGATATGAAGGACTTGAAAGAGATTGGAAAAGCTATTGTCCCAACAAAGCTTGAAGATCCAGGCTCATTCGACTTACCCTGTTCCATCAGCTACATGCACTTCAATAAGTGCCTTTGTGATTTAGGAGCTTCAGTGAGCTTGATGCCATATTCAGTAGCTGAGAAGTTAGGGTATAAAGACTTCAAGGATAGCAACTTCTATGTTAGTCTAGCAGATGGATCCAAGAGGGATGTGGTTGGAATGATTGAAAACCTCCCTATCAAAATAGGAGGAGCAAGGATCCCAACTGATTTTGCAATCATAAGCATGGAACAAGAGCCTAAAGACCCTCTTATCTTGGGAAGACCATTCTTAGCTACAGCTGGGGCTGTTATTGATGTGAAGATGGAGACTGTCAAGCTCCACTTGACTGAAGACTTCACTATGAAGTTTGACATCAACAATCCCACTAATCTGCCTTCCAAATATGATCCACCTTACACTATAAAAAGAAAGGAGGATCATGAGGTCTCAAGTGAGGAAAATGCTTCAAGGGGTAAGCTAACCTTTCAAGAAGATTCAGTGGAGAAGCTAAAGGGTTCAGTTCAAGTGCTAGCTGGTTTAGTGAAGGAACTTCAAGTTCAGCTCAACAAGAAGTCTTGGAAGAAGGCAAGACCAAGACTCAAGTTTAAGAAGAAACATGGTTCAAGTGCTAAGGAAGTAGTGATCAAGAAGGAACACCAAGGTTATCAAGTAGAACCAGGGGGGATTTCATCACCTCTTTGGTCTCCAATTCAAGCTTGAAGAGCTAGAAGAAGTCAAGCTTAGTGACTTTAAACAAGCTCACTAGGGAGGAAGTCCCTAAGGTATCATTGTACATATGCTTTATTTTCCTTGTAGTTTTGATATTTTTGTTTTATGTTTGTGTTGGACAGGCTGTTTAATGAGAGTGTATGGGTTTGGAGAGAACTGGACTTGGAAAAATAGACTCGCAAGCCAGCTCGACCCCCCACTCGGACATGCACTCGACCGAGTCACGGTCGATCGCCATCGTCGAGCTGCCCCAATCCCCCTCTCCAAGTCACCAACAAGACCCCAGCTACACCTTTGATAGCATGCAGGAGGATGTGGATAGTTTCTTCTACAATCCTTGAGGTAACACTATCACCTTTCCATTGTAAATACCATTTGCATTTCATATTGTGTGTTTTGTTTTAAGTCTTGAATCCTCAAACAAATTTCTTTCACACAAGGGACTGTGTGATTTAAGTTTGGGGGAGGGTTTGAGATAGCATTTGACATTGTGTTTTGTTTTCTTATTTCAAATTTTTAGCATCATCATGTTAATATTTGCATAGCATCTAAGGCATAGAAAAACCCTAAAAATTTGAAAATTTTTGCAAAAATCTTTATATAAAAAAAAGAGTGTTCATGTAGTTTGCCTTGCATATTCAAGTATTTTGTTTATCATATAGAACTGCTTGCATTAGGGATCTATGATGAGTATTTCCTTGTTAGCTTGCTCATTCACTAGACTAGGATCAATGCCCAAGTTAATAGTACTTTGATGCTAGTTGAGTGGTTAGAAGCATAAGATTGAACCAAGCATTGAATTCCTGCATTGCATTTAGTCTAAATTGAAGCATGTTGTGATTTGATGCCATTTCCTATCTATAAGAACTTAATATTGACTTTCAATTATCAATGTGTGCATTGCTTTAAACTCATGGATACCATATACATATTTGGATCATCTTTCTCCTTTTTACCACTCTTGTTGATCCAAGTAGCTGATTTCCTCATTAAGAATCAGTTTCCCCTACCCTTAACCAACCCTTCTTTCAAGCCATGTTTATTCTTGAGTGTGTGAGGCCTATTTTTAGGATTGAGCTTGGTAGAAAGTGTTAGGTTTGAACTGACAAGAGTAAAGCCTTGTGTAGTTCTAGTTTGCATTTTTCAAACTAGATAGGACTAGGTGGTTCATTTGTTGGGTTTGGGACTTGGAAGTTAAAGAAAGAAAAAAAAAAAAGAGAAAAAGAAAGAAAAAGGGTAGAGTCTTTAAGAGGAGATTGTGTTTAAGCAAGGTCTAGTGAAAGGATGGGAAGCAAAAAATGTTGAAGATGGTTCTAGTTAAAGAAAAGAAAAGAAAGAAAAGAAAAGTCTAGCAAAAAGCTTGTATGTCTTAAGAATAAGAAGAAAAGAGAACCATAGCAAATAAGTAAGAATCCCCCATCCCACTAGAAAGATCAAATAAGAAACCTCTCCTAAGACTTGAAAATCAAAAGAGAAAAGGGTGAAAGAGAAAAGAAGAAGTTAAAGGGTAGCACTAGGATCATTTGGGTTTAGATTGCTAGGATAAACACTTTGGGTACCTTTGGATAGACAAGGTTTTATTCTTGTATGTGTCTAGGTGTTCTTACCTTTAGCATTCTTCTGAAGCTCAATCCATTTTTTATGAGAGAACCTTGATATTGATAAGCCCCACACTTAAAAGAGACTATCATTGTCTCAAAGCCTTTACCTCCAAGCCAAATGAGTTTAAGCATTGCATAGAATTGATTCATGTTCTTGATTAATGAATGTTAAAGGAAATGGTTGATTTGAATGCATGTGGATATCTAAGGCTCAAATCAGTAAAGGTTGTGACATGCTTGTCTAAAGTCTTTAAGTACAGCTCATTCAACTTGCATCATAGTACTAGTAACTTGGACATTGATTCTAGATGGTCTGTTTGCAAGCTTTAGGAGCTGAGATCCCACTTTCAAACCTCACCTACATTCTTATGTCTTGCTTATTTGCTTGAGGGCAAGCAAAGACTAAGTTTGGGGGTGTTGATGTTCATATATTTTACCCTGTTTTCCCTTAGTATATTCACATCTTTTGCATCTTTTGCTATCCATTTTCACCATTATTGCATAGCTTTAGGACTAATCATGCATTAGAGTTTAGTTGCATTGCATTTGCATCTTTTCATGCATAAACAGGTGATTTTGGAGCTTAAGGAGCATGGAAGCAATGTTGAGGAAGGAGTGAAGCAATCATGAAGGGAAAGCAAGAGAGTTAAGGCTGAAATAACAAGGTCCGGAGTCCAACTCGACCGCACACTCGACCAGACACTCGACCGTGTGCTGAGGAGGACTCGACCGAGTGGACAATGCACGAGAGAAGCCAGCTCGACCTGCCACTCGACCGAGCACAGGTCGAGTTGACCGAGCCGTTGACTATTTTGTCTTTTAGCATTTTTAGGGCTTCCACTCCCCTCCTATATAAAGCCTTGTACCTGCAGCCACAAAAAAGTCAGCTTTTTAGTCATCTTTTAGATATTCCTAAAAACCTAGTATTTACCTTTTTGGGATTTATTCCTTTTGCTTTTTATTCCTAAGATCTTGTACTTGAAAAAGACTAAATTCTCTTTATTGTTAGTTTAATAACTTTCTTAATATTGAGAATTTAAGTTTCATTTCTTTTTCAATATTGTAGATCTTTGTTTTATCTATCTAATGATGCAAGTTTCAATCTTTTCTGGGTTTATGATTTTGATGTTTATCATGTGTTCTTGTGAGTAGTAGTTTAGGATCTTGAGGATGGGTTAGGCTGGGCTGTGAATGAGGTTTGTTTGGCTTGATCAAGCTTGATTGTTGTAGATCTCTTCTAGGGTAGATGTTCTTAATGCTGATCCTATATCTGAGAAGGTAGGATCTGATTTCAAGCATCTTAGCATCACACCAATGTTTAAGAGGCATAGATAAGGCTAGATCTAGAGCTTACCATCTTGCTTGCTAAGAGATTAGAAGTTTTGTTTGGTATGAGACATATTTCTTACTGCCTGCTTGTGTAGATTCTTTACTATGTGAGAGCAAGTCTAGAAATGCATAGGTTTGATTGTTTCTTGACCATGAGAGTGGGAGAAACTTGTCTTGGATTCATATGTCTAGAGATTAGCTCATGTTGTTTGAGATTTGTTGATCAAGTTAGATAGCCTCAATCATTAGTCCAGCCCATGAATCCCTCCTCAAGTCCTTCTTTGTTTATTGATTTTTCAGTCTTAATCCCGTTGCTTGATTGTAGTTTGATCTGTCTTTGCATTACTCTGTTTTTATTGCATTGCTCTGTTTCTGCGTTTAGTCTAGCTCGACCACTCACTCGACCTACACTCGGTCGAGTGCTGGCTCGAGTTCATCCCCAGAACTCTGTTATTTGTGATTTGTGATTGTCTTGTTTCATTCCTGTTCCATTTCTGCTGCATTCATTTAGTGTCCTGTTCATTATTGTCTTGCATTTGTTCTTTACCTCAGTTTCTGTTTCTGTTGATTGCATCATTACTGTCTTAATCATTCTATTTCATTTGCATTTAGTTCTTAGTTCATTTAGTTTACCTTCTTCACTTTACACTTTCACCATAGGATTGTTTAGTGGCAACATCCTTTTCATTTGGCTTAAATTAGATCTTTATGCATATCTTAACTGTTTACAACCACTCAAATTGGATTGATACCCCTTATACTGCAACTGCATAAGGGCAATTGAAACACCTTACCCATCATTGCATACATTCATCATCATCCATTCCATCTTTCACATCATCACCATAAAAGAACTTGTTTCAACTCCTTGATCACATCAACAAACCACCAAGGGACCTGAGACAGCAGAAAACAAGGATCTATCAGGAACAAGAACAACAAGTGCTAATGGAGCAACAAGATCAACAAGCTCCAAGAGCAAGAAACATTGGTGCTGGAGATGCACCAAACACAGGGAGCTGGTATTGTGCCTCCTACTGTTGCCAACAACAACTTTGAGATCAAAAGTTGATTGATCTCAATGATTCAAGCCAACAAGTTCCATGGGTTGCCAATGGAAGATCCCCTGGACCACCTTGATGAATTTGATAGGATATGTGGTCTCACTAAGATCAATGGAGTCAGTGAGGATGGATTCAAGTTAAGGCTATTTCCATTCTCAGTTGGAGATAAGGCTCACCTTTGGGAAAAGACTCTTCCTACTGGAGCAATAACCACATGGGATGCTTGCAAAAAAGCTTTTTTGGCCAAATTCTTTTCCAATGCTAGAACTACTAGATTGAGAAATGAAATTTCTGGGTTTGCTCAAAGGAATAATGAGAGTTTTTGTGAAGTTTGGGAAATGTTTAAAGGATTCCAGACTCAGTGTCCTCACCATGGCTTCAGCAATGAGTCCCTTTTAAGTACTTTGTATAGAGGAGTGCTTCCCAAGATCAGAATGCTTCTTGACACAGTCTCAAATGGAAACTTCCTCAACAAAAATGTTGCAGAAGGCTGGGAGTTGGTTGAAAATCTTGCTCAATCAGATGGCAACTATAATGTGGACTATGACAGAACCATAAGGTCATCATCAACTGATCAAGAGGACAAGTACAAGATGGATTTGAAGATGGTCAATGAGAAGCTTGACAAGATCCTTCTTAGCCAACAAAAGTCTATTCACTTCATTGGTGAGGAAGAGGCTCCAGTTCAAGAAGGGGAGACTGAGTTTGCTGAGTTGTGTTACATGCAAAACCAGGGAGGATTCAAAGGCTACAACCAAGGAGGTTTCAAGAACAACAATCTCTCTTATAGGAGTACCAATGTGGTCAACCCTCAAGACCAAGTCTATCCACCTCAACAGCCTCCACAGCAACAAAACTACATCTTCAAACAACAACATCCAGTGTTCCAGCCTCAGTTGTGTCCCCACCAGGGTTTCAGACTAACCAAGGCCAAGAACAAGACTTAAGGGCAATGATGCAACAGTTGTTGATTGGGCAAACACAAGGAAAGATTGAGGAAGCCAAACAGTTTGCTGAGTTGAAACAAAGACTCACATCACAGTACAATGATCTAAACATGAAGTTTGAGGGTCTTATCTCAAGAGTGAAGTATATGGAGAGTAACATTGCCTCTACTTCAGCTCCTAAACCCAACCAACTCCCTGGAAAAGCTGTTCAAAATCCAAGAGAGTTCACATCCAAGGCCATTCAAGTTCATGAGGAAGAAGTCACTGAGGACAGTGAAGTCCTAGTTTGGGGGAATTTATCAGTTATTGAAGCCCCAAGTAACGTTTTTGCAAAGCAACTGGAGTTCGACATTGCACTCGACCAGGTACTCGAACAGCCACTCGACCGTGTGCATGCTCGAGTGGTCGATCGAGCTGGAGACTCCGAAGCTGTCAAACCTGCTAAGTACATTCCTCCTGCTTACAAGCCTCCACTACCATTCCCAGGGCGTTTCAAAGCACAGAGGATTAGGGAACTAAGGGAGATCATTAAGAAAAAAGAAATGTTGGTAAGCAACAAGAGGATGAGAGGGTTTTGAAGGAAGAAGCTGTGGTTGAGAAACAAGAGGAAGTGTTGGCTTTACAAGAGGTCATCATTACTTACCAAGAAGAGGAGAGAGGACCTGCCTTGGAACAGTTTGAACCATATCCTCTCTATAAGGAATTTTTGCTTGACTTGTCAAAGCAAAAGGCTCAAGCTCAAGATGAGAGGATCTTGAAGACCTTGGAGGAGTTATCATCCCAATCAAGCTTAAGGATCCAGGTCCCTTCTATTTACCATGCACATTCAGTTACCTCCACTACAACCAATGCCTATGTGACCTAGGGGCTTCAATTAGTGTCATGCCCTACTCCATTGCACAAAAGCTTGGGAGGACAGATTTCAGACTCACAAACCTCCATGTATGCCTAGCTGATGGGTGAAACAGAGAGGTAGTTGGTAAGTTGGAGAATGTCTCTGTCAAGATAGGGAAGGCAAGGGTTCATACAGATTTTATGGTATCGGAGATGGACAAGGAACCTGAAGATCCAATCATTCTTGGGAGGCCATTCTTAGCCACTGTTGGAGCAATCATTGATGTCAAGGAAGGTCTTGTGACCTTGAACATTGCTGAGGATATAGTTATGAGGTTCAACATCTTTAACACAACCAACCTCCCTACAATTGATGATCAGCCTTTTACTATCAAGGATAAAGGTGGTCAAGAAGGCTTAAGTGATAAGGCAACTCCAAAGGCTGAGCACTCTCTTCAAGAAGAGTCTATGGAAAAGCTTAAGAGGTCAGTTCAAGAGTTGACTAGTATGGTTGAGGATCTCAAAGTTAAGCTGAACAAGAGGTCTTGGAGGAAAGCAAGACCAAGGCTCAAAATCAAGAAGAAGTATGGTTTGTGTGTTAAGGGTGAGGTTATCAAGGATCAACTTCACAGTGACCAAGAGGTTCCAGGGAGGATTTCATCACCTCCTTGGTATCTAGACAAAGTCTAAGAAGGAAATCAAAGTCAAGCTTAGTGACTTTAAACAAGCTCACTAGGGAGGAAGTCCCTAAGGTATCCTTTGTAAATATAGTTTATTTTCCTTGTAGTTTTGATGTGTTTTCTTTTATGTTTGTGTTGGACAGGCCTTTTAGCGAGAATGTAGTTGGATAAAGAGAGATTTGGACTTGGAGAAGGAGACTTGCAAGCCCACTCGACCAAGGCCCCGAGAGGTACTCGGCCGAGCTGGATACTAATTGAGGCCCATTTGATTCCCATTCTTCTAGAATGATCGAGTGGAGGGAAGAACAAGGAGAAAAATTTTGAAATTTCAAAATTGGTCAAGGAGCTCGACCACGTGCTGGTCGAGTGTGGGGTCGAGTGGCAGCCAAAAGCAAGTCAAAGATTTCCAATTTAAATTTGAATGGTATGGACGCTCCACCCTTGTCTTCTTGTCCCCTTAGCTTCTTTATATAGTCCTTGCACGATCCTATACTTCTCACATTATCTAATTTGCTCAAAACATTTAAATTCAAGCTTTAAATTCTCTTTCAAAGTTCATCTCTTGCTCAAGCTTTGTTCTTTCAAGTTTTTGGGTCACTAACCTATTAACTTTGAGCTTTGAGTCTATTCCCTTCAGTTTCTTTTGAAAATGTCTTCCAAGATAACCAAGAAGTCTCACCAAACCGCTGCAAGCTCCATGGAACGTCGTGATGCTGACCTTGAATCAAGAGGTGAAGCTGGGAGAGTCACTCGACGGACCACTCGATCGACCACTCGACCGAGTGGTGGTTCGAGCAGCCGGTCGAGCCAGGTGCCGCGTCAAAGGAGAGAGCCAGTTGAGGAAGATCCTGAGAGGACCGAAAGTGAGGAGGAAAGAGAGCCTACTCTCAATGAGTTTATGAGGAAACACAAGGCCAAGGGGAAGAGGCCAGCTGTTGAAGTTGAGCAAGAAGAGAGTGAAAATGAGAGTGAGGAAGAAAGTGAAGAAGAAGAGTTGATGGATGATGGGGAAGCAGAATCTTGTGGGTTGTCAAAGAGGCAGCTTTATGATGCTTTTATGAGAATGGAGTTCTTGGGGACTAGATATCCTCACAAGGAAACCATGGAGAAGCTTGCCATTGATGAAGATGTGGAGTTTCTTTTTGAGAAAAGTAACTTAACCAAGTTCATGGGACTTTGCATGGAGAGCTACAAGGAGGAAAGTTGTGAGTTTCTAGCCACTGTTAAGCTGCATACATATGCAAGGAAATATCCTGAGGTTGGAGCTGGTCACATCACCTTCACAATCAAGGGGAAAAGGCATGAGCTTTCAATGAAAAAGATAGCCAATGTGTTTGGTTTTGAAGTTGGGAGCCATAGGAGCTTGATGATACCAAGAGAGGAGCTCTATTCAGTTTGGGAAACCATTGGGGACCACAAACTCTACTCATCCTCCAACTCCAAGAGCTCAAGGATAAGGAGCCCAGTCCTAAGGTACTTCCACAAAGCTCTTGCAAACACCTTCTTTGCAAGGAAGGAAACTGGGAATATCAATGAGGGAGAGCTTAAGATGATTGACATGGCTCTCAATGGGATCATCCTCAAGGCAAGAGATGGAACCATCATCCTTGGGAGCACTGTAGAGACTGATCTTGCAATGGTGCTCATTGACCACATGGTTTACTTAAGAAGTTGGGTAGGAAAGTTGGAAAACAAAGGATCAAGAGGAGCACTTACCATTGGAGGCATCATCACTCCAATCCTTCAAGCTGCTAAAGTTCCACTTAGAGGAGAAAGTGTCTCACCAAGATGGATTGACTCAAGCTACCTCACTTCTACTCTCATCCTAGCCAAGGAGATGCATCAAGGGAACCACATTTTCAACTATGAGCTTCCAACACTTGGGAAAAAGAAACTCATATTGCCTAACCAAGAGCTCACCACCATTCAAGAGGGAGCCAACATTGACTTTTGGCCAGCTGAGGAGCATTGGTTTGATGGAGTGGTTCAACCTAGAGTTGAGGAAGCTGGGAATGCACAAGTAGCTGTTGGAGAGGAGCAGTTCTACTTTGAAGATTATGAGCCCAACCCAAGGGATAGTAGAGGAGTGAGGGAGAATAGCAAGAGGTTGACTCTTTTGCAAAAGTGGGGCAAGTGGCATGAAAAGAGGTTTGATAAGCTGAAGAAGAAGGTGACCAACATGGCTAAGTCTATCAAAGGCTTAAAGAAGGAGATTGCTGAGCTGAAGAGTGGAAACTCATCTCCTAGCCATTCAAGCCCTTTGAGGAGAAGTAGTTCAACTATAGCACTTTCAAGGGTTGCGAATCCTGTGGAACCAGCTAGGGCTTCAATGTATGAGCCAAATCAGAGGAAGAGGAGCTCAAGTACCCGAGAACAGCAGCTTTCGAGGCACTCGACCGGGTCACTCGAGCGCCCACTCGACCGGGTCACTCGAGCGCCCACTCGACCGAGCACCACCGACGTACTCGACCGAGTTCCAGCCCAGACAACCATATGGCTTCCCACCTCCAGCTGCTTATCCAGGTTACCCTCCCATCCCACCCCAATACTTCCTGGATCCAGCACTCTACCACCAGTTCTACCAACAGTTCTCCCAGCAGCAAGGACAGAATTATGGCATCCGCAGTCCAGCTCGACCCCCCACTCGGACATGCACTCGACCGAGTCACGGTCGGTCGCCATCGTCGAGCTGCCCCAATCTCCATCTCCAAGTCACCAACAAGACCCCAACTACACTTTTTACAGCATGCAAGAGGATGTGGACAACTTCTTCTCCAATCCTTAACGTACCAATATCACCTTCATTGTAAATACCATTGCATTTCATATTGTGTGTTTTGTTTTAAGTCTTGAATCCTCAAACAAATTTCTTTAACACAAGGGACTGTGTGATTTAAGTTTGGGGGAGGGTTTGAGATAGCATTTGACATTGTGTTTTGTTTTCTTATTTCAAATTTTTAGCATCATCTTGTGAATTGTTTTAATAAGAACCTAATATTGACTTTTAATTATCATCTTGTGAATTGTTTTAAACTCATGGATACTATATACATATTTGGATCATCTTTCACCTTTTTACCACTCTTGTTGATCTAAGTAGCTGATTTCCTCATTAAGAATCAGTTTCCCCTACCCTTAACCAACCCTTCTTTCAAGCCATATTTATGCTTGAGTGTGTGAGGCCTATTTTTGGGATTGAGCTTGGTAGAAAGTGTTAGGTTTGAACTGACAAGAGTAAAGCCTTGTGTAGTTCTAGTTTGCACTTTTCAAACTAGATAGGACTAGGTGGTTCACTTGTTGGGTTTGGGACTTGGCTGTTATGAAAAGAAAAAAAAAAAAAAAAAAAGAAAGAAAAATGGTAGAGTCTTTAGGAGGAGAATGTATTTAAGCAAAGTCTAGTGAAAGGATGGGAAGTTAAAAATTGTTGAAGATGGTTCTAGTTAAAGAAAAGAAAAGAAAGAAAAGAAAAGTCTAGCAAAATGCTTGTATGTCTTAAGAATAAGAAGAAAAGAGAACCATAGCAAATAAGTAAGAATCCCCCATACCACTAGAAAGATCAAATAAGAAACCTCTCCTAAGACTTGAAAACCAAAAGAGAAAAGGGTGAAAGAGAAGAGAAGAAGTTAAAGGGTAGCACTAGGATCATTTGGGTTTAGATTGATAGGATAAACATTTTGGGTGCCTTTGGGTAGACAAGGTTTTGTTCTTGTATGTGTCTAAGTGTTCTTACCTTTAGCATTCTTCTAAAGCTCAATCCATTTTTATGAGAGAACCTTGATATTGATAAGCCCCACTCTAAAGAGAGACCATCATTGTCTCAAAAACCTTTATCTCCAAGCCAAAATGAGTTTAAGCATTGCATAAGATTGATTCATGTTCTTGATTAATGAATGTTAAAGGAAATTGTTGATTTGAATGCATGTGGATATCTAAGGCTCAAATCAGTAAAGGTCGTGATAGGCTTATCTAAAATCTTTAAGTACAGCTCATTCAACTTGCATCATAGTACTAGTAACTTGGACATTGATTCTAGCTGGTCTACTAGCAAGCTTTAGGAGCTGAGATCCCACTTTCAAACCTCACCTACCTTCTTATGTCTTGTTTATTTGCTTGAGGGCATGCAAAGACAAAGTTTGGGGGTGTTGATGTTCATATAATTTATCTTGTTTTCCCTTAGTATTTTTACTTCTTTTGCATCATTTACCATCTAGTTTGGCCCCTTTTGCATAGTTTTAGGAATGTTTATGCATTAGAGTGTAGTTGCATGGCATTTGCATGTTTTTTTGCATAAACAAGTGATTTTGGAGCCTAAGGAGCATGGAAGGATTGCTGAAGAAGAATGGAGCTGAGAAGAGAAGGAAACAAGAGAGTTAGAGCTGAAGAACCAAGGTCCGGAGTCCCACTCGACCGCCCACTCGACCGTGTGCGGAGATGGACTCGACCGAGTGGAAGATGCACAAGAGAAGCCAGCTCGACCGAGCACCAGGTCGAGTTGGCCAAGCCTCCTAGCTATTTTGTCTTTAGCATTTTTAGGGCTTCCACTACTTTTCCTATAAAAGGACCTTGTACCCTTCAGCCACCAATAGTCCAGCTTTTTAGATATTCTCAAACCTAGTTTTTACCTTTTAGGGAATTATTCCTTTTGCACTTTTATTTTATTAGATCTTGTACCTTCTTTTGAAGGGATAAACAAAAGATTCTTGGATTTTGTTTGTTCCATAACTTTCAAGATATTAAGAATTTGTGTTTGATTCTTTCTTCATTATTGTAGATCTTTGCTTTATCTTTCATTTGATGCAAGTTTCAACATTTTTTGGGTTTATGACTCTGATGTTCATCATGTGTTCTTGTGAGTAGTTGCTTAGGATCTTGAGGATGGGTTAGGTTGGATTATGTTTGAGGTTTGTTTGATTTCGTCAAGCTTGATTGTTGTAGATCTCTTCTAGTCTAGATGTTCTTAATGCTGATCCTATAACTGAGAGGGTAGGATTTGATCTCAAGCATCTTAGCATCATACCAATGTTTAAGGAGCATAGATAAGGCTAGATCTAGAGTTTACCATTGGACTTGCTAAGAGATTAGAGGTCTTGTTTGGTATTTGACATATTGCTTAATGCCTGCTTGTGTAGATTCTTTACTGTGTGAGAACAAGTCTAGAGATGCATGAGTTTGATTGTTTCTTGCCATTAGAGTGGAGTAAACATGTCTTAGAAAATATTGTCTAGAGATTAGCTCAAGTTGTTTGAGATTTGTTGACCAAGTTAGATGACCTCAATCATTAGTCCAGTTCATGAATCCCTCCTCAAGACCTTCTTTGTTTATTGATTTCTTAGTTTTAATCCTGCTGCTTGCTTGTTGTTTGGTTTGCTTTCATATTGCTCTGTTTTTCTTGTGTTACTCTGTTTTTTCACGTTTGTCCAGCTCGACCCTGCAGTCGATCTACACTCGATCGAGTGCTTGCTCGAGTTCATCTCCAGAACTTTGGTTTATGATTTGTAGTTGTCCTGTCTTACTTCCTGTTTCATTCTAGTTGCATTTCTGTTGCATTCACTTAGTGTCCTGTTTAATACTTGCATTAATATAGTTTCTATTTCTGTTCTAGCTTCATAATTGTCATAATCATTCTGTTCCATTTACATTTAGAATCTAGTTCTAGTAGCTTTACATTCTGCACTTGACATTTCATCATAGGATTGTTATTGACAAACATTTTTTGCATCTGGCTTGACTTAGACCTTTATGCACATCTTGATTGCTCACAAACTCTCATATTGGATTGACACTTCTTGTACTACAATTGCATAAGGGGAATTGAAACACCCTGCCATCCATTCATTCATATCTCATCATTCCATCCATTTCATCACCATACCACCAAATACATGTGTTTCAGCTACATTGGTGCTTCTATAGGAGAGGTTGTTGTTCTTAAATCCTCCTCCTTGATTGTAACCCTTGAAGCCTCCCTCTTGGTTGTATCCCTTATAGCCTCCTTAGTTTTGCATGTAGCATAGCTCAGCAAACTCTCTCTCCCCATCTTGAACTTGAGACTCCTCTTCACCAATGAAGTGAATGGTCTTTTGTTGGCTGAGTAGAATCCTATCTAGCTTCTCATTGACTACTTTCAAGTCCTTCTTGTACTTCTCCTCTTGATCATTGGAGAGAAACCTTACTGTTCTGTCATAGTCCTCATTGTAGTTGCCATCTGACTGAGCAAGATTTTCAACAAATTCCCAGCCTTCTTCCACATTCTTGTTGAAGAAGTTACCATTTCAGGCTGTATCAAGAAGCATCCTGATTATGGGGAGAACTCCTCTATAAAGAGTGTTTAGCAAGGACTCATTGTTGAAGCCATGGTGAGGACACTGAGTCTGGAAACCTTTAAACCTCTCCCATGCTTCACTAAAACTCTCATTATTCTTTTGAACAAAGCCAGAGATTTCATTCCTCAATCTTGCAGTCATAGCATTGGAAAAGAACTTGGCCAGAAAAGCTTTCTTGCAAGCATCCCATGTGGTTATGGCTCCAGTTGGAAGTGTCTTCTCCCATAGGTGAGCCTTGTCTCCAAGTGAAAAGGGGAACCGCGTAAGCTTGAAGCCATCTTCACTTACACCATTGATCTTGGTGAGACCACATATCCTATCAAACTCATCAAGGTGGTCTAGGGGATCTTCCATTGGTAAACCATGAAACTTGTTTACTTGAATCATAGAGATCAATCCACTCTTGATCTCAAAGTTGTTGTTGGCCACTGTAGGAGGAACTATGCCAGCTCTTTGGTTGTGGGTGTTTGGTGCATCTCCAGCACCAATGTTTCTTGCCCTTGGAGCTTGTTGATCTTGTTGCTCCATTAGCACTTGTTGTTCTTGTTCCTGATAGATTCTTGTTCTCTGCTGTTTTAGGTCCCTTGGTGGTCGGTTGATGTGATCAAGGAGTCTCTGAAGATTGTGATGGCCCTTTGACCTTGTTTGCATCAATAGGCGCGAGAACAGACTCGGACAGGCACACAGTTGAGCGCAGGCCCGAGTGGGTGGTCAAGTCGACAGGGAAGAGATGTCTATTTGTATATGGCTTCTGACTCGATCAAGTACTCGATCACTCACTCGGTCGAGTGGTGCTTGAGTTGATGGTCGAGTTGGTACCTGAAACTCAATCACAGACAAGCAGTAGAAGAATCGAGATCAGTAGCGAACAAAGGGATAAAGGAACTTAATCTTAGACTATTAAAGATCCTAAATGTCAAAAACAAACACTCATATGGCAACGGCGCCAAATTGAAACATATCTTTTTTTGTGGATGTGATGATGGAATGATATAGATGATGATGATGAATGGCAAGTGGTTTCAAGCAATCAGGATATGAATATTTGTCTAAGTCAAGCCAAATATGTAGGATGTTTGTCACTAACAACCTAATGATGAATGTAAAATGCAGAAAGTAAAAGCTACTAGAACAAGATACTAGATGCAAGGAGAACAGTATCTAATTAACAATGCAATTAAACAAAAACTATAATAATGCAAGACAAGTAAAGAGCTAATGCAAGGCAAGTAATGAATATGATTGATCAGGAAACTAAATAAATGCAACAGGAATGCAACTAAAATGAAACAGGAAATGAGAAAGGACAAACACAAAGCTTAAACAAGAATTCTGGGGATGAGCTCAAGCATGCACTCGATCGAGTGTGAGATCGAGTACAGGGTCGAGTTGGACAAATGCGAGAACAGAGCAATGCAAACAAAACAAAGCAAGACAAAAGTAAACCAAACAACAGGCAAACAACAGGATTTAAACTAGGAAATCAATAGACAAGGAAGGTCTTGAGGAGGGATTCATGGGCTGAACTATGGATTATGGTCATCTAACTTGGTCAACAAATCTCAAACAACATGAGCTAATCTCTAGACAATGATCTCCTAGAACATGTTAATCCACTCACATGGCAAAAACAATCAAGCTCATATATTTCTAGACTAGTTCTCACATAGCAAAGAACTTATACAAGCAAGCATTAAACAACAGATCATTTATGTCAAAAATCAAACAAGACATCTAATCTCTTAGCATGCCTAATGATAATCTCTAGATCTAGCCTTATCTAACAACCTAGACATTGGTGTGATGCTAAGATGCTTAAAATCAAACCCTACCCTCTCAGTTAGAGGATCAGCATAGAGTATATCTAGCCTAGAAGAGATCTATAACAAACAAGCTTGACCTAGCTAAACAAACCACAACCACAATCCAGCCTAACCCATCCTCAAGATCCTAAACAAACTACTCACAAATGCTAAACATGATGAACAAGGTTAAAAACCCAGAAAATAACGAAACTTGCATCATTAGAAAGATAAAGCAGAAATCTACAATATTGAAGAAGGAATCAAACTTGAATTCTTAATACTTTGAGAGTTATTGAACAAACAAGTATGAAGAAATCTCTTGTTTTCTCCTTCAAAAGCAGAACAAAATCTAAGAAATGTAAACAACAAAAAGCATAAATTCCTAAAAGGGTAAAAACTAGATTTTTTACTTTTCTCTTAGGTGGCTCTCTCTTTTGCGGCTGAATGGTACAAGGTCCTTTGATAGAAAAAGTAGTGGAAGCCCTAAAAATGCTAAAAGGCAAAATAGCTAAGCGGCTCGGTCAACTCGACCTGGTGCTCGGTCGAGTGACTGGTCGAGTTGACTCTTCTTGTGCTCCTTCCACTCGGTCGAGTCCTTCTCCGCACATGGTCGAGTGTCTGGTCTAGTGGGCGGTCAAGTGGAACTCCGGCTCTAACTCCTATGCTTTCTTCAGCTCTAACTCCCTTGCTTTCTTCTCTTGATAGCTTCACTCCTCTTCAGCATTGCCTCCATGCTCCTTAGGCTCCAAAATCACCTGTTTATGCAAGAAAATAAGCAAATGCAATGCAACTATACTCTAATGCATGAACAGTCCTAAAAGCTATGCAATAATGGCTAAACTAAAGAGCAAATGATGCAAAAAAGGTGAAAATACTAAGGGAAAATAGAGTAAAATATATGAACATCAATTATTTATTATTTACTAGTTATTATTTATTCTTTATTATTTTTAATATTTTGTTTTTTTAAAAACGGGTCGGATTGTTTCAGTTTGGTCAGAGCCCTTACAGTTCTAGGTATGGGTTCGCTGTGTGCTTTGTGTTGTGGATGTTGGATTGAATGCTTGTATGTGACATGGGGTCCTAGAAAATCCTCTTCGCGCCTTCAATGTGCTTCCACGGTAAGTTGTGTTTTCTTGTGTAGTGAGGATCATTTTTTTTGCTTAGCCTTCTATTCTTAATGGTACAAATTGTTAGAGGTGCTGGAAATGCTGGATGTGGATATGGTCGTGGTCTTGGGCATTGACGAGGTCAGGGACAGGATCCCGAGGCCAGTGTGAGTGAAGCCCAGAGCATGGCCAGTGAGAAGGTGGCAAAGTCGCAGGTTAATCCAAAAGGGACTGGGTACTTCGCTGGTGGTGGTATCGGCGGGGCTGGTGGGCTCAGCATCGGTACCGGTGTTGCCCCGAGTGTGGGCGTTGCAGTGAAAGGTGCTGGCTCCTATGTTGCCGCCAACGTTTTGTGGGCAGGCTCCTCAGGTGCCACCAGAGGTTGGTAGACTAGTTTCGATGGTACTGCCACTGGTTGGTGGGCAGGGTCCAAAGGTGCAGCCTATGGCTGGGTTACAGGCAGACATGCAGCCGGGGGCCAAGGTAGTTGAATCTCAGTATGTTCAGATGTTGGTGAAGCTACGGCATGTGGGTGCGGGGTACTTCCCTGGGAGAATGGACCATAGTGTGGCAAATGAGTGGAGAGAGCGGATGGAGGACATCTTCCAGTCGCTTCAGTGTCCTGACCACTATCAGATGGACTAGGCAGTGCACTACCTGTCGGGAGATATGCGTGTGTGCTGGAGGTCATTGACGGCCCGGAGGGTGCAGTGGGAGATGACTTGGATGGAGTTTGTGGAAGAGTTCAACGCCAAATATTTTCTGCAGGTGGCGCGGTTCTTGGGGTTGACGCAGGGGAACCGTACTGTGTGGGAGCTGAATGCGGACTTTAGTCGGTATGTGGTGTATGCAGTCCGGTTGATGAGCGGGAGTCTGCTCAGCTGTGGAGATTCCTATTGGCTCTCCGCGATGACCTGAGGACTCGGTGCCGAGTGACGAGTTATGCTACGAGAGCAAAGGTGCTGGACACTGCAGCTGGGTGAGGAGTTACGCTACAAGATCATAGGTGGTGGTGGTCAGTCCTCCATAGCAGCCGAAGCGTACTCAGCCGTATTCTGTTCCTAGCAAGGGTGGCAAGCATGCGTAGGGGCAGAAGCAGAAGCTCGATGCCATGCAGAGGTTGGGGTTCAGCGGTGCGGGATGCATCAGGTGTTGGAGCTTGAAGCACAGGGTGGCGAGTTGTCCACAGAAGGGTAACCAGCCAGCGCCACTGAAGGCTCGAGTGTGTTACCACTTTAGAAAGGCGGGACATCTCAGATTGACGTGTCCTAAGCTGTATCTGATTGTTGTAGCGGCGATACAGCCAGGAGTACAATAGGTGGGCAGATGGTATTGCCATTACCAGCGCTGCCGCGTGTGTACACGACAGTGGAGATGGGAGGAACCAGTGCAAACGCAATCACGCGTATAATTTCTAAACTTGACATTGTGGTTTATGATATTTTTATATATTATGGTTAATTGTGGTGAATGCTACAATTCTTAGCTAATAGGGTTTGTGTAGGGACTTTATTGGTGGGAGGACTTCCATCCCACATGTTATATAACTTTGGAGCAACTCATTGTTTTGTTACCCTGGAGTGTGCCGAGAGGGGAAACATTCGTGGAGATCCCAGAGAGCGGTTCTGGATCGTTAAGGTTACTGGAGGTGGGATGAACTAGGTCCATGGACGGGCAAGAGGTGTGGATATTCAGGTGGCTAGAGAGTCGATGCCTGCAGATCTGGTTATCAGTCTACTGGAGTTGTATGATGTGATATTAGGACTGGATTGACTGCACCGGTTTAGAGTACATCTGGATTGTTTTCATGGTAGGGTTTTATTTGAGAGGCCCGGAACGAGGAGTTTGGTTTATAAGGGAGTGAGACCGACCTCCGGGAGTCTGGTTATCTCAGCTGTGCAGGCAGAGAAGATGATCAGAAAGGTCGAGAGGCATATTTGGCTACTATTTCAATGCTGGAGTCTGTAGGGAAGGTTGCATTGAGTGAGATCCCTATGGTTTGGGAGTTTGAGGATGTTTTTCAATCGTTGCAGAGGTTACCACCATCTCGGTCTGATCCCTTCACGATTGATTTAGAACCAAGGACTGAGTGAGATGATCCTTGTGGTTTGGGAGTTTAAGGATGTTTTTCAATCGTTGTAGGGGTTACCAATATCTCCAATAGTAGCCAAGTATGCCTCCCAATCCTTCATGATCATCTTCTATGCCTGCACAGCTAAGATAACTAGACTCCATGAAATCAATCTCACTCCTTAATAAACAAAATCCCTCGCTCCGGGTCTCTCAAATACAACTCTGCCACAGTGACAATCCATATGTACTATGTATCGATTCAACCAATCCTTATGCACTAAGAACCCTAGCGTTCATCATAGGCAACCATAATATCTGAAATTGACATAAACCACAAAGCCAAGTTATAAATTATACCGGTGATCGTGTTGGCACAAGTTCCTCCTGTCTCCAAGGTCGAGTACATGCCACTGGTAATCGCAACAACGTCTGTTCCACCTGCTTCAGTCCTAGCAGCATTGCTGCCACACCCATCTGATGCAGCTTGGGACACGCTGATCTGAGAGGTCCCGCATCTCTGCAGTGGTAACACACTCGAGTCATCGGAGGTGCTAGATGGTTGCCCCTCTACAGACAACTTGCTACTCTGTGCTCTAATCTACCACACCCGAAGCACCCTGCACCGCTAGAACCCACCCTCTGCATGGCACCAAAATTTCGCTTATGTTCCTGCGTAGTCTTGCCGTCTTTGCAAGGAACAGAATGCGGCTGAGTCCGCTTCAGCTACACTTGATGACTAACTACCACCACCTGTGCTCACAAGTTGTCCTCTATCCCCAGTTACAGTCTCCACCAGCTCCGCTCTCGTAGTGTAACTCCTCATCCTCCAAAAAGTCCTTAGATCATCGCGAAAAGCTAATAAGAATCTCTGCACCTGAGCCAACTCTGGCTCCAAAGCCCCACTTGCATACACCAGAAGCCGACAGAAGTTCACAAGCCGACTGAAGTCCACGTTCAGCTCCCGCACAGTACGGTTTCTTTGGGTTAAACCCAAGAACCATGCCTCCATGCGATCAAGCGCCTCTTGCGGAAAGTACTTGGCGTTTAACTCACCCACAAATTCCAATCAAGTTATCTCCCGCTGCACTCCCCAGGCCGCCACTGACCTCCACCACACACGTGCATCACCCGACAAATAATACGTTGCTAGGTTTACCCGATACCGATCAGGACACCGGAGTGACTGGAAGATTTCCTCCATCCGCTCCCTCCACTCATCTTCTATACTCGGGTCCGTACTTCCTGGGACCTTCAGGAGTGACTGGAAGATTTCCTCCAGCCTGCCTGCAACCCAACCCCAGGCTGTACCGCTACAGCATGCCCACCAACCACTGGTGACACCATCAAAATCTGCATACTAACCGCTGGCGGCACCAAAGGAGCCTGCACGCCACCCTCTGGCTGCACCACTGCTGGAAACCGATACAAAATCTAAGCCAGCAAGCCTTCTAGGAGATCATCCTGACAAGCAACTCCCGCACCTAACATTTGTTCTAGAACATCCTCCTCTTCATTCTAGCAACCTAACAGAAGCATTAAACAAACAATTGAGCCTCTAGAACATCCGCCTCTTTATTGCCTTAATTCTATGATCACACTTTGCCTTTACTTACACCGCAACATAAATTAGATGCATAAGTATATCCATAAATACTTAGTGAGGCAATCCTCCCATCTATTGGGCTATACACACAAGCAATAAGATCTCCTCATGCCAAAATCAACAAACAAAAAACAAACCAAACAATACACAAAGAAATCACAACATCAGCCGTGAAACACATATTTTTTGATGGATGTGATGGTGAATGAATGGTATGATGAAATGAGATATGAATGATGGAGTGCAGGGTGTTTCAATTCCCCTTATGACGTTGCAGTATAAGAGGTGTCAATCCAATCTGAGTGTTTGCAAGCAATCAGGATGTGCATATATGTCTAAGTCAAGCCAAGTATGAAAGATGTTTGTCACTAACAACCTATTGATGAAATGTAAAATGCAGAAAGTAAAAGCTACTAAGATAGATGCTAAAAGTAAAGAGAATAGACTAATCAAAGCTATGATGCAACAAGAACAGAAATAGAAACTATAGTAATGCAAGTAATGAACTAATGCAAGGCAAGCAATGAACAGAATACTAAGTGAATGCAACAGAAATGTAACTAAAATGAAACAGGAAGTGAGATAGGACAAATGAAAAGCATAAACAAGAATTCTGGGGATGAACTCGAGCAAGCACTCGATCGAGTGTAGATCGAGTGCAGGGTCGAGCTGGACAAACGCGAGAAACAGAACAATGCAAGCAAAACAGAGCAATACAAAAGTGAATCAAACTACAGACAAATAGCAGGATTAAAGCTAGGAAATCAATAAAAAAGGAAGGTCTTGTGGAGGGATTCATGGGCTGGACTAATGATTGAGGTCATCTAACTTGGTCAACAAATCTCAAACAACTTGAGCTAATCTCTAGACAATGATCTCCTAGAACATGTTAATCCACTCTCATGGCAAAAACAATCAAGCTCATATATTTTTAGACTTGTTCTCACAAAGCAAAGAACTTATACAAGCAAGCATTAAGCAACAGATCATTAATGTCAAAAATCAAACAAGACATCTAATCTCTTAGCATGCCTAATGATAGTCTCTAGATCTAGCCTTATCTAACAACCTAGACACTGGTGTGATGCTAAGATGCTTAAAATCAAATCCTACCCTCTCAGTTATAAGATCAGCATAGAGTCATCAAGCCTAGAAGAGATCTATAACAATCAAGCTTGACCTAGCTAAACAAACCTCAACCTCAATTCAGCCTAACCCATCCTCAAGATCCTAAGCAAACTACTCACAATCACACATCATGAACAACAAAATCATAAACCCAGAAAATGTTGAAACTTGCATGAATAGATAGATGAAACAAAGATCTACAATGTTGAAGAAGGAATCAAACTTGAATTCTCAATATTTTGAAAGTTATGAAACCAACAAATATGAAGAATCTCTTGTTTTTCTCCTTCAAAGAAATACAAGATCTAAGAAAATAAAAAGTGCAAAAAGAAATATTTCCCAAAAGGGTAAATACTAGGTTTGAGACTATCTAAAAAGCTGGACTCCTTGTGGCTGAAGGGTACAAGGTCCTTTTACAGGAAAGTAGTGGAAGCCCTAAAAATGCTAAAATACAAAATAGCTAGGCGGCTTGGACAACTCGACCTGGTGCTCGGTCGAGTGACCGGTCGAGCTGGCTTTTCTTCTACTCCTTCCACTCAGTCGAGTCCCTCTCCGCACACGGTCGGGTGTCTGGTCGAGTGGGCGGTCGAGTGGGCGGTCGAGTGGGACTCCGGACCTTGGTTCTTCAGCCTTAACTCTCTTGCTTTCTCCTCTTGATTGCTTCACTTCTCCTCAGCATTGCTTCCATGCTCCTTAGGCTCCAAAATCACCTTTTTATGCATGAAAAGATGCAAATGCAATGCAACTAAACTCTAATGCATGATTAGTCCTAAAGCTATGCAATAATGGTCAAAATGGATAGCAAAAGATGCAAAAGATGTGAATATACTAAGGGAAAACAGGATAAAATATATGAACTTCAACAACCCTAAACTTAGTCTTTGCTTGCCCTCAAGCAAATAAACAAGACATAAGAAGGTAGATGAGCTTTGAAAGTGGGATCTCAGCTCCTAAAGCTTGCTAGTAGACCAGCTAGAATCAATGTCCAAGTTACTAGTACTATGATGCAAGTTGAATGAGCTGTACTTAAAGATTTTAGACAAGCCTATCACAACCTTTACTGATTTGAGCCTTAGATATCCACATGCATTCAAATCAACCATTTCCTTTAACATTCATTAATCAAGAACATGAATCAATCTTATGCAATGCTTAAACTCATTTGGCTTGGAGATAAAGGTTTTTGAGACAATGATGGTCTCTCTTTAGAGTGGGGCCTATCAATATCAAGGTTCTCTCATAAAAATGGATTGAGCTTTAGAAGAATGCTAAAGGTAAGAACACTTAGACACATACAAGAACAAAACCTTGTCTACCCAAAGGCACCCAAAGTGTTTATCCTATCACTCTAATCCCAAATGATCCTAGTGCTACCCTTTAACTTCTTCACTTCTCTTATACCCTTTTCTCTTTTGATTTTAAAGTCTTAGGAGAGGTTTCTTATTTGAATCACCTAGTAGAATGGGGTTTCTTTCTTATTTGCTATGGTTCTCTTTTCTTTTTAATCTTTAAGACATAAAACCTTTTGCTATACTCTTCTTTTCTTTCTTTCTTTTCTTTGATCAGAACCATCTTCAACAATCTTACACTTCCCATTCTTTCACTAGAGCTTAAATTTGCTTAAACACATTCCCCTCCTAAAGACTCTAACCTTTTCTTTCTTTCTTTCTCTTTTCCTTTTTTTTTTCTCTTCTTTTCTTTTCTTTTTTAAAACAACCAAGTCCCAAACCTAACAATTAAACTACCTAGTCCTATCTAGTTTGAAAATTGCAAACTAGAACTACACAAGGCTTTACTCTTGTCAGCTCAAACCTAACACTTTCTACCAAGCTCAACCTCAAAAAAGCCTCACACACACAAGAATTAGCATGGCTTGAAAGAAGGGTTGGTTAAGGGTGGGGAAACTGATTCTTAATGAGGAAATCAGCTACTTGGATCAACAAGAGTGGTAAAAAGGAGAAAGATGATCCAAATATGTATATGGTATCCATGAGTTTAAAACAATGCACAAGATGATAATTAAAAGTCAATATTAGGTTCTTATAAATAGGAAATGACATCAAATCTCAACATGCTTCAATTTAGACCAAATGCAATGAAGGAATTCAAGACATGGTTCAATCTTATGCTTCTAGCTACTCAACTAGCATCAAAATACTATTAACTTGGGCATTGATCCTAGTTTGGTGAATCTAGCAAGCTAACAAGGCAAAACTCATCATATATCCCTCATGCAAATATTTAACAGTCTTACATGAAACATGCTAAACAAGATCCTAACAGTCTTTCAATTTTTTTTTTTTTCATGTTTTTTCTATGCCTTAAATGATATGCAAATACTAACATGATTATGCTAAAAATTTGAAATAAGAACACAAAACACAACATCAAATACTATCTCAAACCCTCCCCCAAACTTAAATTACACAGTCCACTGTGTAAGAGAAATTTGTAAGAGGATTTAAGACTAAAGACAAAAAACAATAAGAAATGCAATGATATTTACAAGGAAAGGTGATAGTGGTACCTCAAGGATTGTGGAAGAAGCTGTCCACGTCCTCATTCATGCTTTCATAAGTGTAGTTGGGGTCTTGTTGCTGACTTGGAGGGGGAGATTCGGGCAACTCGACTATGGCAATCGACCGGTACTCGGTCGAGTGAGTGGTCGAGTGGGGGGGTCGAGCTGGGTTGCGGATGCCGAAATTCTGACCTTGCTGCTGGTAGAACTGCTGCATGAGTGCTGGATCCATGAAGTGATGGGGTAGGAAGGTAGGGTAACCTGGATATCCTGGATAAGCAGCTGGAGGTGGGAAGCAATAAGGTGCTCTGGGCTGGAACTCGGCCGAGTGCATCTGGGGTGCCCGGTCGAGTGGGTGCTCGAGTGACCCAATCGAGTGCCTTGAAATTGTTGTTCTCGGCTACTTGAACTCCTCTTCCTCTGATTTGGCTCGTACATTGAGGCTCTAGCTGGTTCCACAGGGTTTGCAACTCTTGAAAGTGCTCTAGTTGAGCTACTCCTCCTCAAGGGTTCTGAATGGCTTGGAGATGAGTTTGCACTCTTCAGCTCAGCAATCTCCTTCTTTAAGCCTTTGATAGACTTAGCCATATTGGTCAACTTCTTCTTTAGCTTATCAAACTTCGTACCATGCCACTTGTTCCACTTTTGCAAAAGAGTAAACCTCTTTCTAGTCTCTCTCACTCCTCTACTATCCCTTGGGTTGGGCTCATAATCCTCAAAGTAAAACTGCTCCTCCCCATCAGCCATTTCCACATCTCCAGCTTCATCAACTCTAGGTTGAACTATCCCATCAAACAAGAACTCATCAGCTGGCCAAAAGTCAATGTTGGCTCCTTCTTGAATGGTGGTGAGCTCGTGGTTAGGCACGATCAACTGTTTTTTTTCAACTGTTGGCAGCTCAAAGTTGAAAATGTGATTTCCTTGATGCATCTCCTTGGCTAATATGAGAGTAGAGGTGAAGTAGCTTGAGTCAATCCATCTTGGTGAGACCTTTTCTCCTCTAAGTGGGACCTTGGCAGCTTGTAGAATTGGAGTGATGATGCCTCCAATGGTTAGCGCTCCCCTTGAACCTTTGTTTTGCAATTTGCCCACCCAACTTCTCAAATATATAATGTGGTCAATGAGCACCATTGCTAGGTCAGTCTCCACAGTGATCCCAAGAATGATGGTTCCATCTCTTGCCTTGAGGATGATTCCATTGAGAGCCATGTCAATCATCTTAAGCTCACCCTCATTGAGATTTCCAGTTTCCTTCCTAGCAAAGAAGGTGTTTGCTAAGGCTTTGTGGAAGTACCTTAGGATTGGGCTTCTTATCTTTGAACTTTTGATCTTGGAGGATGAATAAGTGATGTTTTCTCCAATGGTTTCCCAAATGGAATAGAGCTCTTCTCTTGGTATCATCAAGATCCTATTACTCTCAACCTCAAAACCAAACACATTTGCTATCTTCTTCATTGGAAGCTCATACTTCTTCCCCTTGATTGTGAAGGCAATGTGACCAGCTCCCAACTCATCATCCTTCCTTGCATATGTGTGCAGCTTGACTGTGGCTAGAAACTCACAACTTTCTTCCTTGTAACCCTCCATACAAAACCCCATGAACTTGGTTAGGTTGCTCTTCTCAAAAAGACACTCCACATCTTCATCAATGGCTAGCTTCTCCATGGTTTCCTTGTGTGGATATCTAGTCCCCAAGAACTCCATCCTCCTGAAGGCTTCATAAAGTTGCCTCTTTGTCAAACCACAAGATTCTGCTTCTCCATCATCCTCTCCCTCTTCTTCTTCATCTTCTTCCTCACTCTCACTTTCAACCTCCTCTTGTGCAATCTCAACTGTTGGCCTCTTCCCTTTGGCCTTGTTTCTCCTCATGAACTCCATAAGAGTTGGCTCCCTTTCTTCTTCACTTTCGGTTCTCTCAGGATCTTCTTCAACTTACTGGTTTCTTGAACTCGGCATCTCGCTCGATCGGCTACTCGGACCGCCACTCGGTCGAGTGGTTGCTCGAGTGGGGCGTCGAGTTGTTCTTCCAGCGTCTCCTCTTGCTTCAAGGTGAGCAGCACGACGTTCCATGGAGCTTGCAGCTGCTTGTTGAGACTTCCTAGTAATCCTTGAAGACATTTTCGAACATAACTGAAGGGAATAGACTCAAAGCTTAAGGTTAATAGGTTAGTGACCCAAAAACTTAAAAGAGCTAAACTTGAGCAAAAGATGAACTTAGAGAGAGATTGTAAAACTTGATTTTAGTTGTTTTGAGCAAATGAGAGAGTGTGAGAGGTATAGGGTCGAATCAAGCTCTATTTAAATAATCTAAGGGGACAAGAAGACAAGGGTGGAGCGTCCATACCATCCAAATTGAAATGGGAATCTTTGACCTGCTTTTTGCTGCCACTCGACCCCCCACTCGACCAGCACGTGGTCGAGCTCCTTGACCAAAGTTTGAAAATTCAAAATTTTCTTCTTTTTCCTCCCTACACTCGATCATTCTAGAGAAATGGGAATCGAATGGGCCTTAGTTCTTTTCCAACTCGGTCGAGTACCTCTCGTGGGCTGGTCGAGTGGGCTTGCGAATCTACTTCCGCAAGTCCAAATCTCTCCATACCCATCTACACTTTTATTAAAAGGCCTACCAAACACAAACATAAAAGAAAACACATCAAAACTACAAGGAAAATAAAGCTTATTTACAAAGGATACCTTAGGGATTTCCTCCCTAGTGAGCTGGTTTATAGTCACTAAGCTTGACTTTGGTTGCCTTTTCAGGCTTGGTTTTGATACCAAGGAGGTGATGAAATCCTCCCTGGAACCTCTTGATCACTGTGAAGTTGACTCTTGATCACTTCACCCTTAACACACAAACCATATTTCTTCTTGATTTTGAGCCTTGGTCTTGCCTTCCTCAAAGATCTCTTGTTTAGCTTGACTTGGAGATCCTTAACCATACCAGTCAACTCTTGAACTGAACTCTTAAGCTTTTCCACTGAATCCCCTTGAAGAGAGAGCTTAGCCTTTGGAGTTGCTTCACCACTTAAGCCTTCATCACTACCTTTGTCCTTGATAGTAAAAGGTTGATTATCAATGGTAGGGAGGTTGGTTGGGTTATAGATGTTGAACTTCATGGTTATATCCTCAGCAATGTTCAAGGTCACAAGACCCTCCTTAACATCTATAACAGCTCCAACAGTGGCTAAGAATGGCCTCCCTAGAATGATAGGATCTTCAGGCTCCTTATCCATCTCTAGAACCACAAAGTCTGTATGAATCCTTGCCTTTCCTATCTTGATTGGAATGTTTTCCAACTTACCAACTATGCCTCTGTTTGTTCCATCAGCTAGACATATATGAAGGTTGGTGGACTTGAATTCAGTGTGCCTAAGCTTTTGTGCTATAGAGTAAGGCATCACACTGATAGATGCTCCCAAGTCACATAAGCACTGGTTGTAGTGAAGATAGCTAAGTGTGCAAGGCAGATAGAATGGACCTGGATCTTTAAGCCTAATTGGGATGATAACTCCTCCAAGGTCTTCAAGATCCTTTTCATCTTGATCATGAGCCTTCTTTTTTGACAATTCAAGCAAAAAATCCTTATAGAGAGGATATGGATCATACTGTTCCAAGGCAGGTCCTCTCTCTTCTTCTTGGTAAGTAATGATAACCGCTTGTATGGCCATCACTTCCTCTTGTTTCTCAATCACAGCCTCTTCCTTTTGAGCTTTCACTTCCTCTTGTTGCAAGGCCATCATTTCCTTTCTCTCAATGATTTCCCTTAATTCCTTAGGCTTCTGTGCCTTGAAACGTCCTCGAAATGGTAGAGGCGGTTTGTAAGCAGGAGGAATGTACTTAGCAGGCTTGACAGTTTCTGAGGTAAGTAATGATAACCTCTTGTATGGCCATCACTTCCTCTTGTTTCTCAGTCACAGCCTCTTCTTTTTGAGCTTTCACTTCCTCTTGTTGCAAGGCCATCATTTCCTTTCTCTCAATGATTTTCCTTAATTCCTTAGGCTTCTGTGCCTTGAAACGTCCTGGAAATGGTAGAGGCGGTTTGTAAGCAGGAGGAATGTACTTAGCAGGCTTGACAGTTTCTGATCCTTCAGCTCGATCTACCACTCGATCATGCACTCGGTCGAGTGCCTGTTCGAGCACCTGGTCGAGTGCACTACCGGATTCAGTCTGCTTTGCACAATCTTCACTCTGAACTTCAAGAATTGACCAATCCTCCCCATCTTGAACATCACTGTCCTCAGTGACTTCTTCATCAAGGATATGAATGTCTTTTGCAGTGAACTCCCTTGGGTTTTGAATAGCTTTTCCAGGGAGTTGAGTAGGTTTGGGAGCTAAAGTAGAAGCAATGTTGCGTCCATGTACTTCACTCTAGAGTTCAGACCCTCAAACTTCATGTTGAGGTCATTATACTGTGATGTTAACCGCTGGTTCAACTCAGCAAACTGCTTGGCCTCCTCAATCTTTCCATTGGCTTGCCCAATCAACAATTATTGCATCATGGCTCTTAAGTCTTGTTCTTGGCCTTGGTTAGTCTAAAACCCTGGTGGGGGACACAATTGGGGCTGGAACACTTGTTGCTGTTGTTTGGGGACATAGTTGTTCTATTGTTGAGGCTGTTGAGGTGGATAGACTTGGTCTTGTGGATTGGCTACATTTGTGCTTCTATAGGAGAGGTTGTTGTTTTTGAATCCTCCTCCTTGGTTGTAGCCTTTGAATCCACTCTGGTTTTACATATAACAGAGCTCAGCAAATTCCCTCTCCCCCTCTTGAACTGGAACCTCTTCCTCAACAATGAAGTGAATGGACTTTTGTTAGCTAAGGAGGATACTGTCAAGCTTCTCATTGATCACCTTCAAGTCCTTCTTGTACTTCTCCTCTTGATCAGTGGAGGTGGACCGTACTGTTTTGTCATAGTCCTCATTGTAGTTTCCATCTGACTGAGCAAGATTTTCAACCAACTCCCAGCCTTCTTCCACATTCTTGTTGAGGAATTTTCTATTTGAGGCTGTGTCAAGAAGCATTCGGATCTTGGGAAGCACTCCTCTATACAAAGTACTTAGGAGGGACTCATTGCTGAAGCCATGGTGAGGACACTGAGTCTGGAATCCATTAAACCTCTCCCAAGCTTCACAAAAGCTCTCATTATTCCTTTGAGCAAACCTAGAAATTTCATTCCTCAATCTAGCAGTTCTAGCATTGGAAAAGAACTTGGCCAAGAAAGCCTTCTTGCAAGCATCCCATGTTGTTATTGCTCCAGTTGGAACTGTCTTCTCCCAGAGATGAGCGTTGTCACCAAGTGAGAAAGGGAACAGCCTAAGCTTGAATCCATCCTCACTGACACCATTGATCTTGGTGAGACCACATATCCTATCAAACTCATCAAGGTGGTCCAGGGGATCTTCCATTGGCAACCCATGGAACTTGTTGGCTTGAATCATAGAGATCAATCCACTCTTGATCTCATAAATATTGTTTGCTACTGTAGGAGGCACAATACAAGCTCTCTGGTTATGTGTGTTTGGTGCATCTCCAGCACCAATGTTTCTTGCTCTTGGAGCTTGTAGATCTTGTTGCTCCATTAGTACTTGTTGTTCTTGTTCCTTATAGATCCTTGTTCTCTGCTGTCTCAGGTCCCTTGGTGGTCGGTTGATGTGATCAAAGAGTCTCTGAAGATTGTGATGACCCTTGGACCTTGTTTGCATCAACAGGCGCGAGTACAGACTCGGACAGGCACTAGATCGAGAACAGACTCGAGTGGGTGGTCGAGTCAACTGGGAACTGATGTCTTCTTGTATCCGGCTTCTCACTCGATCAGGTGCTCGATTACACACTCGGTCGAGTGGTGGTCGAGTTGATGGTCGAGCTGGTACCTGAAACTCAATCACAAACAAGCAGTAGAGGAAACAAGATCAGTAGTGAACAAGTGGATAAACGAACTTAATCTTAGACTTCTATTGATCCTAATTGTCACAAAAACACACTCAAATGGGCAACGACGCCAAATTGAAACACATATATTTTGGTTGGATGAATGATGGTATGATGGAATGATGAGATATGAATGAATGGATGGCAGGGTGTTTCAATTCCCCTTATGCAATTGTAGTATAAGAGGTGTCAATCCAATCTGAGAGTTTGGAAGCAATCAGGATGTGCATATATGTCTAAGTCAAGCCAAATGCAAAGGATGTTTGTCACTAACAATCCTATGATGAAATGTAAAGTGTAGAATGTAAAAGCTACTAGAAATAGATGCTAAATGTAAATGGAACAGAATGATTATGACAATTATGAAGCTAGAACAGAAATAGAAACTATAGTAATGCAAGTATTGAACTAATGCAAGGTAGGTAAAGAACAAGACACTAAGTGAATGCAATAGAAATGCAACTAGAATGAAACAGGAAGTAAGAAAGAACAACTACAAAGCATAAACAAAAGTTATGGGGATGAACTCGAGCAAGCACTCGATCGAGTGTAGATCGAGTGCACGGTCGAGCTGGACAAACACGAGAAAATGGAGCAACACAAGAAAAACAGAGCAATATGAAAGCAAATCAAACAACAAGCAAGCAGCAGGATTAAGACTAAGAAATCAATAAACAAGGAAGGCCTTGAGGAGGGATTTATGGGCTGGACTAATGATTGAGGTCATCTTACTTGGTCAACAAATCTCAAACAACTTGAGCTAATCTCTAGACAATAATTTCTAAAACATGTTTAATCCACTCTCATGGCAAGAAACAATCAAACTCATGCATCTCTAGACTTGTTCTCACAAAGTAAAGAATCTACACAAGCAGGCATTAAGCAATATGTCAAATACCAAACAAGACCTCTAATCTCTTAGCAAGCCTAATGGTAAACTCTAGATCTAGTCTTATCAATGCTCCTTAAACATTGGTTTGATGCTAAGAGGCTTGAGATCAAATCCTACCCTCTCAGTTATAGGATCAGCATTAAGAACATCTAGCCTAGAAGAGATCTACAACAATCAATATTGACGAAATCAAACAAACCTCAAACACAAGCCAGCCTAACACATCCTCAAGATCCTAAGCAACTACTCACAAGAACACATGATGAACATCAAAGTCATAAACCCAGAAAATATTGAAACTTGCATCAAATGAAAGATAAAGCAAAGATCTACAATAATGAAGAAGGAATCAAACATGAATTCTTAATATCTTGAAAGTTATGGAACCAACAAAATCCACGAATCTTATGTTTTCTCCTTCAAAAGAAGGTACAAGATCTAAGAAAATAAAAGTGCAAAAGGAATAATTCCCAAAAAAGGTAAAAACTAGGTTTTTTACTATCTAAAAAGCTGGACTCCTGGTGGCTAAAGGGTACAAGGTCCTTTTATAGGAAAAGTAGTGGAAGCCCTAAAAATGCTAAAAGACAAATTAGCTAGGCGGCTCGGCCAACTCGACTTGGTGCTCGGTCGAGTGACCGGTCGAGTTGGCTTTTCTTCTGCTCCTTCCACTCGGTCGAGTCCCTCTCTGCACACGGTCGAGTGTCTGGTCGAGTGGGCAGTCGAGTGGAACTCCGGACTTTGGTTCTTCAGCCTTAACTCTCTTGTTTTCTCCTCTTGATTGCTTCACTTCTCCTCAGCATTGCTTCCATGCTCCTTAGGCTCCAAAATCACCTGTTTATGCATGAAAAGATGCAAATGCAATGCAACTAAACTCTAATGAATGATTAGTCCTAAAGCTATGCAAAAATGGTCAAAATGGATAGCAAAAGATGCAAAAGATGTGAATATACTAAGGAAAAACAGGGTAAAATAAACAAAACATAAGAATGTAGGTGAGGTTTGAAAGTGGGATCTCAGCTCCTAAAGCTTGCTAATAGACCAGCTAGAATCAATGTCCAAGTTACTAGTACTATGATGCAAGTTGAATGAGCTGTACTTAAAGATTTTAGACAAGCCTATCACAACCTTTACTAATTTGAGCCTTAGATATCCACATGCATTCAAATCAACCATTTCCTTTAACATTCATTAATCAAGAACATGAATCAATCTTATGCAATGCTTAAACTCATTTGGCTTGGAGATAAAGGTTTTTGAGACAATGATGGTCTCTATTTAGAGTGGGGCTTATCAATATCAAGGTTCTCTCATAACAATGGATTGGGCTTTAGAGGAATGCTAAAGGTAAGAACACTTAGACACATACAAGAACAAAACCTTGTCTACCCAAAGGCACCCAAAGTGTTTATCCTATCACTCTAATCCCAAATGATCCTAGTGCTACTCTTTAACTTCTTCACTTCTATTATACCCATTTTCTCTTTTGATTTTAAAGTCTTAGGAGAGGTTTCTTATTTGAATCACCTAGTGGAATAGGGTTTCTTTCTTATTTTCTATGGTTCTCTTTTCTTTTTAATCTTTAAGACATAAAAGCTTTTTGCTATACTCTTCTTTTCTTTCTTTCTTTTCTTTGATCAGAACCATCTTCAACAATCTTACACTTCCCATTCTTTCACACATTCCCCTCTAAAAGACTCTAACCTTTTCTTTCTTTCTTTCTCTTTTCCTTTTTTTTTTCTCTTCTTGTCTTTTCTTTTTCAAAACAACCAAGTCCCAAACCCAACAATTAAACCACCTAGTACTATCTAAAAAGAAAATTGCAAACTAGAACTACACAAGCCTTTACTCTTGTCAGCTCAAACCTAACACTTTCTACCAAGCTCAACCTCAAAAAGGCCTCACACACACAAGAATTAACATGGCTTGAAAGAAGGATTGGTTAAGGGTGGGGAAAATGATTCTTAATGAGGAAATCAGCTACTTGGATCAACAAGAGTGGTAAAAAGGAGAAAGATGATCCAAATATGTATATGGTATCCATGAGTTTAAAACAATGCACAAGATGATAATTAAAAGTCAATATTAGGTTTTTATAAATAGAAAATGGCATCAAATCTCAACAAGCTTCAATTTAGACCAAATGCAATGAAGAATTCAAGACATGGTTCAATCTTATGCTTCTAGCTACTCAACTAGCATCAAAATACTATTAACTTGGGCATTGATCCTAGTTTGGTGAATCTAGCAAGCTAACAAGGCAAAACTCATCATAGATCCCTCATGCAAATATTTAACAGTCTTACATGAAACATGCTAAACAAGATCCTAATATGCAATACAAACTACATGAACACTCTTCTTTTAATAAATATTTTTGCAAAAATTTTCAAATTTTTTTTTTTCATGTTTTTTCTATGCCGTAAATGATATGCAAATACTAACATGATTATGCTAAAAAATTGAAATAAGAACACAAAACACAACATCAAATACTATTTAAAACACTCCCCCAAACTTAAATTACACAGTCCACTGTGTAAGAAAAATTTGTAAGGGGATTTAAGACTAAAACCAAAACACAATAAGATATGCAATGATATTTACAAGGAAAGGTGATAGTGGTACCTCAAGGATTGTGGAAGAAGCTGTCCACGTCCTCATTAATGCTTTCATAAGTGTAGTTGGGGTCTTGTTGCTGACTTGGAGGGGGAGATTCGGGCAACACGACTATGGCAATCGACCGGTACTCGGTCGAGTGAGTGGTCAAGTGGGGGGGGTCGAGCTGGGTTGCGGATGCCAAAATTCTGACCTTACTGCTGGTAGAACTGCTGCATGAGTGCTGGATCCATGAAGTGCTGGGGTGCGAAGGTAGGGTAACCTAGATATCCTGGATAAGCAGCTGGAGGTGGGAAGCCATAAGGTGCTTTGGGCTGGAACTCAACCTAGTGCATCAGTGGTGCTCGGTCGAGTGGGTGCTCGAGTGACCCGGTCGAGGGCCTTGAAATTGTTGTTCTCGGCTACTTGAACTCCTCTTCCTCTGATTTGGCTTGTACATTGAGGCTCTAGCTGGTTCCACAGGGTTTGCATCTCTTGAAAGTGCTCTAGTTGAGCTACTCCTCCTCAAGGGGCTTGAATGGCTTGGAGATGAGTTTGCACTCTTCAGCTCAGCAATCTCCTTCTTTAAGCCTGTGATAGACTTAGCCATATTGGTCACCTTCTTCTTTAGCTTATCAAACTTCTTACCATCCACTTGTTCCACTTTTGCAAAAGAGTCAACCTCTTGCTAGTCTCTCTCACTCCTCTACTATCCCTTGGGTTGGGCTCATAATCCTCAAAGTAAAACTGCTCCTCCCCATCAGCCATTTCCACATCTCCAGCTTCATCAACTCTAGGTTGAACTATCCCATCAAACAAGAACTCATCAGCTGGCCAAAAGTCAATGTTGGCTCCTTCTTGAATGGTGGTGAGCTCTTGGTTAGGCAAGATCAACTGTTTTCTTCTAACTGTTGGAAGCTCAAAGTTGAAAATGTGATTTCCTTGATGCATATCCTTGGCTAATATGAGAGTAGAGGTGAGGTAGCTTGAGTCAATACATCTTGGTGAGAAATTTTCTCCTCTAAGTGGGACCTTGGCAGCTTGTAGAATTGGAGTGATGATGCCCCCAATGGTAGTGCTCCCCTTGAACCTTTGTTTTGCAATTTGCCCACCCAACTTCTCAAATATATAATGTGGTCAATGAGCACCATTGCTAGGTCAGTATCCACAGTGGTCCCAAGAATGATGGTTCCATCTCTTGCCTTGAGGATGATTCCATTGAGAGCCATGTCAATCATCTTAAGATCACGCTCATTGAGATTTCCAGTTTCCTTCCTAGCAAAGAAGGTGTTTGCTAAGGCCTTGTGGAAGTACCTTAGGACTGGGCTTCTTATCTTTGAACTTTTGGTCTTGGAGGATGAATAAGTGATGTTGTCTTCAATGGTTTCCCAAATGGAATAGAGCTCTTCTCTTGGTATCATCAAGCTCCTATTACTCTCAACTTCAAAACCAAACACATTTGCTATCTTCTTCATTGGAAGCTCATACTTCTTCCCCTTGATTGTGAAGGCAATGTGACCAGCTCCCAACTCATCATCCTTCCTTGCATATGTGTGCAGCTTGACTGTGGCTAGAAACTCACAACTTTCTTCCTTGTAACCCTCCATGCAAAGCCCCATGAACTTGGTTAGGTTGCTCTTCTCAAAAAGAAACTCCACATCTTCATCAATGGATAGCTTCTCCATGGTTTCCTTGTGTGGATATCTAGTCCCCAAGAACTCCATCCTCATGAAGGCTTCATCAAGTTTCCTCTTTGTCAAACCACAAGATTCTGCATCTCCATCATCCTCTCCCTCTTCTTCTTCATCTTCTTCCTCACTCTCACTTTCAACCTCCACTTGTGCAACCTCAACTGTTGGCCTCTTCCCTTTGGCCTTGTTTCTCCTCATGAACTCCATAAAAGTTGGCTCCCTGATATGACCGTGGCAAGCACGGAACTGTAGGCTGCAGAGAAACCGGAGATGGTGGGAAGGATCACTCGTTCGAGAGCTAAGGAGATGGCCAAGGAAGCTCATTCACTCATAGCTGATGGGTCATTCGACTTACCGAGGATCCAAGTCTTCAAAATATCCACCATGAATACTTCACCCGGTAATGATAGCTAGATAACTTAGGTGTGAAGTTTGTAGTCTTTTTCCCATAGCTGAGTTTTGTCCCACTGGGTTTTCTCAGTATGGTTTTTAATGAGGCAAATGGATCACTACGTCGAGTTATCTAGAAGTCATTACCAATGGGGAATAATGTACTTCTGTACTAGTACAAGTGACTTCTGTACTACTACAGGTCACCGAGACGTTTTGCTGTTTTCTTATTTCCTTTAAACGTCTTGTTGTTTTATTTTGAACTTCTTGTTGTTTAGAGTGTCGAGCCCTAGGGTTAATTATAAAACCCCAAAGCTACGCCTCTTTTTTCTTTAGCGAAGAAGTTGTATGAAAAAGTATTGTCAAACTTTTTCCTCAATTCGAATTCTTGAATGCGTTCTTGATTTCTGGGTTTCTATACACTCTGTGATTCAGAAACTCTTCACTTTATCTTAATCCATACAACCACCTAAACATCTATCTCCATCGAATCATTGTTTCCATCAGTTGATCTTCACACAATTTCACTTGCCAATCATTCATCCTTCAACATCATCATCGATTCACGTTACCATTCACCAGTTATCAGCCTTCATCAGAGTTCTATCCTAGGGAGATCCTATCATGTGGTATCAGAGCCAACTCTGTGCCAAGGCTAAGTGATTCTGAACCCCTAATCTCGTTTTTTGTTGCTTAATTTCGTTAGTTTAGTTTTAGGGTTTAGTATTTTTGAAGTCTGTTCATTATAGGATTTGGGTTGTTCGATTTTTTCTTATAGTTTTGTTCGACATTAGGTCTGCAGTCATGTTTTCTTGTTTAAAATTCAGAGTTTTAGAGTTTATTTTACTTCTTTCACTCAAGAACGCTTTACTTCGAGTTTTCTTCTTTAATTTGCAGGTACAATGGAGCTTTCTCCAGAAGCTATGGAAGCTTTGAACCAAGCCATGTCCAAGCAAATTGCAGAAGCAAATAAGACAATGTCTACTCAGTTTCAGCAACAGATGGAGCAGCTCAGTAACAAGTTTGAGAAACAGTTCAAAGACATAGCTCAAGCATCTACTGCATCAGAACAGAGTTCTTCAGACCCGCCTAGCCCTAATGAAGCCCTTCGTTTAGCTAAAGGAAAGGCTCACGTGGGAGCTTCCTCCAAACACACACGGATCAGAACCGTTGAGTCGCCTACTGGGGGAAGAGAGACTTGTTTCAATCAGAGAAGAAACACTCAAGGTACAGAAAGAGAGCATCGCAGAACTGGTAGAAATCCTACACACCCACGACGAGCTGAACAAGTAGCTGGGCATCGAATATACATTGAGTCAGATAGAGATTATTCTGAAGAAGAAGAAGTTTCAGATCATAGTCAAGAAACAATGAGGAGAAACAGAAACAGAGATCATGGTAGGGATTATGATCCTTTGAGGCAGCAGCTGAAGCACCTCAAAATTCAGTATCCTTCGTTCCATGGTACCAATGATCCAGAGACTTATCTAGACTAGGAAAGGAAGATGGAGTCGAACTTTCAAGTTTAAGGTACCTATGAGTTGAACCAGGTGAAGATAGCCATATCTGAATTCAATGGTTATGCTTTGTTGTGGTGGGAGCAGTTGGGACTCACTAGACATCGACAGAGAGAGCCTGCTATCACTACATGGGAACAGTTGGTCACGCAGGTGAGAAAGAAGTTTGTGCCTACACACTACCAGAGAGAGATTTTTAACAAGCTAAGGCGTCTCATTCAAGGCACTAAGTCTGTTAGAGATTACTACCAAGAGCTGGAAACGCTTATGATTAGGGCTGATCTAAGAGAAAGTGAAGACATGGTTATGTCTAGGTTTCTTGGAGGGTTAAACAGAGAGATTCAAGACAAGGTAGAGTTGCAGGACTATGAAGATGTGCAAGAAATGGTACATAAGGCAGAGTTGATTGAATCGCCGATCAAGAGAAAGGGGGTGAGGACAGCATTTACGCCTAACATGTCCAAGCCAAGAGAATTCAGTAAACCCGCCTTCACCAAGGACAGCCAACCCGCGACAGACACAGTCAAAGAGGAAGTTAAGATCGATTTCAAGCCTAAGAGTAGCACCTCTACAAGTCATATCAGGTGTTTCAAATGCCAAGGAATGGGGCATTATTCCAGAGACTGTCCTAACAAGAAGATGTTCCTTCTTCAAGAACGAGGAGAAATTGTGCCAGTAGACAGTTCAGAGAGTGAACCAGAGTCTGAATTCGGTGAACAAGGTGTTCAGATTCATCCAGATGATAGAGGACAACGTGAAAACCTATTTCACACACGGTGTATGGTTCAAGACAAGGTCTTCACCTTGATCGTTGATGGTGGAAGCTGTACTAATGCAGCTAGTGAAGAGATGGTACAGAAGCTTAATCTCAAAACCACTTCACATCCAAGACCTTACCAGCTGCAGTGGTTGAACAACAAGGGAGCTTTGACAGTTTCGCAGCAAGTGATGGTGAAGTTAACGATTGGGAAGTATGAGGATGAGCTGCTTTGTGATGTGATTCCGATGAAGTCAAGTCATATCCTTTTGGGAAGACCATGGCAGTTCGACAGAAAAGTGTTTCATGATGGCTACACCAACAAGCAATCGTTTGAGTTCAAGGGACGTAAGATTACTCTTCTACCACTTACACCCAGCGAAATCTACAAGGACCAGCTTCACATGAACCGCAAGGATACAGAGAAAGTGTCTCACAACCTGTACATCAATCACAGCGAGTTCAACAAGCTATTTAATCCAGAGATGACCACATTCATGTTTGTTTATAAAGAGACACTCACCAGTACTAAATCAGCAGAAGAGCTTCCACGCGAGATGATAGAGATTATAGAGGAGTACAAGGATGTGTTTCCAGAAGAGATACCTCCAGGCTTGCCTCCAATACGTGGGATAGAGCATTAGATTGATTTGGTACCAGGTTCAGCTCTACCGAACAGACCAGCTTACAGAACTAATCCAGTAGAAACTAAAGAGCTTTAGAAGCAAGTAGAAGAGCTGATGAGCAAGGGACACATCAGAGAGAGTCTCAGTCCTTGTGCAGTACCAGTTTTGCTTGTACCCAAGAAAGATGGTTCATGGAGGATGTGTGTTGATTGCAGAGCTCTTAACAATATCACAGTGAAGTACAGACATCCGATTCCGAGATTAGATGACATGCTGGACGAGTTATGTGGGTCAACAGTCTTCTCAAAGATCGATTTGAAAAGTGGTTACATCAGATCAGAATGAAGGAGGTGATGAATGGAAAACAGCTTTCAAGACCAAGCAATGGCTCTACGAATGGCTAGTCATGTCGGTTGGTCTCACCAATGCTCCTAGCACTTTCATGCGTTTAATGAATCATGATCTCAGACCTTTCATTGGCGTCTTCGTGGTTGTGTACTTCGACGACATCCTTATCTACAGCAAAGGACTAGGAGAACACTTAGAACACATCCGCCAAGTCCTAAATGTTCTTCGTTCTCAATCCCTCTTTGCTAATTTTGCTAAATGTTCATTCTGTACTATTGTGGTTATTTTTCTAGGCTTTGTTGTTAGTGCAGAAGGAGTTAGAGTGGACGATGAGAAGGTCAAGGCTATTAAGGAGTGGCCAACACCCAAAAACGTGGCAGAAGTCAGGAGCTTTCATGGACTAGCAGGATTCTATAGGCGATTTGTTCAAGACTTCAGTACTATTGCAGCGCCACTTACAGAAGTTATCAAGAAGGACGTAGGATTCAGATGGGAGGAAGCACAAGAGAAGGCGTTTTCCGCCTTAAACGAGAAGCTTATCACTGCCTCTATTCTTTTACTTCCTGACTTTATGAAAACTTTTGAGATTGAATGTGATGCCTCCGGAGTGGGTATAGGTGTTGTTTTGATGCAGGACAAGAAACTAGTAGCTTACTTCAGTGAGAAGCTAGGAGGATCGACATTGAACTATCCTACCAATGACAAGGAGCTGTATGCCTTGGTTCGGGCTCTTCAAACGTGGCAGCATTATCTGTGGCCCAAGGAGTTTGTTATTCATACTGATCATGAGTCCCTGAAGCATCTCAAAGGACAACAGAAGCTCAACAAGAGACATGCCAGATGGATGGAGTTCATTGAGACTTTTCCCTACACGGTTAAGTACAAGAAAGGTAAGGATAATGTAGTCGCTGATGCATTATCCAGGAGGTACACTCTCATTTCTACTTTGTCTTCTAAGCTTGAAGGTTTTGATAGAATAGTAGAACTTTATGAGACTGACATCGATATTGCTGAGAGCTATGGCAAGTGCCATAAGTTTGCTTTTGAAAACTATTATAGGCAGGATGGATATCTGTTCTTTAAGGACCAATTGTGCATACCAAAAGGATCCATGAGAGAGCTGCTGATGAGAGAAGCTCACGGAGATGGACTAGCTGGACATTTTGGATTGTCAAAGACTCTACTTGGACTGCAAGAACACTTTTATTGGCCGCAAATGAAGAAAGACGTTGAGAAGGTTTGTTCTAGGTGCCATATCTGCAAAATGGCGAAGGGTAAGGTACAGCCCCACGGCTTGTACACTCCTCTCCCTATCTCTTCTCAACCTTGGACTCATATTTCTATGGATTTTCTTCTTGGCTTACCTCGAACCAGAAATGGTAGAGACTCGATTTTTGTTGTGGTTGACAGGTTTAGCAAGATGGCTCACTTCATTGCGAGTCACAAGACAGACGATGATGTTATTGTAGCTAACTTGTTTTTCAGGGAAGTAGTACGTCTACATGGAATGCCTCAAGTTATTGTCTCAGACCGAGATACAAAGATTCTAGGACACTTCTGGAGGACGTTGTGGGCTAAGTTAGGAACCAAGCTATCATTCTCAACCACATGTCACCCGCAAACAGATGGGCAAACCGAAGTGGTGAACAGGACGCTATCTACACTCCTCAGGACCTTAGTGAGAAGCAATCTCAAATCATGGGAAGAATGTCTACCACATGTTGAGTTCGCATACAATCACGCTAAGCATTTTGCTACCCTATTTTCTCCTTTTGAAATTGTTTATGGTTTCAATCCACAATCACCTCTAGACTTGATTCCTTTACCTTTAAGTGTGAAGTGTAGCTTTGATGGCAAAGAAAAGGCTGAACAGGTGAGGAGGATACATGCTAAAGCTAAGGAGAACATAGAGAAAAGAACCAAGCAATACGAGAAGCATGCGAACAAGGGGAGAAAGGAGCTCGTTTTCGAAGAAGGAGACTTAGTGTGGATTCATTTACGCAAGGATAGGTTCCCAGAAAAGAGGAAGAGCAAGCTCTTACCATGAGCTGATGGTCCATTTGAAGTCATCAAGAGGATCAATGACAACGCCTACCAGATTGATCTTCAAGGTAAGTATAATGTATCTTAAACATTCAATGTTTCTGACTTGCTTCTTTATTATGCAGTTTCCGATTTGAGGACAAATCCTTTTGAAGAGGGGGAGGATGATATGATCGTGGCTAGCAAGGAGTCAGAAGCTGCAGAGAAACCAGAGATCGTGGGAAGCATCACTCGTTCAAGAGCTAAGGAGATGGCCAAGGAAGCTCATTCACTCGTAGCTGATGGGTCATTCGACTTACCGAGGATCCAAGTCTTCAACATATCCACCATGAAGACTTCACCCGGTAATGATAGCTAGATAACTTAGGTGTGAAGTTTGTACTCTTTTTCCCATAGCTGAGTTTTGTCCCACTGGGTTTTCTCAGTATAGTTTTTAATGAGGCAAATGGATCACTACGTCGAGTTATCTAGAAGTCATTACCAATGGGGAATAATGTACTTCTGTACTAGTACAAGTGACTTCTGTACTACTACAGGTCACCGAGACGTTTGCTGTTTTCTTATTTCCTTTAAAGTTCGTTGTTTTATTTTGAACTTCCTGTTGTTTGGAGTGTCGAGCCCTAGGGTTAATTATAAAACCCCAAAGCTACGCCTCTTTTTTCTTTAGCGAAGAAGTTGTATGAACAAGTATTGTCAAACTTTTTCCTCAATTCAACTTCATGAATGCGTTCTTGATTTCTGGGTTTCTATACACTTTGTGATTCAGAAACTCTTCACTTTATCTCAATCCATACAACCACCTAAACAGCTATCTCCATCGAATCATTGTTTCCATCAGTCGATCTTCACACAATTTCACTTGCCAATCATTCATCCTTCAACATCATCATCGATTCACGTTACCATTCACCAGTTATCAGCCTTCATCAGAGTTCTATCCTAGGGAGATCCTATCAAGATATTTCTTCTTCAAGAAGGAGGAGAGATTGTGCAAGTAGACAGTTCAGAGAGTGAACCAGAGTCTGAATTCGGTGAAGAAGGTGAACCAGCAGTCATGGGAGAGATGTTGGTAGCACGCAGAGCTTTAAGTGTTCAGATACATCCAGACGATAGAGGACAGCGTGAGAACCTATTTCACACACGGTGTATGGTTCAAGAGAAGGTCTGCACCTTGATCGTTGATGGTGGAAGCTATACTAATGCAGCTAGTGAAGAGATGGTACAGAAGCTTAATCTCAAGACCACTTCACATCCAAGACCTTACCAGTTGCAGTGGTTGAACAACAAAGGAGCTTTGACAGTTTCGCAGCAAGTGATGGTGAAACTAACGATTGGGAAGTATGAGGATGAGCTGCTTTGTGATGTAATTCCGATGAAGTCAAGTCATATCCTTTTGGGAAGACCATGGCAGTTCGACAGAAAAGTGTTTCATGATGGCTACACCAACAAGCAATCGTTTGAGTTCAAGGGACGTAAGGTTACTCTTCTACCACTTACACCCAGCGAAATCTACAAGGATCAGCTTCACATGAACCGCATGGATACAGAGAAAGTGTCTCACAGCCTGTACATCAATCACAGCGAGTTCAACAAGCTATTTGATCCAGAGATGACCACATTCATGTTTGTTTATAAAGAGACACTCACCATTACTAAATTAGCAGAAGAGCTTCCACGCGAGATGATAGAGATTATAGAGGAGTACAAGGATGTGTTTCCAAAAGAGATACCTCCAGGCTTGCCTCCAATACGTGGGATATAGCATCAGATCGATTTGGTACCAGGTTCAGCTCTACCGAACAGACCAGCTTACAGAACTAATCCAGTAGAGACTAAAGAGCTTCAGAAGCAAGTAGAAGAGCTGATGAGCAAGGGACATATCAGAGAGAGTCTCAGTCCATGTGCAGTACCAGTTTTGCTTGTACCCAAGAAAGATGGATCATGGAGGATGTGTGTTGACTGCAGAGCTATTAACAATATCACAGTGAAGTACAAACATCCAATTCCGAGATTAGATGACATGCTGGACGAGCTATGTGGGTCAATAGTCTTCTCAAAGATCGATTTGAAGAGTGGGTATCATTAGATCAGAATGAAGGAAGGAGATGAATGGAAAACAGCTTTCAAGACCAAGCAAGGGCTCTACGAATGGCTAGTCATGCCGTTTGGTCTCACCAATGCTCCTAGCACCTTCATGCGCTTAATGAATCATGCTCTCAGATCTTTCATTGGCGTCTTCGTGGTTGTGTACTTCGACGACATCCTTATTTACAGCAAAGGTCGAGAAGAACACTTAGAACACATCCGCCAAGTTCTAAATGTTCTTCGTTCTCAATCCCTCTTTGCTAATTTTGCTAAATGTTCATTCTGTACTACTGAGGTTATTTTTCTAGGCTTTGTTGTCAGTGCAGAAGGAGTTAGAGTGGACGATGAGAAGGTCACGGCTATTAAGAAGTGGCCAACACCCAAAAACGTGGCAGAAGTCAGGAGCTTTCATGGACTAGCAGGATTCTATAGGCGATTTGTTCAAGACTTTAGTACTATTGCAGCGCCACTTACAGAAGTTATCAAGAAGGATGTAGGATTCAGATGGGAGGAAGCACAAGAGAAGGCGTTTTCAGCCTTAAAAAAGAAGCTTATCACTGCCCCTATTCTTTTACTTCCTGACTTTATGAAAACTTTTGAGATTGGGTGTGATGCCTTCGGAGTGGGCGTAGGTCCTGTTTTGATGCAGGACAGGAAACCAGTAGCTTACTTCAGTGAGAAGCGAGGAGGATCGACATTGAACTATCCTACCTATGACAAGGAGCTGTATGCCTTGGTTCGGGCTCTTCAAACGTGGCTTCATTACCTGTGGCCCAAGGAGTTCGTTATTCACACTGATCACGAGTCTCAGAAGCATCTCAAAGGCCAACATAAGCTCAACAAGAGACATGCCAGATGGATTGAGTTCATTGAGACTTTTCCCTACACGGTTAAGTACAAGAAAGGTAAAGATAATCTAGTCGCAGATGCATTATCCAGGAGGTACACTCTCATTTCTACTTTGTCATCTAAGCTAGAAGGTTTTGATGAAATAGTATGACTTTATGAGACTGACATCGATTTTGCTGAGAGCTATGGCAAATGCCATAAGTTTTCTTTTGAAAACTATTATAGGCAGGATGGATATCTGTTCTTTAAGGATCGATTGTGCATACCAAGAGGATCCATGAGAGAGCTGCTAATCAGAGAAGCTCACGGAGGTGGACTAGCTGGACATTTTGGAGTGTCAAAGACTCTACTTGGACTGCAAGAACACTTCTATTGGCCTCAAATAAAGAAAGATGTTGAGAGGGTTTGTTCTAGGTGCCATATCTGCAAAATGGCGAAGGGTAAGGTACAGCCCCACGGCTTGTACACTCCTGTACCTATCCCTTCTCAACCTTGGACTCATATTTCTATGGATTTTGTTCTTGGCTTACCTCGAACAAGAAATGGTAGATATTCGATTTTTGTTGTGGTTGACAGGTTTAGCAAGATGGCTCACTTCATTGCAAGTCACAAGACGGACGATGCTATTATTGTAGCTAACTTGTTTTTCAGGGAAGTAGTACGCCTACATGGAATGCCTCAAGTAGTTGTCTCAGACCGAGATACAAAGTTTCTAGGACACTTTTGGAGGACGTTATGGGCTAAGCTAGGAACCAAGCTATCATTCTCAACCACATGTCACCCGCAAACAGATGGGCAAACCGAAGTGGTGAACAGGACGCTATCTACACTCCTAAGGACCTTAGTGAGAAGCAATCTCAAGTCATGGGAAGAATGTCTACCACATGTCGAGTTCGCATACAATCACGCTAAGCATTCTGCTACCCTATTTTCTCCTTTTGAAATTGTTTATGGTTTCAATCCACAATCACCTCTAGACTTGATCCCTTTACCTTTAAGTGTGAAGTGTAGCTAAAGCTAAGGAGAACATAGAGAAAAGGACCAAGCAATACGAGAAGCATGCGAACAAGGGGAGAAAGGAGCTCGTTTTCGAAGAAGAAGACTTAGTGTGGATTCATTTACGCAAGGATAGGTTCCCAGAAGAGAGGAAGAGCAAGCTCTTACCACGAGCTGATGGTCCATTTGAAGTCATCAAGAGGATCAATGACAATGCCTACCAGAATGATCTTCAAGGTAAGTATACCATATCATCAACATTCAATGTTTCTGACTTGCTTCCTTACTATGTAGATTCCGATTTGAGGACAAATCCTTTTGAAGAGGGGGAGGATGATATGACCGTGGCAAGCACAATACCGGAGGCTGCAGAGAAACCGGAGATGGTGGGAAGGATCACTCGTTCGAGAGCTAAGGAGATGGCCAAGGAAACTCACTCACTCATAGTTGACGGGTCATTCAACCTACCGAGGATCCAAGTCTTCAACATATCCACCTTGAAGACTTCACCCAGTAATGATAACTAGATAACTTAGGTGTGAAGTTTGTACTCTTTTTCCCATAGCTGAGTTTTGTCCCAATGGGTTTTCTCAGTATGGTTTTTAATGAGGCAAATGGATCACTACGTCGAGTTATCTAGAAGTCATTACTAATGGGGAATAATGTACCTCTGTACTAGTACAAGTGACTTCTGTACTACTACAGGTCACCGAGACGTTTTGCTGTTTTCTTATTTCCTTTAAACGTCTTGTTGTTTTATTTTGAACTTCCTGTTGTTTAGAGTGTCGAGCCCTAGGGTTAATTATAAAACCCCAAAGCTACGCCTCTTTGTTCTTTAGCGAAGAAGTTGTATGAACAAGTATTGTCAAACTTTTTCCTCAATTCGAATTCTTGAATGCGTTCTTGATTTCTGAGTTTCTATACACATTGTGATTCAGAAACTCTACACTTTATCTCAATCCATACAACCACCGAAACATCTATCTCCATCGAATCATTGTTCTACCACTCGATCATCGCCTCCTCCACTGTATTTGTCACTTCCGCACCACCACCATCGCATCTCATCACCAGTCACGAGTCTATAGCCTTTCATCGGAGTTCTATCCTAGGGAGATCGTATCACTCCCTTTCTTCTTCACTTTCGGTTCTCTCAGGATCTTCCTCAACTGACTGGTTTCTTGAACTCGGCATCTGGCTCGATCGGCTACTCGGACCGCCACTCGGTCGAGTGGTTGCTCGAGTGGGGCACCGAGTTGTTCTTCCAGCGTCTCCTCTTGATTCAAGGTGAGCATCACGAAGTTCCATGGAGCTTGCAGCTGCTTGTTGAGACTTCCTAGTAATCCTTGAAGACATTTTCGAACAGAACTGAAGGGAATAGACTCAAAGCTTAAGGTTAATAGGTTAGTGACCCAAAAACTTAAAAGAGCTAAGCTTGAGCAAAAGATGAACTTAGAGAGAGATTTTAAAACTTGATTTTAGTTGTTTTGAGCAAATGAGAGAGTGTGAGAGGTATAGGGTCGAATCAAGTTCTATTTAAATAATCTAAGGGCACAAGAAGACAAGGGTGGAGCGTCCATACCATCCAAATTTAAATGGAAATCTTTGACCTGCTTTTTGCTGCCACTCGACTCACACTCGACCAGCACGTGGTCGAGCTCCTGGACCAAAGTTTGAAAATTCAAAATATTCTTCTTTTTCCTCCCTCCACTCGATCATTCTAGAGAAATGGGAATCGAATGGGCCTTAGTTCTTTTCCAACTCGGTCGAGTACCTCTCGTGGGCTGGTCGAGTGGGCTTGCGAATCTACTTCCCCAAGTCCAAATCTCTCCATACCCATCTACACTTTCATTCAAAGGCCTACCAAACACAAACATAAAAGAAAACACATCAAAACTACAAGGAAAATAAAGCTTCTTTACAAAGGATACCTTAGGAACTTCCTCCCTAGTGAGCTGGTTTATAGTCACTAAGCTTGACTTTGGTTGCCTTTTCAGGCTTGGTTTTGATACCAAGGAGGTGATGAAATTCTCCTCGGAACCTCTTGATCACTGGAAAGTTGACTCTTGATCACTTCACCCTTAACACACAAACCATATTTCTTCTTGATTTTGAGCCTTGGTCTTGCCTTCCTCAAAGATCAATGGTTGGTTGGGTTATAGATGTTGAACTTCATGGTTATATCCTCAGCAATGTTCAAGGTCACAAGACCCTCCTTAACATCTATAACAGCTCCAACAGTGGCTAAGAATGGCCTCCCTAGAATGATAGGATTTTCAGGCTCCTTATCCATCTCTAGAACCACAAAGTCTGTATGAATCCTTGCCTTTCCTATCTTGATTGGAATGTTTTCCAACTTACCAACTATGCCTCTGTTTGTTCCATCAGCTAGACATATATGAAGGTTGGTGGACTTGAATTCAGTGTGCCCAAGCTTTTGTGCTATAGAGTAAGGCATCACACTGATAGATGCTCCCAAGTCACATAAGCACTGGTTGTAGTGAAGATAGCTAAGTGTGCAAGGCAGATAGAATGGACCTGGATCCTTAAGCTTAATTGGGATGATAACTCCTCCAAGGTCTTCAAGATCCTTTTCATCTTGATCATGAGCCTTCTTTTTTGACAATTCAAACAAAAAATCCTTATAGAGAGGATATGGATCATACTGTTCCAAGGCAGATCCTCTCTCTTCTTCTTGGTAAGTAATGATAACCTCTTGTATGGCCATCACTTCCTCTTGTTTCTCAATCACAGCCTCTTCCTTTTGAGCTTTCACTTCCTCTTGTTGCAAGGCCATCATTTCCATTCTCCCAATGATTTCCCTTAATTCCTTAGGCTTCTATGCCTTGAAACGTCCTGGAAATGGTAGAGGCGGTTTGTAAGCAGGAGGAATGTACTTAGCAGGCTTGATAGTTTCTGAGGTAAGTAACGATAACCTCTTGTATGGCAATCAATTCCTCTTGTTTCTCAATCACAGGCTCTTCTTTTTGAGCTTTCACTTCCTCTTGTTGCAAGGACATCATTTCCTTTCTCTCAATGATTTCCATTAATTCCTTAGGCTTCTGTGCCTTGAAACGTCCTGGAAATGGTAGAGGCGGTTTGGAAGCAGGAGGAATGCGCTTAGCAGGCTTAACAGTTTCTGATCCTTCAGCTCGATCAACCACTCGATCATGCACTCGGTCGAGTGCCTGTTCGAGCACCTGGTCGAGTGCACTACCGGATTCAGTCTGCTTTGCACAATCTTCACTCTGAACTTCAAGAATTGACCAATCCTCCCCATCTTGAACATCACTGTCCTTAGTGACTTCTTCATCAAGGATATGAATGTCTTTGCAGTGACCTCCCTTGGGTTTTGAATAGCTTTTCCAGGGAGTTGGGTAGGTTTGGGAGCTGAAGTAGAAGCAATGTTGCTCTCCATGTACTTCACTCTAGAGTTCAGACCCTCAAACTTCATGTTGAGGTCATTATACTGTGATGTTAACCGCTGGTTCCACTCAGCAAACTGCTTGGCCTCCTCAATCTTTCCATTGGCTTGCCCAATCAACAATTGTTGCATCATGGCTCTTAAGTCTTGTTCCTTGCCTTGGTTAGTCTGAAACCCTTGTGGGGGACACAATTGGGGCTGGAACACTTGTTGCTGTTGTTTGGGGACATAGTTGTTCTGTTGTTGAGGCTGTTGAGGTGGATAGACTTGGTCTTGTGGATTGGCTACATTTGTGTTTCTATAGGAGAGGTTGTTGTTTTTGAATCCTCCTCCTTGGTTGTAGCCTTTGAATCCACTCTGGTTTTGCATATAACAGAGCTCAGCAAATTCCCCTCTCCCCCTCTTGAACTAGAACCTCTTCCTCACCAATGAAGTGAATGGACTTTTGTTGGCTATGGAAGATCCTGTCAAGCTTCTCATTGATCATCTTCAAGTCCTTCTTGTACTTCTCCTCTTGATCAGTGGAGGTGGACCGTACTGTTTTGTCATAGTCCTCATTGTAGTTTCCATCTGACTAAGCAAGATTTTCAACCAACTCCCAGCCTTCTTCCACATTCTTGTTGAGGAAGTTTCTATTTGAGGCTGTGTCAAGAAGCATTCGGATCTTGGGAAGCACTCCTCTATACAAAGTACTTAGGAGGGACTCATTGCTGAAGCCATGGTGAGGACATTGAGTCTGGAATCCTTTAAACCTCTCCCAAGCTTCACAAAAGCTCTCATTATTCCTTTGAGAAAACCCAGAATTTTCATTCCTCAATCTAGCAGTTCTTGCATTGGAAAAGAACTTGGCCAAGAAAGCCTTCTTGCAAGCATCCCATGTTGTTATTGCTCCAGTTGGAACTGTCTTCTCCCAGAGATGAGCTTTGTCTCCAAGTGAGAAAGGGAACAGCCTAAGCTTGAATCCATCCTCACTGACACCATTGATCTTGGTGAGACCACATATCCTATCAAACTCATCAAGGTGGTCCAGGGGATCTTCCATTGGCAACCTATGGAACTTGTTGGCTTGAATCATAGAGATCAATCCACTCTTGATCTCATAATTGTTGTTTGCTACTGTAGGAGGCACAATACCAGCTCTCTGGTTATGTGTGTTTGGTGCATCTCCATCACCAATGTTTCTTGCTCTTGGAGCTTATAGATCTTGTTGCTCCATTAGCACTTGTTGTTCTTGTTCCTGATAGATCCTTGTCCTCTGCTGTCTCAGGTCCCTTGGTGGTTGGTTGATGTGATCAAGGAGTCTCTGAAGATTATGATGACCCTTGGACCTTGTTTGCATCAATAGGCGTGAGTACAGACTCGGACAGGCACTCGGTCGAGAACAGACTCGAGTGGGTGGTCGAGTCAACTGGGAACTGATGTCTTCTTATATCCGGCTTCTCACTCGATCAGGTGCTCGATCACACACTCGGTCGAGTGGTGGTCGAGTTGATGGTCGAGCTGGTACCTGAAACTTAATCACAAACAAGCAGTAGAAGAAACAAGATCAGTAGTGAACAAGTGGATAAACGAACTTAATCTTCGACTTCTATTGATCCTAATTGTCACAAAAACACACTCAAATGGGCAACGGCGCCAAATTGAAACACATATATTTGGTTTGATGAATGATGGTATGATGGAATGATGAGATATGAATGAATGGATGGCAGGGTGTTTCAATTCCCCTTATGCAATTGTAGTACAAGAGGTGTCAATCCAATCTGAGAGTTTGCAAGCAATCATGATGTGCATATATGTCTAAGTCAAGCCAAATGCAAAGGATGTCACTAACAATCCTATGATGAAATGTAAAGTGTAGAATGTAAAGCTACTAGAACTAGATGCTAAATGTAAATGGAACAGAATGATTATGACAATTATGAAGCTAGAACAGAAATAAAACTATAGTAATGCAAGTATTGAACTAATGCAAGGTAAGTAAAGAACAGGACACTAAGTGAATGCAACAGAAATGCAACTAGAATGAAACAGGAAGTAAGACAGAACAACTACAAAGCATAAACAAAAGTTCTGGGGATGAACTCGAGCAAGCACTCGATCGAGTGTAGATCGAGTGCAGGGTCGAGCTGGACAAACGCGAGAAAACAGAGCAACACAAGAAAAACAGAGCAATATGAAAGCAAATCAAACAACAAGCAAGCAGCAGATTAAGACTAAGAAATCAATAAACAAAGAAGGCCTTGAGGAGGGATTCATGGGCTGGACTAATGATTGAGGTCATCTAACTTGGTCAACAAATCTCAAACAACTTGAGCTAATATCTAGACAATATTTTCTAAGACATGTTTAATCCACTCTCATGGCAAGAAACAATCAAACTCATGCATCTCTAGACTTGTTCTCACACAGTAAAGAATCTACACAAGCAGGCATTAAGCATTATGTCAAATACCAAACAAGACCTCTAATCTCTTAGCAAGCCTAATGGTAAACTCTAGATCTAGCCTTATCTATGCTCCTTAAACATTGGTATGATGCTAAGAGGCTTGAGGTCAAATCCTACCCTCTCAGTTATAGGATCAGAATTAAGAACATCTAGCCTAGAAGAGATCTACAACAATCAACCTTGACGAAATCAAACAAACCTCAAACACAAGCCAGCCTAACCCATCCTCAAGATCCTAAGCAACTACTCACAAGAACACATGATGAACATCAAAGTCATAAACCCAGAAAATACTGAAACTTGCATCAAATGAAAGATAAAGCAAAGATTTACAATATTGAAGAAGGAATCAAACACGAATTCTTAATATCTTGAATGTTATGGAACCAACAAAATCCAAGAATCTTATGTTTTCTCCTTCAAAAGAAAGTACAAGATCTATGAAAATAAAAGTGCACAAGGAATAAATCCCAAAAAGGTAAAAACTAGGTTTTTGACTCTCTAAAAAGCTGGACTACTGTGGCTGAAGGGTACAAGGTCCTTTATAGGAAAAGTAGTGGAAGCCCTAAAAATGCTAATAGACAAAATAGCTAGGCGGCTCGGCCAACTCGACCTGGTGCTCGGTCGAGTGACCGGTCGAGTTGGCTTTTCTTCTGCTCCTTCCACTCGGTCGAGTCCCTCTCCACACACGGTCGAGTATCTGGTCGAGTGGGCAGTCGAGTGGAACTCCGGACTTTGGTTCTTCAGCCTTAACTCTCTTGCTTTCTCCTCTTGATTGCTTCACTTCTCCTCAGCATTGCTTCCATGCTCCTTAGCCTCCAAAATCACCTGTTTATGCATGAAAAGATGCAAATGCAATGCAACTAAACTCTAATGCATGATTAGTCCTAAAGCTATGCAATAATGGTGAAAATGGACAGCAAAAGATGCAAAAGATGTGAATATACTAAGGGAAAATAGGGTAAAATATATGAACATCAACACCCCCAAAATTAGTCTTTGCTTGCCCTCAAGAAAATAAACAAGACATAAGAAGGTAGGTGAGGTTTGAAAGTGGGATCTCTGCTCCTAAAGCTTGCTAATAGACCAGCTAGAATCAAATCCAAGTTACTAGAAATATGATGCAAGTTGAATGAGCTGTACTTAAAGATTTTAGACAAGCCTATCACAACCTTTACTGATTTGAGCCTTAGATATCCACATGCATTCAAATCAACCATTTCCTTTAACATTCATTAATCAAGAACATGAATCAATTCTATGCAATGCTTAAACTCATTTGGCTTGGAGATAAAGGTTTTTGAGACAATGATGGTCTCTATTTAGAGTGGGGCTTATCAATATCAAGGTTCTCTCATAAAAATGGATTGAGCTTTAGAGGAATGCTAGAGGTAAGAACACTTAGACACATACAAGAACAAAATCTTGTCTACCCAAAGGCACCCAAAGTGTTTATCCTATCACTCTGATGCCAAATGATCCTAGTGCTACCCTTTAACTTCTTCACTTCTATTACACCCATTTTCTCTTTTGATTTTAAAGTCTTAGGAGAGGTTTCTTATTTGAATCACCTAGTGGAATGAGGTTTCTTTCTTATTTGCTATGGTTCTCTTTTCTTTTTTAATCTGTAAGACAAAAAAGCTTTTTGCTATACTCTTCTTTTCTTTCTTTCTTTTCTTTGATCAGAACCATCTTCAACAATCTTACACTTCCCATTCTTTCACACATTCCCCTCTTAAAGACCCTAACCTTTTCTTTCTTTCTTTCTCTTTTCCTTTTTTTTTTCTCTTCTTTTCTTTTCTTTTTCAAAACAACCATGTCCCTGAAACAAGTATTTTTTGGGTGATGATTGGTGAATGTATGATTATGAATGTATGCAATGAATGGATGGATGGTAAGGTGTTTCAATTCCCCTTATGCAGTTGCGGTATAAGAGGTGTCAATCCAATCTGAGTGTCTGTGATCACTAAGGATGTGCTTATTATGCCTAAGTCAAGCCAATATGTAAGGATGTTTGTCACTAACAATCCTATGATGACAAATGTAAAATGCAGAAAGTAAAATATAAGAACTAAGAACTGAATGCAAATGAAACAGAATGATTACACTAATATAAAGCTAGAACAGAAACAAACTATGATAATGAACTAATGCAAGACAATAATGAACAGGACAATAAGTAAATGCAATAGAAATGCAAATAGAATGAAACAAGACAATCACAAATCATAAACACAAAGTTCTGGGGAAGAACTCGAGCAAGCACTCGACCGAGTGTAGGTCGAGTGGGTGGTCGAGCTGGACTAAACGCAGATACAGAGCAATGCAATAAAAACAGAGTAATGCAAAGACGAATCAAACAACAATCAAGCAACAGGATTAAAACTGTAAAATCAATAAACAAGGAAGGACTTGAGGAGGGATTCATGGGCTGGACTAATGATTGAGGCTATCTAACTTGATCAACAAATCTCAAACAACATGAGCTAATCTCTAGACATATGTATCTTAGACAAGTTTCTCCCACTCTCATGGTCAAGAAACAATCAAACATCGAGTGCATGTTCGAGACCTGGTCGAGTGCAATGTCGAAAGAATTTACAAAACGTCACTTGGGGCTTCAGTAACTTGATAAATATCCCCCAAATTTGACTTCACGTCTCAGTGACTTCTTCCTCATGAACTTGAATGGCCTTGCTGTGAACTCTCTTGGATTTTTGAACAGCTTTTCCAGGGAGTTGGTTGTGAGCTAAGAGCTGAACTCAGATCCTACCCTCTGAGATAAGCCTCAGCATTAAGAACATCTACTGTGAAGAGATCTACAACAATCAAGCTTGATCAAGCCAAACAAAACTTTCATCAGCCCAGTCTTGCCCTTCCTCAAGATCTAAGCCCTAACTCACAAGAACACTTGATGAACATCAAAATCATAAACCAGAAAATATTGAAACTTGTTTTTGTTTAGAAAGATGAAACAAAGATCTAGAATGTTGAAATAGAATTGCTACATGAATTCTCAATATTAAGAATTGTTGTTCTTGAAACCTCCTGTTGAAGAATTTAGTCCTTTTTCATGTACATGATCTAAGAAATCAAAAAAAGGCTTCTTGAACTAATTCCTCAAATGAAGTAAAAGACTTTGTTGGCTAAGAAGGATCTTGTCAAGCTCTCACCATCTTCAAATCCCTCTTGTACTTGTCCTCTTGATCAGTTGATGATGACCTTATGGTTCTGTCATAGTCCTCATTATAGTTGCCATCTGACTGAGCAAGATTTTCAACCAACTCCCAGCCTTCTTCAACATTTTTGTTGAGGAAGTTTCCATTTGAGGCTGTGTCAAGAAGCATTCTGATCTTGGGAAGCACTCCTCTATACAAAGTACTTAAAAGGGACTCATTGCTGAAGCCATGGTGAGGACACTGAGTGGTACTTTACAAGGAAAGGTGATAGTGGTACCTCAAGGATTGTGGAAGAAGCTGTCCACGTCCTCATTCATGCTTTCATAAGTGTAGTGGAGGTCTGATGTTCATATATTTTACCCTGTTTTCCCTTAGTATATTCACATCTTTTGCATCTTTTGCTATCCATTTTCACCATTATTGCATAGCTTTAGGACTAATCATGCATTAGAGTTTAGTTGCATTGCATTTGCATCTTTTCATGCATAAACAGGTGATTTTGAAGCTTAAGGAGCATGGAAGCAATGCTGAGGAAGGAGTGAAGCAATCATGAAGGGAAAGCAAGAGAGTTAAGGCTGAAATAACAAGGTCCGGAGTCCAACTCGACCCCACACTCGACCAGACACTCGACCGTGTGCTGAGGAGGACTCGACCGAGTGGACAATGCACGAGAGAAGCCAGCTCGACCTGCCACTCGACCCAGCACAGGTCGAGTTGACCGAGCCGTTGACTATTTTGTCTTTTAGCATTTTTAGGGCTTCCACTCCCCTCCTATATAAAGCCTTGTACCTGCAGCCACAAAAAGGAGTCAGCTTTTTAGTCAGCTTTTTAGTCAGTCTTTTAGATATTCCTAAAAACCTAGTATTTACCTTTTTGGGATTTATTCCTTTTGCTTTTTATTCCTAAGATCTTGTACTTGAAAAAGACTAAATTCTCTTTATTGTTAGTTTAATAACTTTCCTAATATTGAGAATTTAAGTTTCATTTCTTTTTCAATATTGTAGATCTTTGTTTTATCTATCTAATGATGCAAGTTTCAATCTTTTCTGGGTTTATGATTTTGATGTTTATCATGTGTTCTTGTGAGTAGTAGTTTAGGATCTTGAGGATGGGTTAGGCTGGGCTGTGAAAGAGGTTTGTTTGGCTTGATCAAGCTTGATTGTTGTAGATCTCTTCTAGGGTAGATGTTCTTAATGCTGATCCTATATCTGAGAAGGTAGGATCTGATTTCAAGCATCTTAGCATCACACCAATGTTTAAGAGGCATAGATAAGGCTAGATCTAGAGCTTACCATCTTGCTTGCTAAGAGATTAGAAGTTTTGTTTGGTATGAGACATATTTCTTACTGCCTGCTTGTGTAGATTCTTTACTATGTGAGAGCAAGTCTAGAAATGCATAGGTTTGATTGTTTCTTGACCATGAGAGTGGGAGAAACTTGTCTTGGATTCATATGTCTAGAGATTAGCTCATGTTGTTTGAGATTTGTTGATCAAGTTAGATAACCTCAATCATTAGTCCAGCCCATGAATCCCTCCTCAAGTCCTTCTTTGTTTATTGATTTTTCAGTCTTAATCCCGTTGCTTGATTGTAGTTTGATCTGTCTTTGCATTACTCTGTTTTTATTGCATTGCTCTGTTTCTGCGTTTAGTCTAGCTCGACCACTCACTCGACCTACACTCGGTCGAGTGCTGGCTCGAGTTCATCCCCAAAACTCTGCTATTTGTGATTTGTGATTGTCTTGTTTCATTCCTGTTCCATTTTTGCTGCATTCATTTAGTGTCCTGTTCATTATTGTCTTGCATTTGTTCTTTACCTCAGTTTCTGTTTCTGTTGATTGCATCATTACTGTCTTAATCATTCTATTTCATTTGCATTTAGTTCTTAGTTCATTTAGTTTACCTTCTGCACTTTACACTTTCACCATAGGACAAGTACAAGAGGGATTTGAAGATGGTCAATGAGAAGCTGGACAAGATTCTTCTTAGCCAACAAAAGTCCAATCACTTCATTGGAGAGGAAGAGGATCCAGTTCAAGAAGGGGAGACTGAGTTTGCTGAGTTGTGCTACATGCAAAACCAAGGAGGATTCAAAGGCTACAACCAAGGAGGTTTCAAAAACAACAATCTCTCATATAGGAGTACCAATGTGGCCAACCCTCAAGACCAAGTTTATCCACCTCAACAGCCTCCACAACAACAAAGCTACATCCCTAAACAACAACATCAAGTGTTCCAGCCTCCATTGTGTCCCCCACCAGGGTTTCAGACTAACCAAGGCCAGGAACAAGACTTAAGGGTAATGATGCAACAGTTGTTGATTGGGCAAACACAAGGAAAGATTGAGGAGGCCAAACGGTTTGCTGAGTTGAATCAACGACTCACATCACAGTACAATGATCTAAACATGAAGTTTGAGGGTCTTAACTCAAGAGTGAAGTATATGGAGAGTAACATTGCCTCTACTTCAGCCCCTAAACCTAGCCAACTCCCTGGAAAAGCTGTCCAAAATCCAAGAGAGTTCACAGCCAAGGCCATTCAAGTTCATGAGAAAGAAGTCACTGAGGACAGTGAAGTCCAAGTTTGGGGGAATTTATCAGTTACTGAAGCCCCAAGTGATGTTTTTGCAAAGCAACTGGAGTGCGACATTGCACTCGACCAGGTACTCGAACAGCCACTCGACCGAGTGCATACTCGAGTGGTTGATCGAGTTGCAAATACAGAAGCTGTTAAGCCTGCTAGATACATTCCTCCTGCTTACAAACCGCCTCTACCATTCCCAGGACGTTTCAAGGCACAAAAGATAAGGAAACTGAGGGAAATTATTGAGAAAAAAGAAAAGATGGCTTTGCAACAAGAGGAAGTGAAAGTCTTGAAGGAAGTAATGGCCATACAAGAGATTACCATTGCTTACAAGGAAGAAGAGAGAGGGCCTGACTTGAGCAAATTTGTTCAGAATCCTTCCTACAAGGACATGCTGCTAGAATTATCCAAGATGAAAGCTCAGGAACAAGACATGAAGGACTTAAGAGAAATTGGGGAAGCTGTTATACCAACAAAACTTGAAGACCCTGGATCATTTGATCTACCTTGCTCCATTAGTTACATGCACTTCAACAAATGCTTGTGTGATCTGGGAGCTTCAGTGAGCCTAATGCAATACTCAGTGGCTGAAAAGTTGGGGTATGAATACTTTAAGTCTTGCAATCTCTATATTGGCATGGCAGATGGATCCAAGAGGGATGTGCTTGGGATAATTGAAAACTTTCCAGTAAAGATAGGAAAGGCAAGAATCCCAACTGATTTTGTGATCATGAACATGGACCAAGAGCCAGAAGATCCTCTCATCTTGGGGAGACCATTCTTAGCCACAGTTGGAGCTGTAATTGATGTTAAGATGGGAACCATCAAGCTCCACCTTGCTAAAGACTTCACTATGAAGTTTGACATCAAGAATGCTACTCATCAGCCTACTATTGAAGGTCAACACTTTATGATAGGGAAAAAGGCTAGTTGTGAAGTTTTTGAGGAAGGAGGGAACCCTAGGATTAAAGGTTCAGCCCAAGCTAAGACTGTCCAAGAACTAAAGGGTTCAGTTCAAATGCTAGCTGGTTTAGTGAAGGAACTTCAAGTTCAGCTCAACAAGAAGTCTTGGAAGAAGGCAAGACCAAAACTCAAGTTTAAGAAGAAACATGGTTCAAGTGTCAAGGAAGTAGTGATCAAGAAGGAGCACCAAGGTTACCAAGCAGAACCAGGAGGGATTTCATCACCTCCTTGGTCTCCTAATCAAGCTTAAAGAGCTATAAGAAGTCAAGCTTAGTGACTCTAAACAAGCTCACTAGGGAGGAAGTCCCTAAGCTATCCTTTGTAAATATAGTTTGTTTTCCTAGTAGTTTTGATATGTTTTATTTTATGTTTGTGTTGGACAGGCTTTTGAGGAAGAATGTAGTTGGATAAAGAAAGATTTGGACTTGGAGAAGGAGACTCGCAAGCCCACTCGACCAAGACAACAAGAGGTACTCGGCCGAGCTGGATACTAATAGAAGCCCATTTGATTCCCATTCTTCTAGAAGGATCAAGTGGAGGGAAGAACAAGGAGAAAAATTTTGAAATTTCAAAATTTTTCAAGGAGCTCGACCATGTGCTGGTCGAGTGTGGGGTCGAGTGGCAGCCAAAAAGTAAGTCAAAGATTCCCATTTCAAATTTGAATGGTATGGACGCTCCACCCTTGTCTCCTTGTCCCCTTAGCTTCTTTATATAGACCTTGCTCGATCCTACACTTCTCACATTCTCTCATTTGCTCAAAACATTTAAATTCAAGCTTTAAAATCTCTTTCAAAGTTCATCTCTTGCTCAAGTTTGTTCTTTCAAGTTTTTGGGTCACTAACCTATTAACTTTGTGCTTTGAGTCTATTCCCTTCAGTTTCATTTGAAAATGTCTTCCAAAATTACCAAGAAGTCGCACCAAACCGCTGCAAGCTCCATGGAACGTCGTGATGCTGACCTTGAATCAAGAGGTGAAGCTGAGAGAGTCACTCGACGGACCACTCGATCAACCACTCGACCGAGTGGCCGTTCGAGCAGTAGGTCGAGCCAAGTGCCGCGTTCAAGGAGATAGCGAGTTGAGGAAGATCCTGAGAGGACCGAAAGTGAGGAGGAAAGAGAGCCTACTCTTAATGAGTTTATGAGGAAGCACAAGGCCAAGGGGAAGAGGCCAGCTGTTGAAGTTGAGCAAGAAGAAGGTGAAAGTGAGAGTGAGGAAGAAAGTGAAGAAGAAGAATTGATGGATGATGGAGAAGCTGAGTCTTGTGGGCTGACAAGGAGGCAACTTTATGATGCTTTCATGAGGATGGAGTTCTTGGGAACTAGGTATCCACACAAGGAGACCATGCAGAAGCTTGCTATTGATGAGGATGTAGAATATCTCTTTGAGAAGAGCAATCTCACCAAGTTTATGGGGCTTTGCATGGAGGGCTACAAAGAGGAGAGTTGTGAGTTCCTTGCCACTGTCAAGCTGCACACATATGCAAGGAAAGATCCTGAGGCTGGGGCTGGTCACATCACCTTCACAATCAAGGGGAGGAAGCATGAGCTTACAATAAAAAAGATAGCCAATGTGTTTGGGTTTGAAACTGGCAGCCATAGGAGCTTGAGGATACCAAGAGAGGAGCTCTACTCAGTTTGGGAAACCATTGGGGACAACAAGCTCTACTCCTCCTCCAACTCCAAGAGCTCAAAGATAAGGAGCCCAGTCTTAAGGTACTTCCATAAAGCCCTTGCAAACACCTTCTTTGCAAGGAAGGAAACTGGGAACATCAATGAGGGAGAGCTGAAGATGATTGACTTGGCTCTCAATGGGATCATCCTCAAGGCAAGAGATGGAACCATCATCCTTGGGAGCACTGTAGAGACTGATCTTGCAATGGTGCTCATTGACCACATGATTTACTTGAGAAGCTGGGTAGGAAAGTTGGAAAACAAGGGGTCAAGAGGAGCACTTACCATTGGGGGCATCATCACTCCAATCCTTCAAGCTGCTAAAGTTCCACTTAGAGGAGAGAGTGTCTCACCAAGATGGATTGACTCAAGCTACCTCACTTCTACTCTCATCCTAGCCAAGGAAATGCATCAAGGGAACCACATTTTCAACTATGAGCTTCCAACACTTGGGAAAAAGCAACTCATATTGCCTAACCAAGAACTCACCACCATTCAAGAGGGAGCCAACATTGACTTTTGGCCAGCTGAGGAGAATTGGTTTGATGGAGTGGTTCAACCTAGAGTTGAAGAAGCTGGAAATGCACAAGTAGCTGATGGAGAGGAGCAGTTCTACTTTGAAGACTATGAGCCCAACCCAAGAGATAGTAGAGGAGTGAGGGAGAATGCCAAGAGGTTAACTCTTTTGCAAAAGTGGGGCAAGTGGCAAGGAAAGAGGTTTGATAAGCTGAAGAAGAAGGTGACCAACATGGCTAAGTTTATCAAAGGCTTAAAGAAGGAGATTGCTGAGCTGAAGAGTGGAAACTCATCTCCTAGCCATTCAAGCCCTTTGAGGAGAAGTAGCTCAACTAGAGCACTTTCAAGGGTTACGAATCCTGTGGAACCAGCTAGGGCTTCAATGTATGAGCCAATTCAGAGGAAGAGGAGCTCAAGTACCCGAGAACAGCAGTTTTCGAGGCACTCGAGCACCCACTCGACCGAGCACCACCAGTGCACTCGACCGAGTTCCAGGCCCGACAACCATATGGCTTCCCACCTCCAGCTGCTTATCCAGGTTACCCTCCCATCCCACCCCAATACTTCACGGATCCAGCCCTCTACCACCAGTTCTACCAACAGTTCTCCCAGCAGCAAGGACAGAGTTATGACATCCGCAGTCCAGCTCGACCCCCCCACTCGGACATGCACTCGACCGAGTCACGGTCGATCGCCATCGTCGAGCTGCCCCAATCCCCCTCTCCAAGTCACCAACAAGACCCCAGCTACACCTTTGATAGCATGCAGGAGGATGTGGATAGTTTCTTCTACAATCCTTGAGGTAACACTATCACCTTTCCATTGTAAATACCATTTGCATTTCATATTGTGTGTTTTGTTTTAAGTCTTGAATCCTCAAACAAATTTCTTTCACAAAAGGGACTGTGTGATTTAAGTTTGGGGAAGGGTTTGAGATAGCATTTGACATTGTGTTTTGTTTTCTTATTTCAAATTTTTAGCATCATCATGTTAATATTTGCATAGCATCTAAGGCATAGAAAAACCCTAAAAATTTGAAAAATTTTTGCAAAAATCCTTATAAAAAAAAAGAGTGTTCGTGTAGTTTGCTTTGCATATTCAAGTATTTTGTTTATCATATAGGACTGCTTGCATTAGGGATCTATGATGAGTATTTCCTTGTTAGCTTGCTCATTCACTAGACTAGGATCAATGCCCAAGTTAATAGTACTTTGATGCTAGTTGAGTGGTTAGAAGCATAAGATTGAACCAAGCATTGAATTCCTGCATTGCATTTGGTCTAAATTGAAGCATGTTGTGATTTGATGCCATTTCCTATCTATAAGAACTTAATATTGACTTTCAATTATCAATGTGTGCATTGCTTTAAACTCATGGAAACCATATACATATTTGGATCATCTTTCTCCTTTTTACCACTCTTGTTGATCCAAGTAGCTGATTTCCTCATTAAGAATCAGTTTCCCCTACCCTTAACCAACCCTTCTTTCAAGCCATGTTTATTCTTGAGTGTGTGAGGCCTATTTTTAGGATTGAGCTTGGTAGAAAGTGTTAGGTTTGAACTGACAAGAGTAAAGCCTTGTGTAGTTCTAGTTTGCATTTTTCAAACTAGATAGGACTAGGTGGTTCATTTGTTGGGTTTGGGACTTGGAAGTTAAAGAAAGAAAAAAAAAAAAAAGAGAGAAAAGAAAGACAAAGGGTAGAGTCTTTAAGAGGAGATTGTGTTTAAGCAAGGTCTAGTGAAAGGATGGGAAGCAAAAAAATGTTGAAGATGGTTCTAGTTAAAGAAAAGAAAAGAAAGAAAAGAAAAGTCTAGCAAAAAGCTTGTATGTCTTAAGAATAAAAAGAAAAGAGAACCATAGCAAATAAGTAAGAATCCCCCATCCCACTAGAAAGATCAAATAAGAAACCTCTCCTAAGACTTGAAAATCAAAAGAGAAAAGGGTGAAAGAGAAAAGAAGAAGTTAAAGGGTAGCACTAGGATCATTTGGGTTTAGATTGCTAGGATAAACACTTTGGGTACCTTTGGGTAGACAAGGTTTTATTCTTGTATGTGTCTAGGTGTTCTTACCTTTAGCATTCTTCTAAAGCTCAATCCATTTTTATGAGAGAACCTTGATATTGATAAGCCCCACTCTAAAAAGAGACCATCATTGTCTCAAAGCCTTTACCTCCAAGCCAAATGAGTTTAAGCATTGCATAGAATTGATTCATGTTCTTGATTAATGAATGTTAAAGGAAATGGTTGATTTGAATGCATGTGGATATCTAAGGCTCAAATCAGTAAAGGTTGTGACATGCTTGTCTAAAGTCTTTAAGTACAGCTCATTCAACTTGCATCATAGTACTAGTAACTTGGACATTGATTCTAGATGGTCTGTTTGCAAGCTTTAGGAGCTGAGATCCCACTTTCAAACCTCACCTACATTCTTATGTCTTGCTTATTTGCTTGAGGGCAAGCAAAGACTAAGTTTGGGGGTGTTGATGTTCATATATTTTACCCTGTTTTCCCTTAGTATATTCACATCTTTTGCATCTTTTGCTATCCATTTTCACCATTATTGCATAGCTTTAGGACTAATCATGCATTAGAGTTTAGTTGCATTGCATTTGCATCTTTTCATGCATAAACAGGTGATTTTGAAGCTTAAGGAGCATGGAAGCAATGCTGAGGAAGGAGTGAAGCAATCATGAAGGGAAAGCAAGAGAGTTAAGGCTGAAATAACAAGGTCCGGAGTCCAACTCGACCGCACACTCGACCAGACACTCGACCGTGTGCTGAGGAGGACTCGACCGAGTGGACAATGCACGAGAGAAGCCAGCTCGACCTGCCACTCGACCGAGCACAGGTCGAGTTGACCGAGCCGTTGACTATTTTGTCTTTTAGCATTTTTAGGGCTTCCACTCCCCTCCTATATAAAGCCTTGTACCTGCAGCCACAAAAGGAGTCAGCTTTTTAGATATTCTCTAAACCTAGTATTTACCTTTTTGGGGATTTATTCCTTTTGCTTTTTATTTTCCTAAGATCTTGTACTTGAAAAAGACTAAATTTCTCATTATTGTTAGTTTAATAACTTTCTTAATATTGAGAATTTAAGTTTCATTTCTTTTTCAATATTGTAGATCTTTGTTTTATCTATCTAATGATGCAAGTTTCAATCTTTTCTGGGTTTATGATTTTGATGTTTATCATGTGTTCTTGTGAGTAGTAGTTTAGGATCTTGAGGATGGGTTAGGCTGGGCTGTGAATGAGGTTTGTTTGGCTTGATCAAGCTTGATTGTTGTAGATCTCTTCTAGGGTAGATGTTCTTAATGCTGATCCTATATCTGAGAGGGTAGGATCTGATTTCAAGCATCTTAGCATCACATCAATGCTTGTCTTAGAGATTAGCTCATGTTGTTTGAGATTTGTTGATCAAGTTAGATAGCCTCAATCATTAGTCCAGCCCATGAATCCCTCCTCAAGTCCTTCTTTGTTTATTGATTTTACAGTCTTAATCCTGTTGCTTGATTGTAGTTTGATCTGTCTTTGCATTACTCTGTTTTTATTGCATTGCTCTGTTCCTGCGTTTAGTCTAGCTCGACCACTCACTCGACCTACACTCGGTCGAGTGCTGGCTCGAGTTCATCCCCAGAACTCTGATATTTATGATTTGTGATTGTCTTGTTTCATTCATGTTCCATTTCTGCTGCATCCATTTAGTGTCTTGTTCATTATTGTCTTGCATTTGTTCTTTATCTTAGTTTCTGTTTCTGTTGGTTGCATCATTACTGTCTTAATCATTCTATTTCATTTGCATTTAGTTCTTAGTTCATTTAGTTTACCTTCTGCACTTTACACTTTCATCATAGGATTGTTTAGTGGCAACATCCTTTTCATCTGACTTAAATTAGATCTTTATGCATATCTTAACTGTTTACAACCACTCAAATTGGATTGATACTCCTTATACTGCAACTGCATAAGGGGAATTGAAACACCTTACCCATCATTGCATACATTCATCATCATCCATTCCATCTTAACCTGTCCACCACAAATACCTAGTTTCAATCATCCTCTCCCTCTTCTTCTTCATCTTCTTCCTCACTCTCACTTTCAACCTCCTCTTGTGCAACCTCAACTGCTGGCCTCTTCCCTTTGGCCTTGTTTCTCCTCATGAACTCCATAAGAGTTGGCTCCCTTTCTTCTTCACTTTTGTTCTCTCAGGATCTTCGTCAACTGACTTGTTTCTTGAACTCGGCATCTGGCTCGATCGGCTACTCGGACCGCCACTCGGTCAAGTGGTTGCTCGAGTGGGGCGTCGAGTGGTTCTTCCAGCTTCTCCTCTTGATTCAAGGTGAGCATCTGATGTTCATATATTTTACCTTGTTTTCCCTTAGTATATTCACATCTTTTGCATGTTTTGCTATCCATTTTCACCATTATTGCATAGCTTTAGGACTAATCATGCATTAGAGTTTAGTTGCATTGCATTTGCATCTTTTCATGCATAAACAGGTGATTTTGGAGCTTAAGGAGCATGGAAGCAATGCTGAGGAAGAAGTGAAGCAATCATGAAGGGAGAGCAAGAGAGTTAAGGCTGAAATAACAAGGTCCGGAGTCCAACTCGACCGCACACTCGACCAGACACTCGACCGTGTGCTGAGGAGGATTCGACTGAGTGGAGAATGCACGAGAGAAGCCAGCTCGACCTGCCACTCGACCGAGCACAGGTCGAGTTGACCGAGCCGTTGACTATTTTGTCTTTTAGTATTTTTAGGGCTTCCACTCTCCTCCTATTTAAAGCCTTGTACCTGCAGCCACAAAAAGAGTGCAGCTTTTTATATATTCTCTAAACCTAGTATTTTACCCTTTTGGGAATTATTCTTTTTGCATTTTTATATTTCTTAGATCTTATACTTGAAAAAGACTAAATTCGTCAATATTGTTGGTTTCATAACATTCTTAACATTGAGAATTCGAGTTTCATTTCAGTTTCAATATTGAAGATCTCTGTTTTATCTTTCTAGTGATGCAAGTTTCATTATTTTCTGGGTTTTTTTACTTTGTTCACCATGTGTTCTTGTGAGTAGTTTGCTTAGGATCTTGAGGATGGGTTAGGCTGGGTTGATCTTGTGGTTTGTTTGATTTGGTTATGCTTGATTGTTGTAGATCTCTTCTAGGCTAGATGTTCTTAATGCTGATCCTATATCTGAGAAGGTAGGATTTGATTTCAAGCATCTTAGCATCACACCAATGTCTAAGGAGCATAGATAAGGCTAGATCTAGAGCTTACCATTAGGCTTGCTAAGAGATTAGAGGTCTTGTTTGGTTTGAGATGTATTGCTTAATGCCTGCTTGTGTAGATTCTTTACTATGTGAGAGCAAGTCTAGAAATGCATAGGTTTGATTGTTTCTTGCCATGAGAGTGGATTAAACATGTCTTAGAATAGTATGTCTAGAGATTAGCTCAAAGTTTGTTTGAGGTTTGTTGACCAAGTTAAATAACCACAATGATTAGTTCAGCCCATGAATCCCTCCTCAGGACCTTCCTTGTTTATTGATATCTTAGTCTTAATCCTGTTGCTTAATTGTTGTTTGATTCGTTTTTGCATTGCTCTGTTTTTATTTTGATGCTCTGTTTTCACGTTTAGTCTAGCTAGACCCTGTACTCGACCTACACTCGATCGAGTGCTTGCTCGAGTTCTTCCCCAGAGCTTGTGTTTATGATTTGTGATTATCCTGTTTCATTCCTGTTTCATTTCTGCTGCATTCATTTAGTTTTCTGTTCATTGCTTGTCTTGCATAGGTTTATTTCTTGCATTATAGTAGTTTCTATTCATGTTTTAGCTTCATTACTGTTACAATCATTTTGTTCATTTACATTCTGCATCTAGTTTTTGTAGTTTTATTTTCTACACTTTGCATTTTAATCATAGGATTGTTAGTGACAAACATCCTTTACATCTGGCTTAAATTAGATCTTTATGCACATCTTGACTGTTCACAAACACTCAGATTGGATTGACACCTCTTATACTGCAAGTGCATAAGGGGAATTGAAACACCTTACCATCCATCCATTCATTGCATACATTCATCATCATTCACATTCACCACCATCAAAACCTTGTTTCAATCTGGCGCAGTTTCCTATTTGAGTATGTTTTTGTGACAATTAGGATCCATAAAAGTCTAAGATTAAGTTCGTTTTTCCACTTGTTCACTACTGATCTTATTTCTTCTTCTGCGTGTCTGTGATTGAGTTTCAGGTACCAGCTCGACCATCGACTCGACCACCACTCGACCGAGTGTGTGATCGAGCACCTGATCGAGTCAGAAGCCGAATACAACTAGATATCAGTTCCCAGTTGACTCGACCACCTACTCGAGCCTGTGCTCGACCGAGTGCCTATCCGAGTCAGTCATCATGTTTCACAACAGTATGTTCCATTCTGTACCATGGCAACTTCAACCCGGATTCCACGCTCAATGGTGTCACCCTCCAGTGTTTCAAACTTCACAAGCTCAAGAACCTGACTTAAGAGCTCTGATGCAGCAACTTTTACTTGGGCAAGCAACTAGACAGATTGAGGTAGCAAAGCAGTTTGCTGAGCTGAACCAAACGTTGAATTCCTATTCTAGTGACCTAAACTCTAAGTTCAAGTACATGGAGAGCTCCATTGCTCCTACTTCTGCTCCTAAGCCAAACCAACTTCTTGAAGAAGCTATTCCAAACCCAAGGGAATTTACAGCTAAAGCTCTTAATCTCTATGAAGATGCTGGCACTGAGGACAGTGAGGTTCAGGGTGGGGAGGATTCGTCATTTCTTGAAGTTAAGAGTGAAGTTTGTGCAAAGCAGATTGAATCCGGTAGTGCACTCGACCAGGTGCTCGAACCAGCACTCGACCGAGTGCCTGATCGAGTGGTCGATCGAGCCGGGGACACAGAAGCTGTTAAGCCTGCTAAGTACATTCCTCCTGCTTACAAACCACCTCTACCATTCCCAGGACGTTTCAAGGCACAAAAGATAAGGGAACTGAGGGAAATTATTGAGAAAAAAGAAATGTTGGCTTTGCAACAAGAGGAAGTGATATATTTGAAAGAAGAGGTTGTCATTGAGAAGAAAGAGAAAGTGATGGTTTTGAAGGAAGAAGTAGTCATTGAAAAGAAGGAAGTAATGGCCATACAACAGGAGGTTGTCATTGAGAAGAAGGAGGAAGTGATGGCTTTGCAGGAAGAGGAAGTGAAAGTCTTGAAGGAAGTAATGGCTATACAAGAGATTACCATTGCTTACAAGGAAGAGGAGTGATATGATCGTGGCTAGCAAGGAGTTAGAAGCTGCAGAGAAACCAGAGATCGTGGGAAGGATCACTCGTTCAAGAGCTAAGGAGATGGCCAAGGAAGCTCTTTCACTCATAGCTGATGGGTCATTCGACTTACCGAGGATCCAAGTCTTCAACATATCCACCATGAAGACTTCACCCGGTAATGATAGCTAGATAACTTAGGTGTGAAGTTTGTACTCTTTTTCCCATAGCTGAGTTTTGTCCCACTGGGTTTTCTCAGTATGGTTTTTAATGAGGCAAATGGATCAATACGTCGAGTTATCTAGAAGTCATTACCAATGGGGAATAATGTACTTCTGTACTAGTACAAGTGACTTCTGTACTACTACTGGTCACCGAGACGTTTTGCTGTTTTCTTATTTCCTTTAAACGTCTTGTTGTTTTATTTTGAACTTCTTGTTGTTTGGAGTGTCGAGCCCTAGGGTTAAATTATAAAACCCCAAAGCTACGCCTGTTTGTTCTTTAGCAAAGAAGTTGTATGAACAAGTATTGTCAAACTTTTTCCTCAATTTGAATTCTTGAATGCGTTCTTGATTTCTGAGTTTCTATACACTTTGTGATTCAAAAACTCTCCATCGAATCATTGTTCTATCACTCGATCATCGCCACCTCCATCGTATTTGTCACTTCCGCACCATCACCATCGCACCTCATCACCAGTCAATAGTCTATAGCCTTTCATCAGAGTTCTATCCTAGGGAGATCGTATCATGTGGTATCAGAGCCAACTCTGTGCCAAAGGCTAAGCAATTCTAAACACTAATCTCTTGTGTTGTTTGCTTAATTTCGTTTGTTTAGTTTAGGGTTTGAATTTTTTTGGTTGTTCGTTTGTGTCTAGATCGAATTTTGTGAGTTTAGGACTTAGTTTTGTGTTGTTTCGAAAATTGACTGCAATTAGGGTTTTAATTATTTCGAGTCTTAGAGTTTATTTTCGTTCTTTCATTCAAGGAACATCTTACTGCGAGTTTCTTTTTTAATTTGCAGGTACAATGGAGCTTTCTCCAGAAGCTATGGAAGCTTTGAACCAAGCCATGTCCAAGCAAATTGCAGAAGCAAATAAGACAATGTCTACTCAGTTTCAGCAACAGATGGAGCAGCTTAGTAACAAGTTTGATAAGCAAATCAAAGATATAGCTCAAGCAACTAGCGCTTCAGAACAGAGTTTTTCAGACCCGCCTAGTCCTAACGAAGCCCTTCGTTTAGCTAAAGGAAAGACTCACGTGGGAGCTTCCTCCAAACACACACGGGTCAGAACAGTTAATTCACCTACTGGGGGAAGAGAGACTTGTTTCAATCAGAGAAGAAACACTCAAGGAACAGAAAGAGAGCATCGCAGAACCGGCAGAGATCACATACGTCCACGACGAGCTGAACAAGTAGCTGGGCATCGAATATACATTGAGTCAGATAGAGAGTACTCTGAAGAAGAAGAAGTTTCAGATCATAGTCAAGAGACAATGAGGAGAAACAGAAACAGAGATCACGGCAGGGATTATGATCCCTTGAGGCAGCAGCTGAAGCACCTCAAAATTCAGTAACCTTCGTTCCATGGTACCAATGATCCAGAGACTTATCTAGACTGGGAAAGGAAGATGGAGTCGAACTTTCAAGTTCAAGGTACCTATGAGTTGAACAAGATGAAGATAGCCATATCTGAATTCAATGGTTATGCTTTGTTGTGGTGGGAGCAGTTGGGACTCACTAGACATCGACAGAGAGAGCCTGCTATCACTACATGGGAACAGTTACTCACGCAGATGAGAAAGAAGTTTGTGCCTACACACTACCAGAGAGAGATTCTTAACAAGCTGAGGCGTCACACTCAAGGTACTAAGTCTGTTAGAGACTACTATCAAGAGCTGGAAACGCTTATAATCAGGGCTGATCTAAGAGAAAGTGACGACATGGTTATGTCGAGATTCCTTGGAGGTTTAAACAGAGAGATTCAAGACAAGGTAGAGTTGCAGGACTATGAAGATGTGCCAGAAATGGTACATAAGGCAGAGCTGATTGAATCGCAGATTATGAGAAAGGGAGTGAGGCCAACGTTTACACCTAACATTCCCAAACCAAGAGAGTTCAGCAAACCCGCCTTCACCAAGGACAGCAAACCCGCGACAGCCACAGTCAAAGAGGAAGTTAAGATCGATTTCAAGCCTAAGAGTAGCACCTCTACAAGTCATATCAGGTGTTTCAAATGCCAAGGAATGGGGCATTATTCCAGAGACTGTCCTAACAAGAAGATGTGTCTTCTTCAAGAGGGAGGAGAGATTGTGCCAGTAGACAGTTCAGAGAGTGAACCAGAGTCTGAATTCGGTGAAGAAGGTGAACCAGCAGTCATGGGAGAGATGTTGGTAGCACGCAGAGCTTTTATGTGTTCAGATTCATCCAGATGATAGAGGACAGCCTGAGAACCTCTTTCACACACGGTGTATGGTTCAAGACAAGGTCTGCACCTTGATCGTTGATGGTGGAAGTTGTACTAATGCAGCTAGTGAAGAGATGGTACAGAAGCTTAATCTCAAGACCACTTCACATCCAAGACCTTACCAGTTGCAGTGGTTGAACAACAAAGGAGCTTTGACAGTTTCGCAGCAAGTGATGGTGAAACTAACGATTGGGAAGTATGAGGATGAGCTGCTTTGTGATGTAATTCCGATGAAGTCAAGTCATATCCTTTTGGGAAGACCATGGCAGTTCGACAGAAAAGTGTTTCATGATGGCTACACCCACAAACAATCGTTTGAGTTCAAGGGACGCAAGGTTACTCTTCTACCACTTACACCCAGCGAAATCTACAAGGACCAGCTTCACATGAACCGCAAGGATACAGAGAAAGTGTCTCACAGCCTGTACATCAATCACAGCGAGTTCAACAAGCTATTTGATCCAGAGATGACCACATTCATGTTTGTTTATAAAGAGACACTCACCAGTACTAAATCAGCAGAAGAGCTTCCACTCGAGATGATAGAGATTATAGAGGAGTACAAGGATGTGTTTCCAGAAGAGATACCTCCAGGCTTGCCTCCAATATGTGGAATAGAGCATCTTAACGATTTGGTACCAGGATCAGCTCTACCGAACAGACAAGCTTACAGAACTAATCCAGTATAAACTAAAGAGCTTCAGAAGCAAGTAGAAGAGCTGATGAGCAAGGGACACATCAGAGAGAGTCTCAGTCCATGTGCAGTACCAGTTTTGCTTGTACCCAAGAAAGATGGGTCATGGAGGATGTGTGTTGACTGCAGAGCTATTAACAATATTACAGTGAAGTACAGACATCCAATTCCGAGATTAGATGACATGCTGGACGAGTTATGTGGGTCAACAGTCTTTTCAAAGATCGATTTGAAGAGTGGGTATCATCAGATCAGAATGAAGGAAGGAGATGAATGGAAAACAGCTTTCAAGACCAAGCAAGGGCTCTACGAATGGCTAGTCATGCCGTTTGGTCTCACCAATGCTCCTAGCACCTTCATGCGTTTAATGAATCATGCTCTCAGACCTTTCATTGGCGTCTTCGTGGTTGTGTACTTCGACGACATCCTCATCTACAGCAAAGGACTAGGAGAACACTTAGAACACATCCGCCAAGTTCTAACTGTCCTTCGTTCTCAATACCTCTTTGCTAATTTTGCTAAATGTTCATTCTGTACTACTGAGGTTGTGTTTATAGGCTTTGTTGTAAGTGCAGAAGGAGTTAGAGTGGACGATGAGAAGGTCAAGGCTATTAAGGAGTGGCCAACACCCAAAAACGTGGAAGAAGTCAGGAGCTTTCATGGACTAGCAGGATTCTATAGGCGATTTTTTCAAGACTTCAGTACTATTGCAGCGTCACTTACAGAAGTTATCAAGAAGGATGTAGGATTCAGATGGGAGGAAGCACAAGAGAAGGCGTTTTCCGCCTTAAAAGAGAAGCTTATCACTGCCCCTATTCTTTTACTTCCTGACTTTATGAAAACTTTTGAGATTGAATGTGATGCCTCCGGAGTGGGTATAGGTGTTGTTTTGATGCAGGACAGTAAGCCAGTAGCTTACTTCAGTGAAAAGCTAGGAGGATCGACATTGAACTATCCTACTTATGCTATAGAGTAAGGCATCACACTGATAGATGCTCCCAAGTCACATAAGCACTGGTTGTAGTGAAGATAGCTAAGTGTGCAAGGCAGATAGAATGGACCTGGATCCTTAAGCTTAATTGGGATGATAACTCCTCCAAGGTCTTCAAGATCCTTTTCATCTTGATCATGAGCCTTCTTTTTTGACAATTCAAACAAAAAATCCTTATAGAGAGGATATGGATCATACTGTTCCAAGGCAGATCCTCTCTCTTCTTCTTGGTAAGTAATGATAACCTCTTGTATGGCCATCACTTCCTCTTGTTTCTCAATCACAGCCTCTTCCTTTTGAGCTTTCACTTCCTCTTGTTGCAAGGCCATCATTTCCATTCTCCCAATGATTTCCCTTAATTCCTTAGGCTTCTATGCCTTGAAACGTCCTGGAAATGGTAGAGGCGGTTTGTAAGCAGGAGGAATGTACTTAGCAGGCTTGATAGTTTCTGAGGTAAGTAACGATAACCTCTTGTATGGCAATCAATTCCTCTTGTTTCTCAATCACAGGCTCTTCTTTTTGAGCTTTCACTTCCTCTTGTTGCAAGGACATCATTTCCTTTCTCTCAATGATTTCCATTAATTCCTTAGGCTTCTGTGCCTTGAAACGTCCTGGAAATGGTAGAGGCGGTTTGGAAGCAGGAGGAATGCGCTTAGCAGGCTTAACAGTTTCTGATCCTTCAGCTCGATCAACCACTCGATCATGCACTCGGTCGAGTGCCTGTTCGAGCACCTGGTCGAGTGCACTACCGGATTCAGTCTGCTTTGCACAATCTTCACTCTGAACTTCAAGAATTGACCAATCCTCCCCATCTTGAACATCACTGTCCTTAGTGACTTCTTCATCAAGGATATGAATGTCTTTTGCAGTGACCTCCCTTGGGTTTTGAATAGCTTTTCCAGGGAGTTGGGTAGGTTTGGGAGCTGAAGTAGAAGCAATGTTGCTCTCCATGTACTTCACTCTAGAGTTCAGACCCTCAAACTTCATGTTGAGGTCATTATACTGTGATGTTAACCGCTGGTTCAACTCAGCAAACTGCTTGGCCTCCTCAATCTTTCCATTGGCTTGCCCAATCAACAATTGTTGCATCATGGCTCTTAAGTCTTGTTCCTTGCCTTGGTTAGTCTGAAACCCTTGTGGGGGACACAATTGGGGCTGGAACACTTGTTGCTGTTGTTTGGGGACATAGTTGTTCTGTTGTTGAGGCTGTTGAGGTGGATAGACTTGGTCTTGTGGATTGGCTACATTTGTGTTTCTATAGGAGAGGTTGTTGTTTTTGAATCCTCCTCCTTGGTTGTAGCCTTTGAATCCACTCTGGTTTTGCATATAACAGAGCTCAGCAAATTCCCTCTCCCCCTCTTGAACTAGAACCTCTTCCTCACCAATGAAGTGAATGGACTTTTGTTGGCTATGGAAGATCCTGTCAAGCTTCTCATTGATCATCTTCAAGTCCTTCTTGTACTTCTCCTCTTGATCAGTGGAGGTGGACCGTACTGTTTTGTCATAGTCCTCATTGTAGTTTCCATCTGACTAAGCAAGATTTTCAACCAACTCCCAGCCTTCTTCCACATTCTTGTTGAGGAAGTTTCTATTTGAGGCTGTGTCAAGAAGCATTCGGATCTTGGGAAGCACTCCTCTATACAAAGTACTTAGGAGGGACTCATTGCTGAAGCCATGGTGAGGACATTGAGTCTGGAATCCTTTAAACCTCTCCCAAGCTTCACAAAAGCTCTCATTATTCCTTTGAGAAAACCCAGAATTTTCATTCCTCAATCTAGCAGTTCTTGCATTGGAAAAGAACTTGGCCAAGAAAGCCTTCTTGCAAGCATCCCATGTTGTTATTGCTCCAGTTGGAACTGTCTTCTCCCAGAGATGAGCTTTGTCTCCAAGTGAGAAAGGGAACAGCCTAAGCTTGAATCCATCCTCACTGACACCATTGATCTTGGTGAGACCACATATCCTATCAAACTCATCAAGGTGGTCCAGGGGATCTTCCATTGGCAACCTATGGAACTTGTTGGCTTGAATCACAGAGATCAATCCACTCTTGATCTCATAATTGTTGTTTGCTACTGTAGGAGGCACAATACCAGCTCTCTGGTTATGTGTGTTTGGTGCATCTCCATCACCAATGTTTCTTGCTCTTGGAGCTTATAGATCTTGTTGCTCCATTAGCACTTGTTGTTCTTGTTCCTGATAGATCCTTGTCCTCTGCTGTCTCAGGTCCCTTGGTGGTTGGTTGATGTGATCAAGGAGTCTCTGAAGATTATGATGACCCTTGGACCTTGTTTGCATCAATAGGCGTGAGTACAGACTCGGACAGGCACTCGGTCGAGAACAGACTCGAGTGGGTGGTCGAGTCAACTGGGAACTGATGTCTTCTTATATCCGGCTTCTCACTCGATCAGGTGCTCGATCACACACTCGGTCGAGTGGTGGTCGAGTTGATGGTCGAGCTGGTACCTGAAACTTAATCACAAACAAGCAGTAGAAGAAACAAGATCAGTAGTGAACAAGTGGATAAACGAACTTAATCTTCGACTTCTATTGATCCTAATTGTCACAAAAACACACTCAAATGGGCAACGGCGCCAAATTGAAACACATATATTTTGGTTTGATGAATGATGGTATGATGGAATGATGAGATATGAATGAATGGATGGCAGGGTGTTTCAATTCCCCTTATGCAATTGTAGTACAAGAGGTGTCAATCCAATCTGAGAGTTTGCAAGCAATCATGATGTGCATATATGTCTAAGTCAAGCCAAATGCAAAGGATGTTTGTCACTAACAATCCTATGATGAAATGTAAAGTGTAGAATGTAAAAGCTACTAGAACTAGATGCTAAATGTAAATGGAACAGAATGATTATGACAATTATGAAGCTAGAACAGAAATAGAAACTATAGTAATGCAAGTATTGAACTAATGCAAGGTAAGTAAAGAACAGGACACTAAGTGAATGCAACAGAAATGCAACTAGAATGAAACAGGAAGTAAGAAAGAACAACTACAAAGCATAAACAAAAGTTCTGGGGATGAACTCGAGCAAGCACTCGATCGAGTGTAGATCGAGTGCACGGTCGAGCTGGACAAACGCGAGAAAACAGAGCAACACAAGAAAAACAGGGCAGTATGAAAGCAAATCAAACAACAAGCAAGCAGCAGGATTAAGACTAAGAAATCAATAAACAAGGAAGGCCTTGAGGAGGGATTCATGGGCTGGACTAATGATTGAGGTCATCTTACTTGGTCAACAAATCTCAAACAACTTGAGCTAATCTCTAGACAATATTTTCTAAAACATGTTTAATCCACTCTCATGGCAAGAAACAATCAAACTCATGCATCCCTAGACTTGTTCTCACAAAGTAAAGAATCTACACAAGCAGGCATTAAGCAATATGTCAAATACCAAACAAGACCTCTAATCTCTTAGCAAGCCTAATGGTAAACTCTAGATCTAGCCTTATCTATGCTCCTTAAACATTGGTATGATGCTAAGAGGCTTGAGGTCAAATCCTACCCTCTCAGTTATAGGATCAGAATTAAGAACATCTAGCCTAGAAGAGATCTACAACAATCAACCTTGACGAAATCAAACAAACCTCAAACACAAGCCAGCCTAACCCATCCTCAAGATCCTAAGCAACTACTCACAAGAACACATGATGAACATCAAAGTCATAAACCCAGAAAATACTGAAACTTGCATCAAATGAAAGATAAAGCAAAGATCTACAATAATAAAGAAGGAATCAAACACGAATTCTTAATATCTTGAAAGTTATGGAACCAACAAAATCCAAGAATCTTATGTTTTCTCCTTCAAATGAAGGTACAAGATCTAAGAAAATAAAAGTGCAAAAGGAATAATTCCCAAAAAAGGTAAAAACTAGGTTTTTTACTATCTAAAAAGCTGGACTCCTCGTGGCTGAAGGGTACAAGGTCCTTTTATAGGAAAAGTGGTGGAAGCCCTAAAAATGCTAAAAGACAAATTAGCTAGGCGGCTCGGCGAACTCGACTTGGTGCTCGGTCGAGTGACCGGTCGAGTTGGCTTTTCTTCTGCTCCTTCCACTCGGTCGAGTCCCTCTCCACACACGGTCGAGTATCTGGTCGAGTGGGCAGTCGAGTGGAACTCCGGACTTTGGTTCTTCAGCCTTAACTCTCTTGCTTTCTCCTCTTGATTGCTTCACTTCTCCTCAGCATTGCTTCCATGCTCCTTAGCCTCCAAAATCACCTGTTTATGCATGAAAAGATGCAAATGCAATGCAACTAAACTCTAATGCATGATTAGTCCTAAAGCTATGCAATAATGGTGAAAATGGACAGCAAAAGATGCAAAAGATGTGAATATACTAAGGGAAAATAGGGTAAAATATATGAACATCAACACCCCCAAAATTAGTCTTTGCTTGCCCTCAAGAAAATAAACAAGACATAAGAAGGTAGGTGAGGTTTGAAAGTGGGATCTCTGCTCCTAAAGCTTGCTAATAGACCAGCTAGAATCAAATCCAAGTTACTAGAAATATGATGCAAGTTGAATGAGCTGTACTTAAAGATTTTAGACAAGCCTATCACAACCTTTACTGATTTGAGCCTTAGATATCCACATGCATTCAAATCAACCATTTCCTTTAACATTCATTAATCAAGAACATGAATCATTCTTATGCAATGCTTAAACTCATTTGGCTTGGAGATAAAGGTTTTTGAGACAATGATGGTCTCTATTTAGAGTGGGGCTTATCAATATCAAGGTTCTCTCATAAAAATGGATTGAGCTTTAGAGGAATGCTAGAGGTAAGAACACTTAGACACATACAAGAACAAAATCTTGTCTACCCAAAGGCACCCAAAGTGTTTATCCTATCACTCTGATGCCAAATGATCCTAGTGCTACCCTTTAACTTCTTCACTTCTATTACACCCATTTTCTCTTTTGATTTTAAAGTCTTAGGAGAGGTTTCTTATTTGAATCACCTAGTGGAATGAGGTTTCTTTCTTATTTGCTATGGTTCTCTTTTCTTTTTAATCTGTAAGACAAAAAAGCTTTTTGCTATACTCTTCTTTTCTTTCTTTCTTTTCTTTGATCAGAACCATCTTCAACAATCTTACACTTCCCATTCTTTCACACATTCCCCTCTTAAAGACCCTAACCTTTTCTTTCTTTCTTTCTCTTTTCCTTTTTTTTTTCTCTTCTTTTCTTTTCTTTTTCAAAACAACCATGTCCCTGAAACAAGTATTTTTTGGGTGATGATTGGTGAATGTATGATTATGAATGTATGCAATGAATGGATGGATGGTAAGGTGTTTCAATTCCCCTTATGCAGTTGCGGTATAAGAGGTGTCAATCCAATCTGAGTGTCTGTGATCACTAAGGATGTGCTTATTATGCCTAAGTCAAGCCAATATGTAAGGATGTTTGTCACTAACAATCCTATGATGACAAATGTAAAATGCAGAAAGTAAAATATAAGAACTAAGAACTGAATGCAAATGAAACAGAATGATTACACTAATATAAAGCTAGAACAGAAACAGAAACTATGATAATGAACTAATGCAAGACAATAATGAACAGGACAATAAGTAAATGCAATAGAAATGCAAATAGAATGAAACAAGACAATCACAAATCATAAACACAAAGTTCTGGGGAAGAACTCGAGCAAGCACTCGACCGAGTGTAGGTCGAGTGGGTGGTCGAGCTGGACTAAACGCAGATACAGAGCAATGCAATAAAAACAGAGTAATGCAAAGACGAATCAAACAACAATCAAGCAACATGATTAAAACTGTAAAATCAATAAACAAGGAAGGACTTGAGGAGGGATTCATGGGCTGGACTAATGATTGAGGCTATCTAACTTGATCAACAAATCTCAAACAACATGAGCTAATCTCTAGACATATGTATCTAAGACAAGTTTCTCCCACTCTCATGGTCAAGAAACAATCAAACATATGCATTTCCAGACTTGCTCTCACATAGTAAAGAATCTACACAAGCAGGCAGTAAGAAATATGTCTCATACCAAACAAAACCTCTAATCTCTTAGCAAGCAAGATGGTAAGCTCTAGATCTAGCCTTATCTATGCCTCTTAAACATTGGTGTGATGCTAAGATGCTTGAAATCAGATCCTACCCTCTGAGATATAGGGTCAGCATTAAGAACATCTACCCTAGAAGAGATCTACAACAATCAAGCTTGATCAAGCCAAACAAACCTCATTCACAGCCCAGCCTAACCCATCCTCAAGATCCTAAGCCACTACTCACAAGAACACATGATGAACATCAAAATCATAAACCCAGAAAATATTGAAACTTGCATCATTAGAAAGATGAAACAAAGATCTACAATATTGAAAAAGAAATGAAACATGAATTCTCAATATTAAGAAAGTTATGAAACCAACAATATTGAAGAATTTAGTCTTTTTCAAGTACAAGATCTAAGAAATAAAAAAAAAGGCAAAAAGAATAAATCCCAAAAGGGTAAAATACTAGGTTTAGAAAATATCTAAAAAGCTGCACACTTTTGTGGCTGCAGGTACAAGGCTTTATATAGGAGGGGAGTGGAAGCCTAAAAATACTAAAAGACAAAATAGTCAACGGCTCGGTCAACTCGACCTGTGCTCGGTCGAGTGGCAGGTCGAGCTGGCTTCTCTCGTGCGTTCTCCACTTGGTCGAGTCCTCCTCAGCACACGGTCGAGTGTCTGGTCGAGTGTGCGGTCGAGTTGGACTCCGGACCTTGTTATTTCAGCCTTAACTTTCTTGCTTTCCCTTCATGATTGCTTCACTTCTTCCTCAGCATTGCTTCCATGTTCCTTAAGCTCTAAAATCACCTTTTTATGCATGAAAAGATGCAAATGCAATGCAACTAAACTCTAATGCATGCAATTATGGTGAAAATGGATAGCAAAATATGCAAAAGATGTGAATATACTAAGGGAACACAGGGTAAAATATATGAACATCAACACCCCCAAACTTAGTCTTTGCTTGCCCTCAAGCAAATAAGCAAGACATAAGAAGGTAGGTGAGGTTTGAAAGTGGAATCTCAGCTCCTAAAGCTTGCAAATAGACCATCTAGAATCAATGTCCAAGTTACTAGTACTATGATGCAAGTTGAATGAGCTGTACTTAAAGACTTTAGACAAGCATATCACAACCTTTACTGATTTGAGCCTTAGATGTCCACACGCATTCAAATCAACCATTTCCTTTAACATTCATTAATCAAGAACATGAATCAATTCTATGCAATGCTTAAACTCATTTTGCTTGGAGGTAAAGGCTTTGAGACAATGATGGTCTCTTTTTAGAGTGGGGCTTATCAATATCAAGGTTCTCTCATAAAAATGGATTGAGCTTTAGAAGAATGCTAAAGGTAAGAACACCTAGACACATACAAGAATAAAACCTTGTCTACCCAAAGGCACCCAAAGTGTTTATCCTAGCAATCTAAACCCAAATGATCCTAGTGCTACCCTTTAACTTCTTCTTTTCTCTTTCACCCTTTTCTCTTTTGGTTTTCAAGTCTTAGGAGAGGTTTCTTATTTGATCTTTCTAGTGGTATGGGGGATTCTTACTTATTTGCTATGGTTCTCTTTTCTTCTTATTCTTAAGACATACAAGCTTTTTGCTAGACTTTTCTTTTCTTTAACTAGAACCATCTTCAACAAATTTTGCTTCCCATCCTTTCACTAAACCTTGCTTAAACACAATCTCCTCTTAAAGACTCTACCCTTTTTCTTTCTTTTTTTTTTTTTTTTTTTTCTTTTCCTTTTCATAACAACCAAGTCCCAAACCCAACAAGTGAACCACCTAGTCCTATCTAGTTTGAAAAGTGCAAACTAGAACTACACAAGGCTTTACTCTTGTCAGTTCAAACCTAACACTTTCTACCAAGCTCAATCCCAAAAATAGGTCTCACACACTCAAGAATAAACATGGCTTGAAAGAAGGGTTGGTTAAGGGTAGGGGAAACTGATTCTTAATGAGGAAATCAGCTACTTGGATCAACAAGAGTGGTAAAAAGGAGAAAGATGATCCAAATATGTATATGGTATCCATGAGTTTAAAGCAATGCACACATTGATAATTGAAAGTCAATATTAGGTTCTTATAGATAGGAAATGGTGTCAAATCACAACATGCTTCAATATAAACCAAATACAATGCAGGAATTCAAGGCTTGGTTCAATCTTATGCTTCTAACCACTCAACTAGCATCAAAGTACTATTAACTTGGGCATTGATCCTAGTCTAGTGAATGAGCAAGCTAACAAAGAAAAACTCATCATAGATCCTTAATGCAAGCAGTCCTATATGATAAACAAAATACTTTAATATGCAATGCAAACTACATGAACACTCTTTTTTTTTATAAAGATTTTTGCAAAAAAATTTCAAATTTTTAGGGTTTTTCTATGCCTTAGATGCTATGCAAATACTAACATGATGATGCTAAAAATTTGAAATAAGATCACAAAACACAATGTCAAATGCTATCTCAAACCCTCCCCCAAACTTAAATCACACAGTCCCTTGTGTGAAAGAAATTTGTTTGAGGATTCAAGACTTAAAACAAAACACACAATATGAAATGCAATGGTATTTACAATGTAAAGGTGATAGTGATACCTCAAGGATTGGAGAAGAAACTATCCACATCCTCCTGCATGCTATCAAAGGTGTAGCTGGGGTCCTGCTGGTGACTGGAGGAAGGTGATTGGGGCAGCTCGACAATGCCAATCGACCGGGACTCGGTCGAGTGCATGTCCGAGTGGGGGGGTCGAGCTGGACTGCGGATGCCATAATTCTGTCCTTGCTGCTGGGAGAACTGTTGGTAGAACTGGTGGTAGAGTGTTGGACCCAGGAAGTATTGGGGTGGGATGGTAGGGTAACCTGGATAAGCAGCTGGAGGTGGGAAGCCATATGGTTGTCTGGGCTGGAACTCGGTCGAGTACGTCGGTGGTGATCGGTCGAGTGGGCGCTCGAGTGACCTGGTCGAGTGCCTCGAAAGCTGCTGTTCTCGGGTACTTGAGCTCCTCTTCCTCTGATTTGGCTCATACATTGAAGCCCTAGCTGGTTCCACAGGATTCGCAACCCTTGAAAGTCCTCTAGTTGAGCTACTTCTCCTCAAAGGGCTTGAATGGCTAGGAGATGAGTTTCCACTCTTCAGCTCAACAATCTCCTTCTTTAAGCCTTTGATAGACTTAGCCATGTTGGTCACCTTCTTCTTCAGCTTATCAAACCTCTTTCCATGCCACTTGCCCCACTTTTGCAAAAGAGTTAACCTCTTGGCATTCTCCCTCACTCCTCTACTATCTCTTGGGTTGGGCTCATAATCTTCAAAGTAGAACTGCTCCTCTCCATCAGCTACTTGTGCATTCCCAGCTTCCTCAACTCTAGGTTGAACCACTCCATCAAACCAATGCTCCTCAGCTGGCCAAAAGTCAATGTTGGCTCCCTCTTGAATGGTGGTGAGCTCTTGGTTAAGCAATATGAGTTGCTTTTTCCCAAGTGTTGGAAGCTCATAGTTGAAAATGTGGTTCCCTTGATGCATCTCCTTGGCTAGGATGAAAGTAGAAGTGAGGTAGCTTGAGTCAATCCATCTTGGTGAGACAATTTCTCCTCTAAGTGGAACTTTAGCAGCTTGAAGGATTAGAGTGATGATGCCTCCAATGGTAAGTGCTCCTCTTGATCCTTTGTTTTCCAACTTTCCTACCCAACTTCTCAAGTAAACCATGTGGTCAATGAGCACCATTGCAAGATCAGTCTCTACAGTGCTCCCAAGGATGATGGTTCCATCTCTTGCCTTGAGGATGATCCCATTGAGAGCCATGTCAATCATCTTAAGCTCTCCCTCATTGATATTCCCAGTTTCCTTCCTTGCAAAGAAGGTGTTTGCAAGAGCTTTGTGGAAGTACCTTAGGACTGGGCTCCTTATCCTTGAGCTCTTGGAATTGGAGGATGAGTAGAGTTTGTGGTCCCCAATGGTTTCCCAAACGAATAGAGCTTCTCTCTTGGTATCATCAAGCTCCTATGGCTCCCAACTTCAAAACCAAACACATTGGCTATCTTTTTCATTGAAAGCTCATGCCTCTTCCCCTTGATTGTGAAGGTGATGTGACCAGCTCCAACCTCAGGATCTTTCCTTGCATATGTATGCAGCTTGACAGTGGCAAGGAACTCACAATTCTCCTCTTTGTAGCCCTCCATGCAAAGCCCCATAAACTTGGTGAGATTGCTCTTCTCAAAGAGATATTCCACATCCTCATCAATAGCAAGCTTCTCCATAGTCTCCTTGTGTGGATACCTAGTTCCCAAGAACTCCATCCTCATGAAAGCATCATAAAGCTGCCTCTTTGACAGCCCACAAGACTCAGCTTCTTCATCATCCATCAACTCTTCTTCTTCACTTTCTTCCTCACTCTCATTTTCACTCTCTTCTTGCTCAACTTCAACAGCTGGCCTCTTCCCCTTGGCCTTGTGTTTCCTCATAAACTCATTGAGAGTAGGCTCTCTTTCCTCCTCACTTTCGGTCCTCTCAGGATCTTCCTCAACTGGCTCTCTCCTTGGACGCGGCACCTGGCTCGACCGGCTGCTCGAACCACCACTCGGTCGAGTGGTCGATCGAGTGGTCCGTCCAGTGACTCTCCCAGCTTCACCTCTTGATTCAAGGTCAGCATCACGACGTTCCATGGAGCTTGCAGCGGTTTAGTGAGACTTCTTGGTTATCTTGGAAGACATTTTCAAAAGAAACTGAAGGGAATAGACTCAAAGCTCAAAGTTAATAGGTTAGTGACCCAAAAACTTGAAAGAACAAAGCTTGAGCAAGAGATTTACTTTGAAAGAGACTTTAAAGCTTGAATTTAAATGTTTTGAGCAAATGAGAGAATGTGAGAAGTATAGGATCGTGCAAGGACTATATAAAGAAGCTAAGGGGACAAGGAGACAAGGGTGGAGCGTCCATATCATTCAAATTTGAATTGGGAATCTTTGACTTGCTTTTGGCTGCCACTCGACCCCCCACTCGACCAGCACATATCATTCAAATTTCTCCTTGTTTTTCCCTCCACTCGATCATTCTAGAAGAATAGGAATCAAATGGGCCTCAATTAGTATCCAGCACGGCCGAGTACCTCTCGTGACCTTGGTCGAGTGGGCTTGCGAGTCTCCTTCTCCAAGTCCACATCTCTCCTTAACCAACTATATTCTCACTAAAAGGTCTGTCCAACAAAAACATAAAAGAAAACACATCAAAACTACTAAGAAATTAAAGCATATTTACAAAGGATACCTTAGGGATTTCCTCCCTAGTGAGCTTGTTTAAAGTTACTAAGCTTGACTTTGATTTCCTTCTTAGACTTTGTCTAGATACCAAGGAGGTGATGAAATCCTCCCTGGAACCTCTTGGTCACTGTGAAGTTGATCCTTGATAACCTCACCCTTAACACACAAACCATACTTCTTCTTGATTTTGAGTCTTGGTCTTGCTTTCCTCCAAGACCTCTTGTTCAGCTTAACTTTGAGATCCTCAACCATACTAGTCAACTCTTGAACTGACCTCTTAAGCTTTTCCACAGACTCTTCTTGAAGAGAGTGCTCAGCCTTTGGAGTTGCCTTATCACTTAAGCCTTCTTGACCACCTTTATCCTTGATAGTAAAAGGCTGATCATCAATTGTAGGGAGGTTGGTTGGGTTAAAGATGTTGAACCTCATAACTATATTCTCAGCAATGTTCAAGGTCACAAGACCTTCCTTGACATCAATGATTGCTCCAACGGTGGCTAAGAATGGCCTCTCAAGAATGATTGGATCTTCAGGTTCCTTGTCCATCTCCAGAACCACAAAATCTGTATGAACCCTTGCCTTCCCTATCTTGATAGGGACATTCTCCAACTTACCAACTACCTCTCTGTTTGACCAATCAGCTAGGCATACATGGAGGTTTGTGAGTTTGAAATCTGTCCTCCCAAGCTTTTGTGCAATGGAGTAGGGCATGACACTAATTGAAGCCCCTAGGTCACATAGGCATTGGTTGTAGTGGAGGTAACTGAATGTGCATGGTAAATAGAAGGGACCTGGATCCTTAAGCTTGATTGGGATGATAACTCCTCCAAGGTCTTCAAGATCCTTCTCATCTTGAGTTTGAGCCTTTTGCTTTGACAAGTCAAGCAAAAAGTCCTTATAGAGAGGATATGGTTCAAACTGTTCCAAGGCAGGTCCTCTCTCCTCTCCTTGGTAAGCAATGATGACCTCTTGTATAGCCAACACTTCCTCTTGTTTCTCAACCACAGCTTCTTCCTTCAAAACTCTCTCATTCTCTTGTTGCTTAGCCAACATTTCTTTTTTCTCAATGATCTCCCTTAGTTCCTTAATCCTCTGTGCTTTGAAACGCCCTGGGAATGGTAGTGGAGGCTTGTAAGCAGGAGGAATGTACTTAGCATGTTTGACAGCTTCGGAGTCTCCAGGTCGATCGACCACTCGAGCATGCACACGGTCGAGTGGCTGTTCGAGTACCTGGTCGAGTGCAATGTCGAACTCCAGTTGCTTTGCAAAAACGTCACTTGGGGCTTCAGTAACTGATAAATTCCCCCAAATTTGGACTTCACTGTCCTCAGTGACTTCTTCCTCATGAACTTGAATGGCCTTGGCTGTGAACTCTCTTGGATTTTGAACAGCTTTTCCAGGGAGTTGGTTGGGTTTAGGAGCTGAAGTAGAGGCAATGTTACTCTCCATATACTTCACTCTTGAGTTAAGACCCTCAAACTTCATGTTTAGATCATTGTACTGTGATGTGAGTCTTTGATTCAACTCAGCAAACTGTTTGGCTTCCTCAATCTTTCCTTGTGTTTGCCCAATCAACAACTGTTGCATCATTGCCCTTAAGTCTTGTTCTTGGCCTTGGTTAGTCTGAAACCCTGGTGGGGGACACAACTGAGGCTGGAACACTTAATGTTGTTGTTTGGAGATGTAGTTTTGTTGCTGTGGAGGCTGTTGAGGTGGATAGACTTGGTCTTGAGGATTGGCTACATTGGTACTCCTATAAGAGAGATTGTTGTTCTTGAAACCTCCTTGGTTGTAGCCTTTGAATCCTCCCTGTTTTTGCATGTAGCACAACTCAGCAAACTCAGTCTCCCCTTCTTGAACTAGAGCCTCTTCCTCACCAATGAAGTGAATAGACTTTTGTTGGCTAAGAAGGATCTTGTCAAGCTTCTCATTGACCATCTTCAAATCCCTCTTGTACTTGTCCTCTTGATCAGTTGATGATGACCTTATGGTTCTGTCATAGTCCTCATTATAGTTGCCATCTGACTGAGCAAGATTTTCAACCAACTCCCAGCCTTCTTCAACATTTTTGTTGAGGAAGTTTCCATTTGAGGCTGTGTCAAGAAGCATTCTGATCTTGGGAAGCACTCCTCTATACAAAGTACTTAAAAGGGACTCATTGCTGAAGCCATGGTGAGGACACTGAGTGGTACTTTACAAGGAAAGGTGATAGTGGTACCTCAAGGATTGTGGAAGAAGCTGTCCACGTCCTCATTCATGCTTTCATAAGTGTAGTGGAGGTCTGATGTTCATATATTTTACCCTGTTTTCCCTTAGTATATTCACATCTTTGCATCTTTTGCTATCCATTTTCACCATTATTGCATAGCTTTAGGACTAATCATGCATTAGAGTTTAGTTGCATTGCATTTGCATCTTTTCATGCATAAACAGGTGATTTTGAAGCTTAAGGAGCATGGAAGCAATGCTGAGGAAGGAGTGAAGCAATCATGAAGGGAAAGCAAGAGAGTTAAGGCTGAAATAACAAGGTCCGAGTCCAACTCGACCCCACACTCGACCAGACACTCGACCGTGTGCTGGGAGGACTCGCCGAGTGGACAATGCACGAGAGAAGCCAGCTCGACACTGCCACTCGACCCAGCACAGGTCGAGTTGACCGAGCCGTTGACTATTTTGTCTTTTAGCATTTTAGGGCTTCCACTCCCCTCCTATATAAAGCCTTCCTGCAGCCACAAAAGGAGTCAGCTTTTTAGTCAGCTTTTTAGTCAGTCTTTGATATTCCTAAAACCTAGTATTTACCTTTTGGGATTTATTCCTTTTGCTTTTTATTCCTAAGATCTTGTACTTGAAAAGACTAAATTCTCATTATTGTTAGTTTAATAACTTTCTTAATATTGAGAATTTAAGTTTCATTTCTTTTTCAATATTGTAGATCTTTGTTTTATCTATCTAATGATGCAAGTTTCAATCTTTTCTGGGTTTATGATTTTGATGTTTATCATGTGTTCTTGTGAGTAGTAGTTTAGGATCTTGAGGATGGGTTAGGCTGGGCTGTGAAAGAGGTTTGTTTGGCTTGATCAAGCTTGATTGTTGTAGATCTCTTCTAGGGTAGATGTTCTTAATGCTGATCCTATATCTGAGAAGGTAGGATCTGATTTCAAGCATCTTAGCATCACACCAATGTTTAAGAGGCATAGATAAGGCTAGATCTAGAGCTTACCATCTCTTGCTAAGAGATTAGAAGTTTTGTTTGGTATGAGACATATTTCTTACTGCCTGCTTGTGTAGATTCTTTACTATGTGAGCAAGTCTAGAAATGCATAGGTTTGATTGTTTCTTGACCATGAGAGTGGGGAAACTTGTCTTGGATTCATATGTCTAGAGATTAGCTCATGTTGTTTGAGATTTGTTGATCAAGTTAGATAACCTCAATCATTAGTCCAGCCCATGAATCCCTCCTCAAGTCCTTCTTTGTTTATTGATTTTTCAGTCTTAATCCCGTTGCTTGATTGTAGTTTGATCTGTCTTTGCATTACTCTGTTTTTATTGCATTGCTCTGTTCCTGCGTTTAGTCTAGCTCGACCACTCACTCGACCTACACTCGGTCGAGTGCTGGCTCGAGTTCATCCCCAGAACTCTGCTTATTTGTTTGTGATTGTCTTGTTTCATTCCTGTTCATTTTGCTGCATTCATTTAGTGTCCTGTTCATTATTGTCTTGCATTTGTTCTTTACCTCAGTTTCTGTTTCTGTTGATTGCATCATTACTGTCTTAATCATTCTATTTCATTTGCATTTAGTTCTTAGTTCATTTAGTTTACCTTCTGCACTTTACACTTTCACCATAGGATTGTTTAGTGGCAACATCCTTTTCATTTGGCTTAAATTAGATCTTTATGCATATCTTAACTGTTTACAACCACTCAAATTGGATTGATACCCCTTATACTGCAACTGCATAAGGGCAATTGAAACACCTTACCCATCATTGCATACATTCATCATCATCCATTCCATCTTAACCTGTCCACAATAAATATCTAGTTTCAATTTGGCGCCGTTGCCTATTTGAGTGTGTTTTTGTGACAATTAGGATCCATAAAAGTCTAAGATTAAGTTCGTTTATCCACTTGTTCACTACTGATCTCATTTCTTCTCCTGCTTGTCTGTGCTTGAGTTTCAGGTACCAGCTCGACCACCCACTCGACCACCACTCGACCGAGTGTGTGCTCGAGCACCTGATCGAGTCAGAAGCCGGATACAAATAGACAACAGTTCCCAGTCGACTCGACCACCCACTCGAGCCTGTGCTCGACCGAGTGCCTGTTCGAGTCAGTAATCATGTTTCACAACAGTATGTTCCCTTCTGTACCATGGCAACATCAACCAGGATTCCAGGCTCAATGGTGTCACCCTCCAGTGTTTCAAACTTCACAAGCCCACGAACTTGACTTAAGAGCTATGATGCAACAACTTTTACTTGGGCAAGCAACTGGGCAGATTGAGGTAGCAAGCAGTTGCTTTGAGGCGAAGAACGTTGAATTCCTATTCTAGTGACCTAAACTCCAAGGTCAAGTACATGGAGAGCTCCATTGTTCCTACTTCAGCTCCTCAGCCAAACCACCTTCTTGAAGAACCTATTCCAAACCCAAGGGAGTTTACAGCTAAAGCTCTTAATCTCTATGAAGATGCTGTCACTGAGGACAGTGAGATTCAAGGTGGGGAGGATTGGTCATTTATTGAAGCCCAGGGTGAAGCTTGTGCACAGCAGACAGACTCCGTCAAAGCACTCGACAAGTGCTCGAGACTGCACTAGACCGGCGAGCCTGATCGAGTGGTTGATCGAGTGACATAGAAGTTGTTAAGCCTACTAAGTACATTCCTCCTGCTTACAAACCACCTACCATTCTCAGGACGTTTCAAGGCACAGAAGCTGAAAGAACTCAGGGAAATTATTGAGAAAAGGGAAGAGTTGGCTTTGCAACAAGAGAAGGAGTTAGCTTTACAAAACAAGAAGTCATTGAGAAGGAAGAAGTTGTGATTGAAAGAAAGGAAGTAATGGCCATACAGGAGGTTTTCATTGAGAAGAAGGAGGAGTGATGGCTATACAAGAGGCCATCATTACTTACCAAGTAGAGAGAGGACACCTTTGGAACAGTATGCTCCATACCCTCTTTATCAGAAATTTTTGCTTGAGATGTCAAAGAAAGGGCTCATGACCAACATGTGAAGGACTTGAAAGAGATTGGAAAAGCTATTGTCCCAACAAAGCTTGAAGATCCAGGCTCATTCGACTTACCTGTTCCATCAGCTACATGCACTTCAATAAGTGCCTTTGTGATTTAGGAGCTTCAGTGAGCTTGATGCCATATTCAGTAGCTGAGAAGTTGGGGTATAAGACTTCAGGATAGCAACTTCTATGTTAGTCTAGCAGATGGATCCAAGAGGGATGTGGTTGGAATGATTGAAAACCTCCCTATCAAAATAGGAGGAGCAAGGATCCCAACTGATTTTGCAATCATAAGCATGGAACAAGAGCCAAAGACCCTCTTATCTTGGGAAGACCATTCTTAGCTACAGCTGGGGCTGTTATTGATGTGAAGATGGGGACTGTCAAGCTCCACTTGACTGAAACTTCACTATGAAGTTTGACATCAACAATCCCACTAATCCTTCCAAATGAAGTCTCCACCTTTATAAAAGAAAGGAGGATCATGAGGTCTCAAGTGAGAAAATGCTTCAAGGGGTAAGCTAACCTTTCAAGAAGATTCAGTGGAGAAGCTAAAGGGTTCAGTTCAAGTGCTAGCTGGTTTAGTGAAGGAACTTCAAGTTCAGCTCAACAAGAGTCTTAGAAGGCAAGACCAAGACTCATTTAAGAAGAAACATGGTTCAAGTGCTAAGGAAGTAGTGATCAAGAAGGAACACCAAGGTTATCAAGTAGAACCAGGGGGGATTTCATCACCTCTTTGGTCTCCAATTCAAGCTTGAAGAGCTAGAAGAAGTCAAGCTTAGTGACTTTAAACAAGCTCACTAGGGAGGAAGTCCCTAAGGTATCATTGTACATATGCTTTATTTTCCTTGTAGTTTTGATATTTTTGTTTTATGTTTGTGTTGGACAGGCTGTTTAATGAGAGTGTAGATGGGTTTGGCGAGAACTGGACTTGGAAAAATAGACTCGCAAGCCAGCTCGACCCCCCACTCGGACATGCACTCGACCGAGTCACGGTCGATCGCCATCGTCGAGCTGCCCCAATCCCCCTCTCCAAGTCACCAACAAGACCCCAGCTACACCTTTGATAGCATGCAGGAGGATGTGGATAGTTTCTTCTACAATCCTTGAGGTAACACTATCACCTTTCCATTGTAAATACCATTTGCATTTCATATTGTGTGTTTTGTTTTTAAGTCTTGAATCCTCAAACAAATTTCTTTCACACAAGGGACTGTGTGATTTAAGTTTGGGGGAGGGTTTGAGATAGCATTTGACATTGTGTTTTGTTTTCTTATTTCAAATTTTTAGCATCATCATGTTAATATTTGCATAGCATCTAAGGCATAGAAAAACCCTAAAAATTTGAAAATTTTTGCAAAAATCTTTATAAAAAAATAAGAGTGTTCATGTAGTTTGCCTTGCATATTCAAGTATTTTGTTTATCATATAGGACTGCTTGCATTAGGGATCTATGATGAGTATTTCCTTGTTAGCTTGCTCATTCACTAGACTAGGATGAATGCCCAAGTTAATAGTACTTTGATGCTAGTTGAGTGGTTAGAAGCACAAGATTGAACCAAGCATTGAATTCCTGCATTGCATTTGGTCTAAATTGAAGCATGTTGTGATTTGATGCCATTTCCTATCTATAAGAACCTAATATTGACTTTCAATTATCAATGTGTGCATTGCGTTAAACCCATGGATACCATATACATATTTGGATCATCTTTCTCCTTTTTACCACTCTTGTTGATCCAAGTAGCTGATTTCCTCATTAAGAATCAGTTTCCCCTATCCTTAACCAACCCTTCTTTCAAGCCATGTTTATTCTTGAGTGTGTGAGGCCTATTTTTAGGATTGAGCTTGGTAGAAAGTGTTAGGTTTGAACTGACAAGAGTAAAGCCTTGTGTAGTTCTAGTTTGCATTTTTCAAACTATATAGGACTAGGTGGTTCATTTGTTGGGTTCGGGACTTGGAAGTTAAAGAAAGAAAAAAAAAAAAGAGAAAAAGAGAGAAAAAGGGTAGAGTCTTTAAAAGGAGAGTGTGTTTAAGTAAAAGCTAAAGTCTAGTGAAAGGATGGGAAGTAAAAAATTTTGTTGAAGATGGTTCTAGTTAAAGAAAAGAAAAGTCTAGCAAAAAGCTTGTATGTCTTAAGAATAAGAAGAAAAGAGAACCATAGCAAATAAGTAAGAATCCCCCATCCCACTAGAAAGATCAAATAAGAAACCTCTCCTAAGGCTTGAAAATCAAAAGAGAAAAGGGTGAAAGAGAAAAGAAGAAGTTAAAGGGTAGCACTAGGATCATTTGGGTTTAGATTGCTAGGATAAACACTTTGGGTACCTTTGGGTAGACAAGGTTTTATTCTTGTATGTGTCTAGGTGTTCTTACCTTTAGCATTCTTCTAAAGCTCAATCCATTTTTTATGAGAGAACCTTGATATTGATAAGCCCCACTCTAAAAAGATACCATCATTGTCTCAAAGCCTTTACCTCCAAGCCAAATGAGTTTAAGCATTGCATAGAATTGATTCATGTTCTTGATTAATGAATGTTAAAGGAAATGGTTGATTTGAATGCATGTGGATATCTAAGGCTCAAATCAGTAAAGGTTGTGACATGCTTGTCTAAAGTCTTTAAGTACAGCTCATTCAACTTGCATCATAGTACTAGTAACTTGGACATTGATTCTAGATGGTCTGTTTGCAAGTTTTAGGAGCTGAGATCCCACTTTCAAACCTCACCTACATTCTTATGTCTTGCTTATTTGCTTGAGGGCAAGCAAAGACTAAGTTTGGGGGTGTTGATGTTCATATATTTTACCCTGTTTTCCCTTAGTATATTCACATCTTTTGCATCTTTTGCTATCCATTTTCACCATTATTGCATAGCTTTAGGACTAATCATGCATTAGAGTTTAGTTGCATTGCATTTGCATCTTTTCATGCATAAACCGGTGATTTTGAAGCTTAAGGAGCATGGAAGCAATGCTGAGGAAGGAGTGAAGCAATCATGAAGGGAAAGCAAGAGAGTTAAGGCTGAAATAACAAGGTCCGGAGTCCAACTCGACCCCACACTCGACCAGACACTCGACCGTGTGCTGAGGAGGACTCGACCGAGTGGACAATGCACGAGAGAAGCCAGCTCGACCTGCCACTCGACCCAGCACAGGTCGAGTTGACCGAGCCGTTGACTATTTTGTCTTTTAGCATTTTTAGGGCTTCCACTCCCCTCCTATATAAAGCCTTGTACCTGCAGCCACAAAAAGGAGTCAGCTTTTTAGTCAGCTTTTTAGTCAGCTTTTTAGTCAGTCTTTTAGATATTCCTAAAAACCTAGTATTTACCTTTTTGGGATTTATTCCTTTTGCTTTTTATTCCTAAGATCTTGTACTTGAAAAAGACTAAATTCTCTTTATTGTTAGTTTAATAACTTTCTTAATATTGAGAATTTAAGTTTCATTTCTTTTTCAATATTGTAGATCTTTGTTTTATCTATCTAATGATGCAAGTTTCAATCTTTTCTGGGTTTATGATTTTGATGTTTATCATGTGTTCTTGTGAGTAGTAGTTTAGGATCTTGAGGATGGGTTAGGCTGGGCTGTGAAAGAGGTTTGTTTGGCTTGATCAAGCTTGATTGTTGTAGATCTCTTCTAGGGTAGATGTTCTTAATGCTGATCCTATATCTGAGAAGGTAGGATCTGATTTCAAGCATCTTAGCATCACACCAATGTTTAAGAGGCATAGATAAGGCTAGATCTAGAGCTTACCATCTTGCTTGCTAAGAGATTAGAAGTTTTGTTTGGTATGAGACATATTTCTTACTGCCTGCTTGTGTAGATTCTTTACTATGTGAGAGCAAGTCTAGAAATGCATAGGTTTGATTGTTTCTTGACCATGAGAGTGGGAGAAACTTGTCTTGGATTCATATGTCTAGAGATTAGCTCATGTTGTTTGAGATTTGTTGATCAAGTTAGATAGCCTCAATCATTAGTCCAGCCCATGAATCCCTCCTCAAGTCCTTTGTTTATTGATTTTTCAGTCTTAATCCCGTTGCTTGATTGTAGTTTGATCTGTCTTTGCATTACTCTGTTTTTATTGCATTGCTCTTTGTTTATGCGTTTAGTCTAGCTCGACCACTCACTCGACCTACACTCGGTGAGTGCTGGCTCAGTTCATCCCCAGAACTCTGCTATTTGTGATTTGTGATTGTCTTGTTTCATTCCTGTCCATTTATTTGCATTCATTTAGTGTCACATTCATTATTGTCTTGCATTTGTTCTTTACCTTAGTTTACATTTCTGTTGATTGCATCATTACGCTCTTAATCATTCTATTTCATTTGCATTTAGTTCTTAGTTCATTTAGTTTACCTTCTGCACTTTACACTTTCACCATAGGATTGTTTAGTGGCAACATCCTTTTCATTTGGCTTAAATTAGATCTTTATGCATATCTTAACTGTTTACAAACACTCAGGTGGATTGATACCTTATACGCAACTGCATAAGGGCAATTGAAACACCTTACCCATCATTGCATACATTCATCATCATCCATTCCATCTTTCACATCATCACCATAAAAGACCTTGTTTCAAA